>VXAD01004078.1:0-22239 GCA_013399195.1 Dicrurus megarhynchus | reverse complement strand
GGAGACGAGTGGGAGCAGGGGCAGCAGCAGCAGCAGCAGGAGCAGGAGAGGAGCAGGAGAGGAGCGGGAGCAGGAGCAGGAGCAGCAGCAGCAGCAGGAGCGGGAGAGGAGCAGGAGCAGGAGCAGGAGCAGGAGCAGCAGCAGGAGCAGGAGCAGGAGCAGGCACTCCACAAAAGCCCTGTCCTGCAGGAGAGCCTGGATTCAAACAGATCTAATCAGCAGTTCAGGCAGGGCTGCCTTCCCCAGCTGGCCACAAGTGTTTATAGACACAATGTGCCAGTGTTTCCCTGAGATCCATGCTGATAAACTCTGGAAGGAAATCAGCATTAGGAAGCAGAACAACAAATAATTGCCATAGACGAGTACTGCAAAACAGCCAATTTGGCTGTGATTCAAATGAAAAATTACTATTGCTCGGCCTTCATTTGCTATCTTCTGTATCAGAACCTGTTATTAATCATATTCCCAGTTCAGACTGCAGGAATAATACAGTTTAATACCCAGCAGGAAGTGTTACATTGACATAATCACCAAGGTGTACATATTTTGGCTGAGTAATTGCTTTCTTTCGAGGGAGGAAGATTATGGCCCATGAAAAATCTCGCTTTGACAAAAAACTTCCTTTTAAACAGACACCATTATGGGAAGAGTCACTCAAGTGGAAAAATATAAGCATTGGATGGAACAGTGCACATTAAATGGCAATTAGAGAAATTCCTTATTAAAAGCCAAACCCAAACCAAACCACAAACCCAAGGCAAATTACAAATCAATTACCTCTTACTGTCAAGCACATGATAATTAAAGCTTGCTTGATGCCACACTGTGAGAGACTGGCAGGGGTTTTCTAGCCTGAAAAATGCTGCAAGTCCTGACTTGTTACACTGGCCCACTTCAGTAACAAAAATACTTGAGAATGTCACTTAAACTCCAAAAACTGCTCCCAAAATCTGTCAGAGGGCTTCCCAGAGGGCTCAGTCTGCTGCTGGAAGCCTCACTGGGAGAAGAACCCTGACTAACAGGACTGGGAGCAGCTACAAGCCACGACAGCAGTACAAGTGGCCCATTTCCCTATAGTCTGGCTGCTAAAATGCAAATATTTACAACTCCAAATTCTCCATTTACATTCTCCAAATAAAATTAAACTGCCAGCAGCTGAAGGCCACAGACATTGAAGGAAGTGTCCATGGAGAATGAATGAAAGGAAAGACATTTCCAACGCATCAGCATTTCTTATACTCATCAGTGATTCTTTTCATGCTGCTTTTATTGTCTTGGATGATGCCAATTGTACCTTCCCTGTGCTTCCCTCAGGAAGCAGATTTGTGCATTGGTTGTGTCCTGGCTGCTCTTGTTTGTGACACGCTGCCATAATTCCAGATCCGTGCTTCTCATCCTCCTGTTCTTGTTAGACAAGGTGGGACTTTTGGACAATAGATGATTGTCCTCTCTCTGGGGGGCTCCTGCAAAGCAAAAAAAAAACCCAGCTGTGAGGCTCACAGTGGTGTTTCTGAACAATAGGAAGAGGTCATCCCAGCTCACTCCAATTTACTCTGGCTGTGCCAGCCTGATAACATTTTCACCTCAGACATGCTGCCACTTAAAAAGTTTGCCATAATGCACTGGAAAGGGATGGTTTTTTCTCCTTCAGATAATAGAAGGAAAGAAGACTGGAAAGATCCTGCTACTTCTGTAATCAAAAGCAGGCTTCATACACCTTTTCTC
Organism: Dicrurus megarhynchus; assembly: GCA_013399195.1. Lineage (NCBI taxonomy): Eukaryota > Metazoa > Chordata > Aves > Passeriformes > Dicruridae > Dicrurus > Dicrurus megarhynchus. Next base: position 20,514 of record VXAD01004078.1, on the reverse strand, counting down.
AAATTTCATGACACTTTTCAAAATGAACAACACAGAAGGGTTTTGTGATTACTGCTGCAAGCACTACGTCTGAGAACAGTGTTAAATAAGGTAACGGAGGAAGGCTTGTGCCACACATGGTAAACATTTCATGCTGAATTTATCTAAGAGGCCACTTTTCCTCAGTATCTTGTTCCAGCTGCTGGTTTTCCATACAGGTTCAAGGTAGCTCGTGTCAAGAGCAGCTGCAGGAGAATTTCTGTTGTTAGAGCAAGTGGAGAGGCCCAACGCAAGAGGCCTCTCCAGCCCCTTCAGAAACTGAAGAATCAACCATTTTCCTGCCACTTCCCAAGGCTTTTGATTGCTTTTGATGTTTACAAGTGGACTTGGCAGTGTCAGGTTTACAGTTGGACTCGATGTTCTCAAGGGTCTTTTCCAACCTCAGTAATTCCCTGACTCCATGAACGGCTGTTCCAAAGGGTTCCATCCTCTTTGGAAAGCCCAACTGCTCCCAGTCCATCCCTGATGGTGCAGCTCATGCCAAAGCTCGTGTCATGCCGTGGTGTAGCTCATGCCAAAGACCAGCAGCTCCGTATCAGGACTGGGAAGAGTTACAACAGAGATAAGGGACAGTTGCAGGCCACAGATGATAAAAGCACACCTCCCCTCTTTTAGCAGACTTCTTAATGCTTCCTTCTCTTCTCACTCAGTTTCCTTCTACCCCAGGAGATGAATTCATGTTTTATGAAGATATTTCTATGCTGCTGGGATGAGGGTGTAACTACAGACTACAAGAGTCGGGAGACACCAAAAGTTCAAGGAACCATGAACTAGGGCCTACTGACACAAAATGATGGAGTGGTTTTTTTTTCATTTTCTCCCCTCTGCTATCTGTGGCAAAGATTTTCCTCACAGCAGTTTCAGCAGGAGGAGATAACTGAAGGACATAACACAGCACTGTTTTCAAGGAAAACTTGTTTTCAGGTACCTGCCAAGCACCATCATTCATTGTGGTTGTGCTGACACAGCCAGGCAGGCACAGAACTGTTCTGCTCACTGACAGCTGCTGGGGCTGCTTTTATCATCTTTGAATATATAAATCACGAGCAAATATTTCTGGTTTGCTGCAGTCACAGAAAAACTTCTCAGTGTCCACCTGGTGCTGGTCACACAGTCCAAGACCAGCATGTAGGAAACAGAAACAAGCAAAGACAAACATTTCCTGTAGATTGTTTTTCATTACGGTGAAAATGTGACTCTGGACGAGCACTACTTGGATAATCATGGAAAAATTAAAGCTGGGGAAATACTCACAGCCATTCAGTTCTGCAGGCCAGCACAAGAAATTCACCTCCACAAGAAAACCAGGTGGCTCCTTGCGGTGCCAAGGGTGGGTAAAATGTGTTGCAGACACTGCAGCCTGAGCAGCTTGGGATGAGCTCAGTTTTGGTGGAGCTTTGGGATATATCCAGGCCTTTTGCAGGCTCGGTCATGGCAGCCTGTGAGTCGCCCCTTCCCAGGAAAAGGAGAGCTGGTTACGTGTTTCTGATTGCCCTGCAAATCCTCCAGCTTCTCTCCCATCAGCACAGGCCTCAAGAAAGAAATAGCTTGGTGGCCTTGCCACTGATGAGTTCCCTCCTTTGAGAGGGAACAAGGAGTCCTTGTCCTTGTTGCTTGTCCTTGCTTCCCGTGACAAGCGCCCTCACCACGCAGAGACAATGTGGTGTATCCCTCTGCTGTGTCAAAACATGGTGCTTCAATACTAACCACCAAAACTGAGGAATTCCTGTTATTTTGCTCAGGCTTTTTACTGTCAAATCTACAATCCTTAACTGTAAATTTACAGCTTTCAGGAATCTTCCAGAATCACAAACTCGTGCTAAGAAAATGCTTTTTTGTTTGCTTGTTTTGTGGCACCTAAAGATAGAAGACTTTTTCATGCAAAAGTCAAGTGTTAATCCTTCCCCAAGTCTTTTAGATGAACCTTATTCTATCTTCCAGTACATAAAGGGGCTTCAAGAGAGATGGAGAGGGACTTTTACAAGGACATGGAGTGACAGGGGATGGCTTCAAGCTGACAGAGGGCAGATTGGGATTAATTACCAGAAAGAAATTCTTTACTTATTCAGAGGGTGGGCAGGCCCTGGCACAGGGTGCCCAGAGCAGCTGTGGCTGCCCCCGGATCCCTGGCAGTGTCCCAGGCCAGGCTGGATGGGGCTTGGAGCAGCCTGGGACAGTGGAAGGTGTCCCTGCCATGGCAGGGGGTGGAGATGTTCTTTAAGGTCCCTCTCAAACCACATCATTCTATGAATGGAAATGTTCCAGACAATACCATTTTCTGTTTCCTGTGCTGGTGACGTGGATGTTATGGCACACTGCACTCTAAGCACTTGCAGCAACCATTTAATGCTTTCATTTTTTTCATTATATGTAATTTGGGACTTCTGGACAAGGAAGTGGGGAGTGCATGGACAACCAAAATAGCTAAAAGCTTTCAATTAGCTTGGTATGTAGTTCAGTGCAATTAACGTTAGAATGAGTTTGGATTTATAGTTTTTTAGGCCAGCTTCTGAAACAGCTGCAGTACTTAACTTTTACAATCATTTCAGCATCACAATAATCTCAAAAGTCCTGCTGCAATGAGGGAACTGAAGTAGGTTTCTTTTCACTAAAATGAGTGCAATTATAGTTGCCGTAATGATGCCCCAAGCAGAGAGACAATGTGGACAGAACGTGGGCATTTCATTTTCTGCCCAAGATTGAGTTAGAGGCCATTTCTCCCTCTAAAAGCTTCAGGGCATCAGGAAAGTTTTATGAGAGAAGTAAAGTAACAAAATGGAGACTTGTTCAATCTCTGACCCACCATCCTGTGCCACACACAGAGATAAAAGTCTTAAAAAGAGAAGAATTAATCTGTGCCAAGGTGGAAGATGTGTACACATCTCTGGGCACTCCCACTCGAGCTTTCCTTGAGGATGGCTCCACACTCAGGGTGCTGGACACTGCTAGCAGGGTAGCAAAGCTATTTGTACAACCTGGGGGAAATTAGGTCCTTAAAACAGAACTGTAGATTCTCCTGCAGGAGCCCTGCAGCTTCAAAACTGTGTGACATGACCAGACCAAGCTTTTTCTCTCACTGAGAGTCACCAGTCCCGCTTTGAGCAACACAAATTACCAGCAAAGCCTCTAAAAGTGCTCTAAAAGCACTGCTACACACTGTTTAAATATTTTGCATTATTAATGAGGAAAAAAATCAGTTTCATCAAATGTCAGGGCCCAATTAGAAAGACGAAGCAATGCACGAAGGCACAACACTTGTACTGCTTTTTTTTTTAATGAGCTGCAAAATAATGAGGTGAGTTCTGATTCTGAGCATAACATGGGATCCTTGAGTTTATCCAAACTGCCTTTTTTCCACCTGGATCTGTAATTCCTTTTGCAATATAACTGATCATTTAGCTGCGGAGGATGCTCTGCTTTTATGTGCTCTCGTCTGGCTGCTGCAGACTCCGCTTTCCCTCCAGAGCATCCTTAATTAAAGTTCCTCTGCATTGTATCCAGCCTGCCAAGAGACACAGGGATAGTGCACAGCTTGCATTCGAGCTTGGAGAGAGCCAGAAACAAAGACAGGAATGGGAATAGGAATGGGAATGGGTCTTCCTGTGGGACGAGACAGCCTGCAACCCCAGAATGCCTGACAATAACCACCCTGGCAGCAGGACTGGGCTCAAGATATCCAAAACCCAAAAAACTCTGGTAATCTGAAGCATTTATGTTTTTCATGTACAAGCAATGCACTGTTTAATCTATTTATTGGTTTAATTAACAAGTTATCGTGGCTGGGACTTTGCCCTCATGGTAATGGTTCACTGAGAATGGACAAGTCAATGGCACAAACACGCAGGTCAGACACAGGCTGTGGAAGGGAAGCTGTGGTGGCTGTGCCACTTTTCTGTAGCTCGTGGCTACTCTGGATGTCACAGCCAGAAAGAAGAGAGCTCTGGCAAAGCTCAGGAATATCTGAAGAATTTCGTTGGTGTTACAGAATCATGGAATCACTGAGGTTGGAAAAGATCTCCAAGAATCCCACCTGTGCCTGATCCCACCTCGTTCGCCCAGCCCAGAGCACTGAGTGCCACATCCAGGTGTTCCCTGGACACCTCCAGGGGTGGGAGAAGCAGAGTGGCACCAACCCGGTACAACCAAAACACGTAAAGCCACAGCCCTCAAGTGACCAATGAGCTCCAATGCTCTGACACAATTCCCATTATCCCCAATTTGTTCCTTAATTGCTGCGCTTCCATTTTTACGAAGTAAACCAAGTGCTAACAAGCCTTGTCAATGGATGAGGAAATGAAAAGCTGTGTCACTTCTTTAGATAAGACAAACACTTTGTGTTGGATTGGAGACTCTCCTGGCACTCAGCTTCATTCTTTGCTCCCTCCTGATTCCATGGAGCTCCATTGACACAACAGGGAGAGAATAAGAACAAGCAGGAGTGCCTTGTCAGCCTCGGCACTGAGAGCTCTTGTTAATCATCGAAGGACTTGTACAATCTTTGCCATTATTTAGGGAATGGCCTCGTGAATGTGTCAGGTGCCTCCTTCAGGAGAGACAGCGATTTTACCAACTGGCAGAGCATCAGGCTCAGGAAATTACACAGGGATGGAAAACAAAGATCCTTGGAAAAGGATTTTTCCAGACCTGGTAAAGGCCTGCTGGAAAAAGGCAGCTGATCAGGGTGACTGTTAGCACAAGCAAGTTCAAATCTGCTGCTTCAACCCATTTATTGGGCTGTTTGGATGCAAAGCTGGACTAATTTGCATTGATTTGTAATAACTTACCCAAACTCACTCAGAAAGTCCAGTACTATGACCTAAAATATCCTTATGGATGGAGAATGTCCCATTCTCTTCCTCCTCCCAGTTTCCAGTAACTCTGTCCTGGGAAGAACAGAACTGTATTGCTTGAATTTTAGTGGGAGGCTTCTCAGACTGGGGCAGCTGTGCAGATTTCAAAGTTTTCTGAATGAAATGAATCAGGAGATAAATGAGAATGAACTAACTCATCAGCATAATCAAAACAGCAATTTAGTCACATTACAATTCAGACAGAAACAATGCCCAAAATGGGAAGCAGGATATAATTAGCTCTACTTTCAAGCAGTATTAATGTTCCTAACAATCTGGTTAACATAACTGCTTAGCAATTGATGTATGCAAATTTAATGGTTCTATTGCCATTAACGAAGTTTGAGAGGAAATGAGAGAATATGTTCAAATTAATGGTATACAAGGTGAAAGGCAGAGCACTGACTGCTCTTTTAGCAGCCTGAATCCCAGCAGACACCGATTCAACTCCCACATCTCAGGAACAGCTGCAGGACCCTGGCCCGACCTGGGAAATGGATGAGTTTGGCCCTCATTTCCACTGAGTGGAGTCTGAATTACCTGTTAATGGTTAAAGCTTCTGCTAAATCCTCAACAGGGTCAGGGTTTCACATCCATCACGCATTGCTGGTTTTCAGGGGAGATGGAATTAGATGTACAGAATCTGATGTTTACCAAGGGTGTTCTGAAGAAGCAATAAAAGCAATCCTGTACATTTTTTAAGAGCAGAGTTGAACAGGGGAGAAATAAATTCATCAGACCACAGATGAATTTACCACACAGATAAAATAAACTTCACTATCTGATCATCACAGAAGATTCATCTCAATGAAAAAAAAAGCCAAAACCAAAAATAATTGAGCCAATGTGCATATCAGATTCTGAATCGAGCAGTTTTGCTGCACTGAGACTAGAATTTAAATGATCTTGTCTGTGGATGACTAAAGGTTACTGCTCTCACAATCCACATGGAAAAATGTGTTCATCAAAAACATATCTATTAGCTTCACAATAGTAAGCACTCTGTGAATACAAAGAAGTTTCTTAGGAATAGGTAATGCTGAAGGCTTACCCAGAAACCAGGGAGCTGCCAATTTTCAGAAACAATCACTCAATTTGCCAGCAAACATATTTTCCTTCCGAGCTCTGGAAGGAGAGGCCTGGTTGTACTCACACACTAATGCCTGTGTTTGCAGCTCTATATACTTCGGTATTTTTAATTTTCTGGTAACTTGTCTTGATATAATTTTAGAGACTCTATTAAATATTTTATAGAGCAGCCCATTGTAAATCAATCTGTGACATAATGTACCATTATTTCCCATAGATCTTTTTCTACAGCTCAAAAGCATTTCAATAAAGCTCTAAAAGCCCTGGCAATGACAACACACCGTGTTGTGCATCGCCATGGCAATGCTTCAGAAAATAGCTCTGATTTGGGGTCGGAAAGATCAAACATTATATTAGATTGAAAGTACAGAGTTCATCTTGATACAACCTGAAACTACCGTGTCCTAACTGTCCTGTTCTCAGCTGCTGCAATTGGAGGCAAGACTGAGGCAAGAGGAATCCTGCTGGATGCTGAAGGGATTCACACCTTCAGTCAACAGGACACAGTCAGAAAGTTTAGGAGTATGTTAAGGGTCCAGTTTCCCAGAGCCAGGAATTCAAAGTTTGAGGCAGCCTGTATCGAAAGGCAGGATTTCAGAAGAATTCATAAGAATTCAAAAGAAGAAATTGTTCTGGACCATCTGTTGTGTATCACTAAACCTTTCATTCAATCTTTAAATTACGCAGCTGGACAGCCCTAAGGGGTGTGCAGTGGTGCTTTAGCCTTGGGTGTGAAAGAGAAAATAACGTGGTACACTGGAAACCTTTGCTGCTCCGTTGTCACCCCTCTCTGGATAGCCCCTGGCTGTGACAAACAGCCCTGCTGTGACCTGGATGTGGTTTCTGGTCCCCTGAGTGCAGATTCCAGCCCCAACTCTTCTGCAGTTCATCCCTCCAAACTCCCAAACCCACACAGAGCTCCCCCAGGCTGGCAGCTGCACAGTTAATCTCAGCCCTAGAGAAGCGTAACAGCAATAAAGTAACTTTTTTGAGTAGAGGGGGTTGGTTGAGAAGTTTTCTATGTTGTTTTGTCGTGGGTTGTTTGTCTGGGTTTTTTTAAACCACAGGCACTTTTTAAAAGTACAAAAAAATCCCCAGTTCGTGGGGTCGAGGTGGGTGGAAGAAACCCACAGATTATTTCTTTCTTCTTTTCTCCTCATCTCTTAGGGTAACTTCACATCTTGATTCAAAGAAACAGCCATCCTTTCAAGTGGAGTGAAATTCCTTCCTGCCCTCTGCCATGGAATAGTCTCTCTTCATGGGAAGGATCCCTCTTCAAAACCTCCTCTCACTCTCGCCTGCCACGTCCAGGGCACTGAACCTCAGGCTGACCCAGCACTCAGAGGCTGCTGCTCTGTGCAGGCAGAAAGTAATCAAGGGGTCAGTGGCAGGAATTTCTCTTCAGTCACACAAGGGATTTCTAAGGACTCTTCCAGAACTGGCAACTTGCAGAGGTCAGTTCCGTCACCCCAGGGTACAAAACTCCAGGAGCACAGAAAATGGAAGAAGGGAACAAAAAATGGATGTGGAGGAGGCAGGGAGTTATCACTGGACTGTTACATCCCAGTTGTGTGTGGGATATGACTGCTTAAATTAAAAATGGCAAATACAAGAAGGGGGGAAAATCCTCTGTTTGTGTTAGTTTGGAAGCTGGGGTAGCCACCCTGGAGAGCTTGTGCAAGGTTTCATCAATGCAAGATGAAAATCAAACACAACAGACAAAGAAACGAATGACCTGTGAGTGATACAGGGGAGAATTCATCAGTAATACTTAACTTCAGACAGGGTGACTCACATCCAGGATATATAAAAGAGAGATGTCAAGTCCTGGAAAAACAAAACAAAAATTTAAGATATTCACTGGCTCTTCCAAAAGGTTATCCCATCAAAGTACTCTTTTATAAATACAAAAATAACTAAAATGATAAGTATTCCCCTGGGTACTAAAGCCATGTTTAAGAGCACTTTCCAGGCTACATTCTCATCCAGGTACATCAAATGAGACATGGAACTGCTCATCCATTAATGTTAGCTTTGTAAAACCAAGAGATGATTTATTTACTTATTAATAATCTGCCAGACTATGACTTCTGCATGGAAAAGCCAGGACTTAACATGAGCTTTGCTGTCAACAGAGTTGCAGGATCAGGCACTCAACCCGTTTCCTCCCTCGGGATATTTTGGATGTACAGAATACCTGTGTGTAAACCTCTTCTTTGCCTTACTCGGAATCCCAGAATCCCAGAAAGCCCATCTAAAGCCGTGGGAAATCAGATTTCCTTCAGCTTTGCTTCCACTGAGCAGTCCAAAGCAGCCAGAGTTTTTTAATTTTGAGAGTGTTCTGTTAACTTAAAATTCTTTTCTCATTTCTATGGGCAGCTCTGTGTTAAAGGAGATGAGGTTTTTGTCTTCAGCTCCCCGGATTTAAATCCCTTCAGCCAAGGGCAGATCACCTGACCATGGATGAATCCCCTCCAGGTCATTAGCAGCTGCACCTTCTGAAGCTGCCACTGAACTCCAAGGGAAATTTAAAGGAATTGGATGTTTTTGTCCTTCACCTTCTGGGCCTGGTGGTAACAAGAGTGTGGCTGAGCTGAGCCAGGAGCTCAGGAGATAAAGCCCAGAGCGACAGTGGCAGCCTGAAGGTGCAGCCAGGTTGCTGAGGCTCAGCCACTGCCAGATCATTAATTAGTCCTTCATTAAAGTTCGGGATTTGCATATGGGATTAATGCTCAGAAGCAGCTGGCCAGCAAGGAGCTGTCCCACGTCCCCATGTGCAGCCAGCAGGGTGACAGAACTCAGCACCACAAACAGCCCACAGTGCTCATTATAAAGCACACTAAAAAAATGTAATTTCATATGAATGAGGAAGCAGCTACGTTCAAACTGTTTTACAACAGAGGACAAGCGTTGTTTGGGTTTTTTTACAGAGCCCCAAATATGGCTTTAAAGTACTTGCTCACCACCAGAATTCTTTTTATCTTATGTGTTTTAAGAAATCTCAAGAATTCTTCTGAGGTACAATTAAATCTGAGCCTGAGAGCTCACAGTAGTCTTACGCTGTGGTCTGAGAAAAAGTGAAGACAAAATCTGAATTGTTTGGAAATCAGAAGACAAATCTGTTAATCAGACTTTTTCCTGTGCTTACACACCCCAAAAAACCCAAAGCAAAACCAGTATTCATTACAGGTTATTCATCTGGGTTTGTTTTCTAGTTGCCAACCTTTGAGCATTCAAATGTGCAACCTTCAGGTCCTTTCGTATTAACAAAGATAGGGGAATGTCACATATTCTGTAATCTTTATTAAATATACAACTGCATGTTTAGAAGAAAACTGTATATTTAGAAGAGAAAAACAGTTGGTAGTGTTCCATGATCTTCAAAAAATGTCCAGAAAATTGAATATTGGACATTCTTGACCTTTCTAATACACAAATGCTTCACCTACAGAAGAAAAAATATAAAGTCGGCCCCTGGTATTCTACAGCAGGAAATATAAAGCTGGACAAGGTGAGGTTTTTTAAGTTAGCATTAGAAATTTTTTTTCCTAAAAATAAAGATCCCTCCATTCATTTGGAGCATTTCTAACAACAAAAATAAAAGCATCCAATATAGACCCTACTTTGTGAGCACATACGGCTGCTGCCTTAGAAATTCAATTCAGAAGTTGATAACAACAAGTTAAACATAATGTAGGTCCCCGAGGAAATTATTCCAAATTTTATCTTCAGTCCACTCCATTTAAAGTTTTCAGGAAATTATTTTAAGCATTTTTGAAAGCTCTAGTGGCTTACGCAAGAACCCCTATTGTTAACCTAGATGGAAAACACTTTCCTAGCTGGCATTTTACATCGTTTAAAAAAAGATAAATCTACTGCTGAGCATGACTATGCAGCTTAACATTTCAACTGGATTGGTATTGTCCACTGAAGTATGTCCTGTGAACTAATTATCTCCTCATTCCTTCAACTAAAAATCTGAATAGTCCCAAGGTTTTTCAAGCATTTCTTGCAGCACACCATGATTTGCTACAAGGTCAGGCCCTGCTCAGCTGTGTTTGGCAACGTGGGCAGAGGCAAATGTTGCCATGTGCTTCCAGGGTCACATTTTATATCTGTTCCAGCCTCAAAGGGAAACTTTCTGAAAGGAAGGAAATTCCAATTCCAGGCTGCTGGTGCTGCTCAGTGCAGAACAGTTCAGAGGAGCAGCTGGGAGATGCTGCCTGAGTGGCACGAGGGAGCCAGGGCTGCCCCTCTGCAGCTGGGGAGAACATCTGCTTCCAAGAGAAACAGCTGTGGGAGACATCTGGGGGAACATCTGCTTCCAAGAGAAACAGCTGTGGGAGACATCTGGGGAGAACATCTGCTTCCAAGAGAAACAGCTGTGGGAGAATGGAGAAAAGAACTGCAACAGATGAGCCACGTGGCCCCTCTCAACCTCCCCCACTGTGTGATTCCAGGGTAGCAGAAGCTCAAGATTATTTCTTCTCAATTTCACATGTGTAAACTTGTTGTAGGTGACTCAGGAGCTGCATTATGTAAGTTATTGATCTACTGCTAAAAATTCCTGTCTGCCACTGGTGTGTGAGAAAAACTACTCAGGTATCACAGCTGGATGACACTGTCACTAAGAGTTGAGGACAGCTGACCTGGCTCTTAATTAACATTCCCAGTTTCTAATCATTTCATCATATCCAGCCCCGATGGTGATATCACCCTGGGGCAACAACGACCCAATTCAAAGTGACGCTGCCCAGGCAGTTTCAGTCTTGCTGCATTAATAACAGACATTTTCTGTAGCCACTATCCCCTGGCAGCTGTACTGGGATTCTGCTTCTCAAATCGCTTCTGCCCCCATTCCCACCCTCTTCTTCCCTTTCCTGCCCCCTGCAGTTAGCCAGGAAAAGGCAGACATGCTCAGCAGAGGGGATTTTCCAGACTTCTCCCCCCTTTTTTCACTGTCTGTTTACAAGGCTGGGTTTTTATTCTGGGGTGTCTGTGAATACTCTGGTTTGTCACTTCAGTGCCATCTCCTCAACTTCAAAATAGACCAAAAAGTTCATTTCCTCCTAAATTCTTGAGTTTATTCTGAAAACAAAAAAGAAGGAATCTGAACTAAGCCCGAGCCCTTTCTGCTCACTGAGAATGAAATCCTGGTATTAAATACTGGCTTACAAAAGACTGCCGTGTTCATCAGCACAGTTCCTCTGCAAGTAACATGAAGATAAAACAGAATTATAAATGTTCATTATAAACGTTCATGTAACTTCTGTCTGCACAGTGCTCTCCTGTCACAAGCATTTAGAAACACTTTGCACCTCACAAAACCAGAATTAAACAGCTCTGGGCCCTGTTGCGTCAGTGTGTGAACTGCTTCACACCAGCTTTTGAAATCAATTATTTTGGTGTAAAAATCTATAGAAGATGTGTACGTTGTTCTTCCATTCTTTAAACAGCTTTTAGTGTTATTTCCATGGAAACCACTTACAAGCACATGCCCGACGTTTGTGGGTTCAAGCATCATCCAGGAACTCCAAATACAAAGGCTGCACTAAGCTGAATTCCTAAGGCCCATTCCCAGCAATTGGTAACACTGATGTTTATTTACTTCACAAGCCAGCAGAAAACAGAGCTGCTTAACCCAGAGAAGTTTAAAGCAGACAATGTCTATTTTAGAGCTTTTTCTCCAGTACAATTACTTTGCCTGCAGAACTGTCAGAGGCAGCTGAAGGCTTTTCAAACAACAGGCAAAATTGGGTTTTGTAGCCCCAAAATGAGGAATTCTTTCTTTTCAGGCCAGCAAAATTTATTCCCACACTGGTAGCAGCAGAACTTCTCCCAAACCAAAGTCTCTTGGTTAGCTGTGGTGAAAGTCACATCCATTAAAAACCTGGTTATTCCACAAACAACTCAGAACAAAGCAGGTAGCACCAGAGAAAGCTGAGGGTTTCTGGTTATTACCAAAACCTTCCATTTTTCAAGGGTTTAATACATCTGACACCCAATTAGAAGCAAAATATTCTCCCAATTTATTATTTTTCTTAATTATCTCGAAAGCATTTCTAGAAGGCAAGCAACCAATTAGTCTGTGGGGTGATACACCACAGAAACCACTTGGGGTTTCCACAGGACTGGATCTGCTGTTGTGGCAGACTGGTAATGAAGGCACTGATCGCTCTGATTTACATCCATTTTATAATTGCAACACTATTCATGTCACTGAGCTGCACCCAGCTAAACCCAGAGTGTTTTCAGGTTGAGGTTTTTTAGGAGCTTTTGGAATCGGGTTCTTTTTTAAAACTTATCCAGGCTTCTGGAAAAAGAAGATCTGTTCACAGACAGCTTTTCTTCTAACCTTCCCCTTCCACTTTTTCTGGTTTTCTTCACTTTGAATGCTTAATAACCTTTGTACAACATTCAAGATCCTTAAAGCTTTCAAATTTTCAGCTCTCCTTTCTGATTTCCCTTTCAAATTCACATTGCTCTGTCCTCTTGCTCTTCTCTCCCATTTTACCAACTCTGGGGTCACGATAGTGTAATTAAGAATTTGCCTCAGCAAGCTCAAGTGAGAACTAGTCTGTGACAAACCAATAAAATTGCTAAATCCATGAATAATAAGTGATTTCTCATGCACCATCCCATAGGATAACAAATAATGAAGAATTTATCGCTCATTATTAATACGAAATAATGAAAAATGGGATATTGGGAAGGAATTCCCCCCTGTGAGGCTGGGGAGACCCTGGCACAGGGTGCCCAGAGAAGCTGTGGCTGCCCCTGGATCCCTGGAAGTGTCCAAGGCCAGGTTGGACAGGGCTTGGAGCAGCCTGGGGCAGTGGAAGGTGTCCCTGCCATGGCAGGGGGTTGGAATGGGATGATCTTTAAGGTCCCTTACAGCCCAAACCAATCCATGATTCTCTGATGTGATTCCATGATATTCCCAGCACATCTGCTCGTGCTTGGCAGTGGCTCCAGGCTGAGCCCAAGCAGGTTGAGCTCCCATCAGCAAAATGTGCTTTAGGCCTTCTCAGGAAGCAAGAGCCCCCTCTCTTGTCCGTGCACCCACAGCTGAGGCACAGCACGCCGTGCTCCCAACGAGAACTGGGCAGTGAGGAGTGAGGGTGGCTGGGGCCCCGTCACATCCCTGACAGATCCCCCAGGGCCTCTGCTCCAGCCCTGTTCCAGGGGGATGGCTGCACAGCAGCTACTGAAGGAACCCCTGTGTTTTCAAACTGAGCCGTGAGTCATGAATGCACTTCACAAGGCAGCTCCCAAACAAGCCCAGCTGCGAAAAGCCAGCAGTGCCATCCATTGACTGAAGCATGTATGGCATGTGCCTGGCAGGGGAGAAATATCCATCAGCAGGCAGGGAATATCCCTCCACTCTGCCTTCCTGGTAGTGCAGGTAGTTTGGCAAAGTCTTCCTGCGTTGGAGTCTGGTCCCAAACAAGTTCCTGCAATGCCTGTTCTCAAGCATCAGCTGCCAGGCATGCTAAAGGATTCCACTGCTACAGACAGAACACCTCTGCTCACACCCATCGTGAGGGATGGGTGCCCGTGGCAGTGGCACACACAGAACACAGCAAGTCACAGGGTGGTCCCACTCCCAGAGCCAGAGAACAGGCTCTTTCCTCCTCCTGAGCACATTTAATAAGCACCACCATAAAGCAAGATCAGAACCAGGCACTCACGGCACTGTAACACAGCTGGTAATAGGGCATCACACGCCCGGAGTCCCAGAAAAGGTTCCTTATTTTCTCAAAAGAGAGATCTCAAAGCTGACAACCTCAGACTCTGTTTATAAATGGTTCTACTTCACCAATTCACACTTGAAAACATGACATAAATCTTTTATAAAGGATAGGTTAGATGCTTTAAAAGAATGTTCCCCATTGTTAAATGTTAGAAAGTTCAGCAGACATTAAAGCTGCTTGTAGCTGTGGCTGTAATGTACATTGTTCCCTAGCTATGGGCTCATTATATGCTCACACCTTTGAAATGCCTGTAGAGATGCAATATATTATCACTATTTAAAGTTTGGTCATTCAAGTAGTTACAATTGTTGGTGTATCTCAAATTCTGGCTGAAAAGAAGAGCAGAAGACACCAAAAGAAGGCACTTCTCCTTCTGGTCTCAGGATACCTAGAATCAGAGAAATAGGGAATGGTTTGGATTGGAAGGGAACTTAAAAACCATCCCTGCCATGGGCAGGGACACCTTCCACTGTCCCAGGCTGCTCCAAGCCCCATCCAGCCTGGCCTTGGACGCTGCCAGGGATCCAGGGGCAGCCACAGCTGCTCTGGGCACCCTGTGCCAGGGCCTCCCCACCCTCACAGGGAACAATTTCTTCCCAATATCCCATCTAACATCTACTCTCTGTCAGATACAACAACACAGATAAGGTACAAGCATGGGGACCTCCCCTTCTGCAAAACACTCTTGCTGTTTGTTCTCCTGAATGTAGAACTGGCAGGATTTGAGGAGCCCTTGGTCCCTTTCTCCTGCTTTAGGGAAGTTCACAGGCGGATTTTTCCTTATGGCCAGTGCCACCAGAAGCTGTTCTGCAGAGCAAAGGTGTCTGTCCCAGAGCTCCAGGCACAGTCCCCTCCACGCGTTAGGAGTGCAGAGCGTGTGCGTCAGTGCCCCCGAAGGCGCAGCACAGCCACCCGCAGGATGTGGCAACAATTTCCTGTAACCTCAGACAAACAGGGGCTAATCACCGTGCCCAGTAATTCACAGCAGCCTTCTGGAGTACGCTGCAGATTGAATATTGCATTGCACTGAACCGTTTGACCAGAATCTCATTATGGCATTATGCAGTGAGAGGTGGAAAAGAGGGAATCTGGCCTTGGCTGTTACTTGTTCCATCTAAATGGACTGACAATCGGCTTCCGAGCAATATTGGTAAGGAGCAAAGGGCAGGAAAATCTGCCCTTGGGAATGTGAGTTATGGGCTGCTACAAGAGGATGTTACCAACTATTTACACAGCTTTTAAGCCTGAAGGGGAAGAGGACAACTGGCTTTTATACTGTGAAAACAATTTGAAGTTGCTGAACATTTAGAAAACCTTAAACCACATAGAATGGTTTGGGTTGGAGGGGACTTTCAAGATCATCCAGTGCCACCCCCTGCCATGGGCAGGGACACCTCCCCCTATCCCAGGGTGCTCCAAGCCCCATCCAACCCAGCCTTGGACAATCTGTTCCCTAATTGCCTGGAACATCTCTTGCCTAATTTTTCTTAAGTGTTCATGAAGCTAAATTATCATCAGTAGTGAGAGGCATCAAAAATTAAATCTCAATAAGCTAAAGAAGAATCTCTGTGCAAATTTGAAAGCCCATGGGTATCAGATGAAGTGTGAAACACCTTGAGGAGGCAAAGCAGTTTACACACTTAGCTTCCAAATTTGGCCCCATCATTTTTCACTTCACTAAATACCACTTTGCCCATTTTAGTGGCAGCAGAAGTTAAACAGGACTCAGCAAACAGCATCATTTGAGTGCCTCTCGGTGTTTAGTATTCAGCACAAGACACTGCACTTTTGCTGGGCTACTCGACTTCATCTGGTTTAGATGTTGGAAAGCTCTTTTCCAGAGGTGCAGGTCTAGAGCAGACACCTCTCCTCAGAGTGGGCTGCACTGAATGACAAATAAATAACCATCAAAAATCATCTCCAAATGCCAAACCCCAGGTACCGCTGTGACTGTTTGCACTTCACTGCAACATAAATATCAGTCTAAGGGTAGATGATAAATTCTTCACAGACATGAGTTATGGAAACTTTGCTGGGTACCCAAAAAGATGAGTTATATGTTAAAGCCTGTGTTCCAGTGGGGAATGGGTCCATGACAAACACATCTCATGGAACCAGCAGTGGGTACAGCAATTATTACTCCTCCAATGCAACCCAGGTGAATGGTTACACCAAGGTGAGAGCTGACAGTGCTTCTGTGAGAGGAGTTTTGTGTGTCCTCAGTGCTCCCAGAGACAGGGTAAAAGGAGCTGTTTGGACATGGAGCTGAGCCACCCCGTTAGGGAGACACACAGCAGGAGTCAAGGAAGAGGATTCTGCTGTCACTCCCTGCAGTTCAGCTGCTCTGTGAGAAAATGACCTCCCTGCTTTGCTGGGGCTATCAATCCCACACCTGGCGGGATGTGATTTGCACTCGCACACATCCAAAAGGCTGCACATCACACTGGCCAAATGGAAAAACATCTCATCAGCGGATCACTGGGGAGGATCTTGTGGAGAGGAGAATTAATGCTGCTGGCTTGTGTCAACCAAGGGACAAAGATGCCGAAAGAATTCTGCTTCCTCCATGGGAAAGGGAGCGAGCCTCACTGCTCAGCAGCAGCAGCCTGCTCCCTCACACACATGCACAGGGAATCAGCAGCAGATCCCATCAACACGAGCAATATGGATATTCTCACTTCTATTTTCTTCTGTTTTTACTTTACACCCGTTTTTGCCCAACCAGAATAAGGGGTTAAAGAGCAAGACCTGCTGAGTAGGGGAGATTCACCTTTGTGCAGAGGCTCCCACAAGTCAGCACATAAATTGCCTGATTAAGCAGCATTTGGGTTGAAGCCACAGTTCCCCTTGCTTGGACAACAATGGATTCCCACACATCTCCAGGACAGGCCCACACAGCCCCATTCTTCAAGGATTTCCAGGTAAATTAAACAAGTAATTCCTTCTTTGCTGTCCTGTTTAGAAATTTTTCTTACCCTGAAGTCCTCTCAAAGATGAAAATACCTGGGCTGGCTTTCCTTGGATTTAGCAATCCTACCACTGCAGTCTTCTCCCATTTGAAGAGAAGATACCAAGATTTAATGACTTTCTACTGGTTTTGCTTGAGAAGAAAGATGCCCCTGAAAGCTGACTGTATGTACTTGAGGATTTGTGACACAGAACTTCCCTAATAAATATGTTTATCCACTGTGTATGGATACTCCTTTCCTGGCATCATTTTAATTCTTATTCAACTGATCAACTAGCCCCATTATCTCATCTTCATGATTCAAACACTCTTGGAACATGATGTGAAAAAGCCAATGTACTAAAGAACGGGGCCACTTAAAACTAGTTCACATGCCATGCCCTTAATTTACTATAATATGAAAAAATTTACCTTTGCTTCTGTTCTAAATGAAGGTCATATCAGTCGCCAGCTCCTCTCATTGTATTTATATGCATGACATTACTACATTTGTAATAATGCTAAATGGCACAGCTTCCAGCACGAAGAAGAAATTGCCTCCCACTCTCACACAGGAACCAATTCCTACGCGTCCATTAGAAGGAATTAAATTTTGGTACCAGCACATTCACAATCCCTGAATTATTTGTAGATGAAATGATTTGCAAAACGTGTAATGAATCTGCTCTCATGCAATTTAGAAAACTTAGCAAACTTCTAAGATTTCTTCATCATCAAAACATGCCTGTAGATTGGCTAAGACATTCTCACAAGCTGTTACTGAACTGCTGATCACATTTATCCCTGCAAATGGATTTAACTCCTGAACCAGCTCACTGCAGAGTCCCACAGGCATCAGTGGTTGTATTTAGCTTGGACTCTCAGCAAATCAGAGATGGAACAACTCTGCATCCTGGATTTCTGGTTACAGAAATTGCACATTAGAGCACACTTCAGTTTTGTCACTGTTCCTACAGCACTGTCAAACCAAGAGAGATTTTTGACTTCAGAAAGTCAAATTATGGAAGGGAAATTGTTATCTAAGAGGTTTATAATAGATATCTTGATAAAGAGTACCTCCTATGTTACTACATTATACACATTCTGATAAAAACATGACAAGCCTTTCTGACAAATTACAGTGAATGGTCATTATGGAAAAGTCTTTGCCTCACAGGAATTCAAATGCATCTCCTGGTGACATTATACCTACTGCCTCTTCAATAGCTCTCAGCTCAACTCCCAGCTTTCCTCTCACTGATGATAAACAGTGACTGCAATAACACAAATAACACAAAAACAGAGCAGCACTCTCTGGCTGTTGGAAAATTGCAAATGGAAAATAAGAGTAAATATAGATAGAGACAAGCTGAGAGATGGAACAGGGGTTCAGACAGAGCACAAATAAATGCAGTAGATAAAGTGCATTAATAATTTAGGTTTATTTTTAAGTAACAGATCCCTGAGCCATCTGGATTTGGGGTTCACATCTCCACACCCCACGCTCTTGTTTCAGGACTGCAGAACACATTGTTGAGATCTGTGTATTTCTTACCATTTTGTAGCACCCCTTTTTTCAGTTTATCTTATATTTAGTGTAGACATCAAAACATTTTGAGATGTGTTTGTAAATATGTGTGTCTGTGCAGAAGCATTTTCTTGAGCTGTTTCTGGAAGCTGTACCTTGTCCCCTTTGTCTCAGTTACAATGAGCAGAACAGAGCTAATGTCTTTTTCCCTGCACTTATAAACCATCTTCACATTAAGCTGTCTCCAGCCAGGGTGTTTGCTCCTTTTTCACTGAGCATATATCACTGGGTGTTTATCATATTGTTCCTTCCTGCTTCCAAGCAAAACCTCCCACTGAGATTTGGAGGCATCAGCCAGCCAGGCTGTGCATATACAACTGCCAGCCCTAATGCTTTCATGCCTCATTAAGTGACCTCCTGCTCTTTTCTGCACTCGCCCAGGATTTTTGGATGTCCAGCAGCAGCAACACATCTGTCACAGGAGAGCAGCTCCATGGTCTCTGTCCCACAACGGCTCTGATGGATCTGCCAGACAAACACAGGGAAGTGCCCAGTGTCCCTGTGCAGAGCCCAGAGCTGCCACTGACACCTCTTTTGTTGAGACCAGAATTAACTCCTGAGATTTTTTTATTATTCAGAAAGAAAAAGGACAAAACTGTAGTGTGCTCTGCTCAGAGCACTGCCATGCCAGTATCATCTGTCTGCTCCGGTGGTGCAGGTGTGTGTCACAGAAAACACACAGCAAATTCCTTTGGAGCAGTCATAAACATTGAAATTGTATTCTGAGAAACTGTTCTTCTCCAAAGCATTCAGAGAGGGGCAGGATTTATGAAGCAAGAACTAAAGGCAGTGTAAAGCTCTGGAAATGGCGGCGCTGTTGAGACAGAACAGACCATTTCAATGCAAGCAAAAGCTCTCTCCCTCTCTTCCCCTGAGATCCTCCTTGAAACCCATCTGTTCTATGGTGCCTCGCACTTAACAGCCACCCAGCAGCACTGCAGCACCCCGTGCTGTCCTGTGCAGCTCCACTTTGTGCTCCTGAACTGCAAGTTCTTCCAGAGGGAACCCGTCCTATTTATCCGACACAGTTCTCCCATTGTCCTCAGCCCTGTGTGCTCACATGGAAACACAGCCATGAAGAGAACAGGCTTTGCAGCTGGGAGAGGGCGGGATTTTATTGCTGGGGCTCGGCATTGGGATGCAGTTTCGGAGATATTCACCCTTCACCCTGCCATGAGCAGCCGTGTGTGCGATGGCACGGAGCCATTTTGGGAAAATGCAGCTTTAAAACCCTTGTGATCACAGTTATGAGGGCACCCTCTGACAGTCTGCTGACAGCTCCCAGCTGTGCGGGGTAGTCAGGCACTGGAGGAATGGGATGGCATCCAGAGGGGCCTGGAAAAGCTTCAGAGGTGGCACTGTGTGAACCTTGTGAAATTCAGCAAGGCCAAGGTGCTGCACTTGTGCCAGGACCCAGGCAACAGCTGGAGCTGTGCCGGGGCAGGGGCAGGTTGGATATTGGGAAAGGCTCTTCCCCCAGAGGGTGCTGGGCACTGCCCAGGCTCCCCAGGGAATGGGCACAGCCCCAAGGCTGCCAGAGCTCCAGGAGCGTTTGGACACTGCTGCCAGGGATGCCCAGGGTGGGATTGTTGGGGTATGGATTTCCCCACTCTCTGTTTGAAGCCCTTCCCCCTTGCTGCATCACTCCAGTTGCTGAGGAAGAATCCTTCTCGTTTGTTGGGGATTGCTGGGCTGTCCTGTGCTGAACATGATTCTGGCAGCTCCCTTCCAACCTACAACATTCTGTGACTCTTGGGACTATTTACAACTGCCTGGAGTGACATGACACGGGGATAAAACATCAAAATGAAAGAGAGAAGCATTAGACTGGGCATTAGGACGAAATTCTTGGCTGTGAGTGTGGGGAGGCCCTGGCACAGGTTGCCCAGAGAAGCCGTGGCTGCCGCATCCCTGGCAGTGTCCAAGGCCAGGCAGGACAGAGCTGTTGCCGCCCGCGACGCCACAAGATGTCCCTGCCTCACGACCGACAACGCGAAGCCGTGGCTGCCGCATCCCTGGCAGTGTCCAAGGCCAGGCAGGACAGAGCTGTTGCCGCCCGCGACGCCACAAGATGTCCCTGCCTCACGGCCGGCAACGCTGCGGCTTTAAGGAGGCGGTCGGGGCGTGTGCCCGGCCCATCATGCGCGCTCGGGAGGCCGGGCCGGTGCCGCCCCGCTGCCCTGTGCCGGCGGTGCCGCCATGTACCGCCTGTGCCGCCTGTCCTCGCTGCTGTCCCCGCTGCTGTCC
>VXAD01004057.1:1664-55133 GCA_013399195.1 Dicrurus megarhynchus | reverse complement strand
GGGCTCTCGGGTCTCCCCGGGGGTCTCGGGCCCCATCCGCCCCTTGGTCCCGCCCACAACCGAGACCCCGCCCCTGACTCCGCCCCTCGCGCGCTCAGGCCACGCCTCCAACTCAACCATCCAATCGGAGGGCGGTATCTGCACCGAAACCCCGCNGGGCACCGGCACCGGGACACGGCCGCATCGGAGGGTGGGACTGAGCGAGGACCGGCACCGGGATCGGGACGCGGCCCGGCCCCGGGGGTGAGAGTGAGCGGGGACCGGTACCGGGACACGGCCAGATCTGGGGGCGGTACTGGCGAGAGTGAGCGGGGACCGGGATCGGGACCGGGCACCGGGCGGGGGACACGGCCCAACCGCGGGGGCAGAACCGCGGGACGTGACCGGGGACCGAAGGGCCGGGGCCGTGAGCCCTTCCCGGGGGCGGGGGACCGGGCGGCCGGAGGGGCCCCTTGCCGGTTGCGAGGGCAGATCCCCTGAACGTGGTGGTTTGGGGTTAATTTGGGCACAGAACGGTGCGAACTCCGCCGCGGGGCTGTTACCGCAGGAGCGGGAGGGTTCGGTGACCGGGGCTGCACCGGGACAGGCAGGGGAGTGCCGGGTGACGGATCCCGCTGTTCCCCGGTTTACCGCAGCCTGGAGCGAGGATTTTTTTGTGCTCCGCACCCCGGGTACCGTCTCCATCTTCCCGGGGTGGTTCCTGTGCTCAGCCTGTTGCTGGTTCCTCCTCTGCGTTTTGCGGGTGGTTAGGATGGGATAAATGTGTGATTCCTTTGGATTTCGTGATAGTGAAGGGGAAAAATAATCATGGTAGGGTTGTTCTGCACATCGGGTTCTGGAATTCCCCCAGAGCTGCGCTGCAGATGCCCTGAAAAACAAAGAATCCGTGGCATCGAGACGCTGCTCTGTGTGCCTGTTCTCTTCCAGAGGCGATCCTTGTGTCCCTGGAATATTGCTGAGCTTTCTGAAAGCCAAAAATACCCCCTATTATTCATGCAGAAAGTTCAGCCAAGCGGCCCGTGCTGGAGCAGGCACAGGAGGGATGCTGAGCAGCTTCCATGCTCGGAATTCCTGATATGGAGCTTGGTGCTGCATCCAATTTAGCTCAGATCCCAGATCCTGCGTTACTTCCCTGGTGGATTCATCACCCTGACAGGGAAAGGAAGTGAGAGGAGTGTAGCAACAGAGGCTGGCAAGTGCAAACCTCCTAATTCAGATAATTGTGCTGAAAAAGGAGCCTTTGCTCCAGTGCCGAGCTTTAACCACCTCTTAACACGTGAGTGAAACACCAAATAACATTTTTAATGGCTCCAGGAGGATTTGTTATATGGGAAAGCTGGAATAGGGGCCAGATGGATTTTTTTTTTTCTTTTTTTTTTTTAAAGCACTCTTGGTTTTCTAAATAAAGTGGATCTGAAATAGCAGGAGCAGCCACCACGGGTTCTGGCGCAATGTCAGCAAGTATTGTTGGACTATAAACAGCTGAGATCTCTGTCCTGGCAGCTGCTGGGACCAGCAATAGCTGTCTTGTGTTCATGGCTGCTCTGGACCACTGGCTAAATTCAAGCATTTGACTCCTGCCTTGATGAGCTGAACTGTTAAAGAAAAAAAAAAAAAAAGAAAGAAAAAATTCTTTGGGCTTTTGGCAGATATAAATGTTGGAAATCATCTGGTAGCTGATCCCCTGAGATATTCCAGTGTCAGCTCAGAAATAAACTGTGGTATGTTCCTAATTTAGTTGTCCCATCTTTATTTCTTTTGCCTGTAGAAACAGGAAGTAGCTGATGCAAATTCCGTGGTGCTGACAGCAGTTTGTCGGGCTCGGTGTGAGCAGAAGCGTAGGTTTGACTTGCTTGGGCTATAAAACCAACATTTGTGTCTTCCAGAACGTCTAAGAAAGGGCTCAGGTTAATGTGCTGTCTCAGGCAAGCAAATAATTTCATTTACGGTGATTTTATGAGCATTTGCTCACTCCGAGGCTGGGACAGGCCGGCTCCTTGATGTTCCCCAAACAGGAAGCTGCCCTTGCTGTGATGTGCAGGGCTGCCTTTGGGGTAACTGATGTTTTTAGCAATAAAATCCCTTCCTTTCATGGCTCTGCTCAGCCTGGCTGTGGGTGCAGCCGGCTCAGTCCAGAGCCGCGTTCCCAGGCTGTGATGGGAATAAAGGGCAGTTGATAGATGAACAAATGTGCTGTGAAAAGGAATGGCCCCTCTGGCCGCGGGTGAAATGTGTGTTTGCTGCTTCCGCTCCGTTGGTAATCGAAGTTCAATTGAATTGAAACAAGACCTGGATTTAAATCCTGCGCTGTGGTCCTGGAAGGGAGAGCTGCATCTCCACTCCGGCAGGGAGCTCCAACCCTGCACAGGGAGCTGGAAAAGTCTCCCCCGTCCCTCTGGAGCACAGGGTGATGTGCAGAACAAAAATGACTCCTGGATTGATGCTCTTCAGAGAAGGGAGATGAGATCTGATTGTTGATCCTGTGAAGTGGATTTGTCACTTTCTGCCCAGTTATTGTACATTCAGACAGCCCAGGAAACAAAACACTGTTTAGGTGCAGTCCAGGCAGGCCCACTTAGTGCCTGTTTTTATTTTCCTTGCTAAATGTGAACCTCTGGGTCGCAAACTCCGATTTAGTTACGGCTCAATCTTTTTATTTCGTTCCGTGTGGGTATCCAGGCAGCAGAAATAGCTGCGACCACAGGGCAAAGAGCACAGGGAGGGTGAGTCAAGAGGAGGGACTGAGATCCAGGACTTCGGGTTGCCTGCACTTAGCTCTCATTTAGCTGCCAATTTACCAACTGACTTATCTTTTAAGTTGCCCTAATGCCACTCATTAAAAGGAAATTAAAATGAGTTCACCATCTGCCGGACAGCACCGGGTTTGCAGAGCTGGTACCGAGCACTGGGAGTTCATGGCTCAGGGAAAACAAATGGCAGGGTGGGTGGAAGGAATGCGAGTCCCGAGGAACGCTGCGATTTTGGGACATTAATGAGGGGATGCGCTCCCTGCAGCAGCGTGCTTTACTGCCGGGGGTAGGAAGCAGCCTTCCATCTGGACTTTCTGGTTGGTAATCCTGATCTGAGCTGCAGTTTGCGGCTGGGTAATGGGGCTGATCAGATTAGAGCCTCGCCTGGAATGTGGGGGGGATCAGCGGCGCAGAAGGGCGGCTTTGTGTGCCCGGTGTCCTTCCCTGTGCCACATCCCTCCGCCTCGCTGCTCTCCTGGCACTGCTTCCTTAACAGGTGGCTCTTTTGGGGGAAAAACCCACACTTTCTGAGCGTGCTGGGAGCGGGGGAGGCAGAGCCCGGCTCTTTCTTGGCTGTGCTCCCACGGGAAGACGTGGATGCAGCAGGGAACGGAGGATCCTGCGGTCAGGCTTTCTCCGTTGCACAGAATTAAAGAAGCAGAGCTGTTCATTACTGTGATGACAGGGGTGACTGCCGTGGAGTTTCAGCTTCTCTGGACTCTTTTTGTGTATCTGGAAGCCATCCAGTCGCTGCTGTCCAGTTTTATGCACAGTCTGTCCTCTGGCTCGCTCTTGGACAGAGGAGGAAACCGCTTCTCTTCCTCTTGGAAGGGGGGGGTGGCCTCTCCCCTGCCCCCCACAGCAGAGCTGCCTCTCCTGGGGCAAGCAGGCAGGAGAGGGGTGGAAAACGGCCTTGTTTGTCTTGTGACATCAGTGCTGGGCTCATGACTAATGCTGGATGTGCCCCACATCCTCTGGAAATTAGGTGCAAACGTGCACTTTGAAGCAGGGCTGAGAGGGCTTGTGAACAAAAGCAAAACTCGAGTGAGAACTTGAGGTTTCCTCTCAGAGGGGATCCGGTGTCAGTTCAGCGGGGTAAACCCTGCCTTCCTCCCTGAGCATTCTAGGGAATGTTTTGGGAAGGATCCTCTCCTCCAGGCAGGGCTTTGAGCTTCTGCAGGCTGCAGCAGCCACTTGAGAAGAAAGCTGTGTCCAGGCCACCGTCGTGATTCATGCTGTAAAACCTTTTGATGAGTGGTGATAAGATAAAAATGCCCTTGGTGACTTTGCTGCTCCCTCCCTCCCTGCATTCCCTGGGCATTACTGTGCTGGGAGCGTGACCTGTCTTGTTGCTTGGTGCAAAGCAGTAATTAATGGCAAGTTGATATGACTTTTAAGACTTTTTCCAGATGAGATGCAGCGAATGGCTTGTGTGCCTGAGTGCCTTTCCTGTGCAGTGGCTGCAGAGGAGGTTCTGCAGACAGCAGAGCTGCAGAGGAAGAACAGGGGCGCGTTGTTGCAGAAGCAGCTCTGCCGCCTCAGCTCGTGCAGCTGCTCCCCTTGGCGTGTGCCAGGGTGGCTCAGGCTCTGTGCTGGAGTGATGCTAGGCTTACAGATGCTTTTGGGGGGGAATTCAGGACTCCAGCAGGTCCTTCCAGATGCATTTGGAGATTCAAACCCCGTAGTTTTCCCCTGGAGCGTGTGAGCTCCCAGCGAAGCAGTCGAGCTGTGTGGTCACAGCTGAGACAGTTGGCCAGGAGCTGAGTGCAGTGAGAGCCTGGGCAGACCTTTGTGTCACTGAGTGGTGTCACTACGGGCTTAGAAGGTGGAAGTTTTATGTCCTTACACACGTAAGGAGTCCTTAAAATGGAATAGAAACTATTGAGGAGCGAGTGTGGCAACAGCCAGGGGCTGTTGTGTAACCCAGCTGTCCTTGCTAATGTCGGGGTACGCTGCTGGCCATCATCAGGGTGCAGAGCTGGGCAGGAATGATTCTCCTGGAACTGGTAGAGCTTGTACCAGCCAGCCATAAACCCTCAGGGGCATCTGAGGACGGAGGTGATTGTCTCCTGCCCGTGCAGGTTGTGGACAGCAGCAGACATGGAGAGGCTGGTCGCGCGGCTGGAGAACGCTGTGGAGCGCCTGGAGACCATGTGCCAAGGCTCTGGCGGGTGTGGAGAGGCCTCTGCCAAAGGTAAGGCCCAAAGCACCTCCCAGGGCAGTGCCCCCAGCCGTGCAGAGCTGGCACAGGGCACACTCTGGGGCGGCTGGGGAGGGGGAAGCGAGGTCGGCAGCGGCTCCTGCGCAGGCGCTGGGGCTGCGGTTGCTGCCCCGTGGAGATAAAAACTCTGTGGCTGCAGCACTCGCTCAGCTCCGGGCTGAGCCTCCTGCAGGTGGGAGGTGCAGCCCCGGGGGTGTGGCAGCCTGTGGGATGCTCCTGGTGATCCCTGTGCTCTGGTTCCTTCCCCACAGGACTGGCTCAGTACGTGCAGGCTTTCGATGCCCTCCTGGCCGGGCCGGTGGCCGAGTACATCACCATCAGCAAAGAAGTCGGCGGGGATGTACAGAAGCATGTAAGGACTCGTGTTCTCCCTCTGCTCTAGAGGAGCTGCCTGTCCTTGGGGCTGGAAGTTGGCTGTCAGAGTCTGCATTCCGCTAGCACTGTAGCCCAGGATCTTTAGGATCCCTGAGGATGCAAAGCAGACGCCCAGATAACCTCCAGCGGTGTGTGTTGCCACCTACACACACACGATGAATCAAACCTTCTCCTGGAAATCCTTAAATGCCTGGCTGTGTACAGACCTTGGTACAGGCCTTTAGGAGGCCTGAAAACTCCGTAGCCCTGAGCTGGGACGCTCTGGTGAGGTTTCTCTGGGGATGGGTTTCTCCAGGAATGTGCTTTGGGATCAGTGTGCCTGGTTCCTCACTGCGGGCAGCGGGGTGATCTGTTAACGTGGCACGAGGGAATCTCCCCCATGTTTGTGTCTGTCCTCAGGCTGAGATGGTCCATGCAGGCTTGATGAGCGAGAGGGCTCTCCTGGTGGTGGCATCTCAGCATCAGCAGCCAGCAGAGGTGAGTGTGGGAAATCAGTGATCAGAAATCCTGCCCTCGGGGTCAGGGGTGGCTGTGAGTGTAGGGGGAACCTGGGCTGTGACAGCTGAGCCGAAAGAGGAACTGGAGGAGGGCTGGGGCTTGCTGAAGGCATGAACAGCTCTGGGTGCTCCCCAGTTGGGCAGAGTCCTGGATGTTGGTTCTGAGAGCTGCAGAACTGGCATTTCCCAGTTGTTACAGCAACAATTGTTGTGGAGCTGTCAGAGCAGCCTGGGGGTGTCAGCTCGCAGCTTCTGTCTCGAGTTTCACCTGGCACCGGCTCTGCTCAATCAGTGTTCCCTGAGAACCTGCAGACAGGATCCTGGCTGAGGCAGGAGCCACCCTGGCATTTGTGTAGCTCGTGCTTTTCATTATGTGATGCTCAGAGGCTTTCAGGCATCAAACTCCTCCAGGAGCAGAACAGACACTTGTCTCTGCTTGTCTCTGCTGAATGGCCTCTGAATAATCGCTGGGCTTTTAGGATTGATTTGTCCTTAGCAGGTAATTTAACACTTTACCCTGGGCTGCTGCTTCTCAGCAGGATGTGTGGCTGAGAATCTGATCCTGAATGCATTGGCTTTTCCCTGCTGAGAACTGTTTTTCCTGAGCAACAGGATCCCACCTTGCTTTTCTTTGCAGTTATTATCTCACTCAGTTGTGGCTTCTACTGTTACATTGTGGGAGCTGGATTTCTGTGCTCCTTTCCTATTCACTGCAAAATAGATCTGCATCTTTTTTCCCCCCAAAAATCAGCGTTGGAGGGTTGTTCTGTTTCACCAGGCTTGCTGGGATGCAGTTCTGTGCAGCCTCTAGCCTGAGAATCTGCTTCTAAATCCCACGGACACGTTATTTAAATAAAGGATTATGAACAAAGAACAGCCTTAATCTAGGGTAGCTCTTTGTGCAGGTTGTCTGGCAGGAGTCTAATTCTGGAGCAGCCAGTTTAAAATGCAAAATGTGTGAACTCTCAGTGCTTGTGGTGAAGAATTTCTGAAATGTGAATTACTGAAATGTGCTGCTGGGCTGGAGCTTCTGAAAGTGTGGCCTGGCCAGCGGTGCTTGGGACCTCTCAGTTTTCATCTAAACAGAGGAAAGGGCAGCAAAAGGAGAAGCTGAGGCTTTGAAAAGCAAGTTTTGCCCAAATTTGTCCCTCTCTGCTGCCACCAGCAGGAGACTTTCCGATGCTAAAGGAAGGAAAAGTTGCCTAAGAGGCATCTCTGGGAGCGTGGAGCTGGCTCTTGGCTGTGCTCTGACCCCAGAGCACTTCTGGCGCTTCCAGTCAGCATTCCAAGGGAACAGCACACAGGAACAAATTTTTACCATCCAAATACTAAAGGATTGACTTGAGAAAAAACTGAAATCCCGAAGTCTGGCTTGATGGGGGTGACCTTTGAACTTGCTGTGACTCTGATTGTGGGGCAGGCTGTAGGTGCCAGACCTGCCCAGCACCCCTTTCTCCGAGGGTTCGTGGAGGAGAGGAAAAATTTAACAGACTGTCCTGGAACAAAAGAACCCAGGAAAGGCAAATGCTATTTCTGTCCTCGTTACTAACAAGCTTTGTCAGTGTCTCCTGGATTGAACGTGAGTCACAGTTCTTGGCGTTCTCCCACAGCACCGATCTGATGGGAGCAATGACTTCAGCCCTGGAGGAGCTGGGCTGTGGGACCAAGCTGGGCTTGGAGAGGGCCAGGCCTGGACAGGAGCTGTAGCAGTCACTCGTGCCAGACAGAATCTTGTTCCGAGTGACCATCAGCTCAGCTGTGCAGCCATTCCAGAGCCGTGCTAATTAATCTCCTTAATTGTCGCCGTCCCTCTGTGTTGTCGTGCAGAATGCGTTCTCAGAGCTTCTCAAACCCATCTCGGAGCAGATCCAGGCCGTGCAGAATTTCAGGGAGAAGAACCGTGGCAGCAAACTGTTCAATCACTTATCAGCAGTCAGCGAGAGCATCCCAGCCCTGGGCTGGGTGGCCATGGTAAGGACTCCAGTGGGGAGGGGTTTTCCTCGGGCTGGTGGGCAGAGTCCTGGTGGGCTGGTCGGTGCCAGTGTGCTCTTTCTGCTCTAGGCCCCAAAGCCTGGTCCTTACGTGAAGGAAATGACCGATGCTGCCATGTTTTACACCAACCGGATCCTCAAGGAGTACAAGGATGTGTAAGTTCACCTTTTAGCTTAGGGATGTTGTTGAACTCAGCCAGCTGAGTGTGCAGGGGCTGCTCCAGCACCTGCCCACAGCCGCTTTCCTTGGCCTTTAACTCCTCCTTTCATCTCCGTGTGTCCTCAGAGATAAAAAGCAAGTGGACTGGGTGAAAGCTTATCTGAGCATCTGGACAGAGCTGCAGGCCTACATCAAGGAGTACCACACCACAGGGCTGACCTGGAGCAAAACAGTGAGTGCTGGCTCCAGCAGGGAGCTGCGGGGTGAGCCTGGCGGGGTCACCGCGGCACAAACGGAGCTCGTTCGAGTGCCTTTCCTCTTCCCTGCTCTTCCAGGGTCCTGTAGCCACGGGAGGAGCTAAAGCACCACCTGCCCCCCCAGCTGGGGTTGCACCCCCACCTCCAGGGCCTCCCCCTCCTCCTGCCCCCGTGAGCTCCAGCACGGACGACTCAGCCTCGCGCTCCGCGCTCTTCGCCCAGATCAACCGGGGAGAAGGGATCACCTCGGGTACGTCGAGGGGCACAGGGAGGGAGGGAACTGCTGTGCTGCTGGTCCTTGTTGTGCTGCTGGTCCTCGTTGTGCTGCTGGTCCTCGTTTTCCTGCTGTCCTTCAATGCACCTGCTTAGAAAATCCATAAAAACCCATCTGGTCCCGGTGCGGGGCTGGCAGCCGGGGCAGCGTTTTCCCAGGACAAAGTGAGCACGTCTTGGGGAGAATTCTCACCCTCTTCTGGCAAATGTAACACGACATGAACCTCTAGCTGGCGTGGAGGCTGAGCCCTTTGGCTGCCTGTGTGTCTCCAGCACGAAAAGTGCAATTTTGCAGCTGTTTTTTGTGCAGAACTTTCCCCTTTTTTGTGTTACCCGGTGAGCACATCAGGACAGGAGGCGCTGGGCTCAGGGCTTTTTCCAGCTGCAGGATGGAAGAGCTGGCACGCTCTGGTTCTGTGGGTCACGTTGTGTTCTTGTCAATATTGCACCAGCGTTTCCTGCTTCCTCCTTCCCTTCCTGTCACTCTCACTTGGGCTCAACTTACGAGCAGGAGTTTATTTGTGTTTTGTAACCACTGATGTCTGGTGTTTGTGCAGCTGGGTCTCAGGTTTGCCCTCTCTTGCAGGCTTAAGGCACGTCTCAGATGACATGAAAACCCACAAGAATCCAGCCCTGAAGAACCAAGGGGGCCCCGTGAGAAGCGGCCCCAAACCTTTCACTGCTCCCAAACCAGCCTGTAATGCTAATCCCTCCCCGAAGGCACCTCCATTGCTAGAATTGGAAGGCAAAAAGTGGAGAGTGGTGAGTGCCTGGTGCTGGCAGGAGTGGGTTGGAGGGGTGGGAGCTTTGGAGCAGGGGAGGAGCCTCTTCTGGAGACCTTTCTCCTTAGAGGCACCAGCCTGAAGGCACCTGTTTGCTTTTAAAGGGATTTGAATGGATTCATTGCTCTGCATTCAGAAAATGAAGTGTGTTTCCCCTTGCCTTTTCAGGAAAACCAGGAGAATGCCACTAACCTGGTCATCAGTGACACAGAGTTGAAGCAGGTAGCATATGTTTTCAAGTGCACAAACAGTACACTCCAAATCAAAGGCAAGATCAACTCCATCACCCTCGGTGAGTGGGGAAAACCCTGCCAGCTGCTTCTGCCTGCTGGTGTGTGTGTGTGTGTCCAAAATCTTTGTGCCCTGATCTGCTTTTCTTTGCAGATAACTGCAAGAAGCTGGGTCTGGTGTTTGATGACGTGGTGGGCATTGTAGAGATCATCAACAGCAGGGATGTTAAAGTTCAGGTGAGTGATCTGTTCTCACTGCTGGTTGTATTTCCAGACCAGGAATGTGCAGCTGTGGAGAATATCCATGAAACGCCCTCAGTCCCTTGGGAAAGGGCTGAAGTTTGTCTTTTAGAGCTGTTTCAGGGTTTGGGGGTAAGAGCTGAGGCTCTGTGAGGTAGAAAGAACGTTTGGCTGCCAAAGGAGGAGACCAGCAGTAGGATTTATTCCAGTTCAGTTTGGGCATCTGATTTGGGTTGGTCAGTTTGCCCAGTGTTGGCTCAGGTTTTGTTTTAAAGAGATCAGAACAAGAAATTAACTTTGGGTTTTTACTGAAGGTGGGAATATTGAATCTCCCGCATCTGCCACAGGGAGGACTTGGAGTCAAACCTCTTGCCTTGAAAGAAAACACACCAAAAAATGCTCTGGTTGTCCAGTTTTAGCTAATTCTGCTCTGGCCCTGCCAGGTCATGGGTAAAGTGCCAACGATTTCCATCAACAAGACAGATGGGTGCCACGTGTACCTGAGCAAGAGCTCCCTCGACTGCGAGATCGTCAGTGCCAAGTCCTCGGAGATGAACGTCCTCATCCCCGCCGAGGGGGGGGACTTTGTAAGTGCTGCTTTGGGATCCTTCTGCAGCTCTGCTTGGGGCTGGGGGATGCAGGAGTTGGGGTTTTGAGCCCTGCAGAGGATGTTGGTTCCAGTGGGGGACAATTTCTAGAGTTCGGAGGTTGTGAAGGATGATCTGATTTAAAAAAATCAGCAAAAAAAGGTTGTCTGTAAATAAGATTATTGCTGGTTTGGGAGAGCTGCTTCTTCCTCAGGGTCTCCTGGGGGCAGAACAGGCACCAGTGGTGGTACAGGAGGTACCAGAGCACAAAGCTAAGAAAAGAACTGCCTGAAGCAGTGGGAGTGGTTACTAATCCCAGTCATAAACTGATTTTTAACAACAGATCTCTGTTTTTACCCTCCAGACTGAATTCCCTGTCCCAGAACAGTTCAAGACAGTGTGGAACGGTCAGAAGTTGGTTACCACTGTGACAGAAATCGCTGGCTAAGCCGAAAAGCTCCAAGGCTCACGCCCTCCCCTGGCCCTGCTGTGGGACAAATCTGCTTTCAGATGATTCTCTTAGATTTCTTGTACCTTTCTGCTCTCAAATTGCTTCTCTTCTACCCGAGAGACACAGCTGCCTGCCGTCACTGAGATTCCTCTGCCTGGGGCTTGGGGTAGGTGGCGGGTCAGTGATTGTCCACCTCTATCAGCAGGAAGGTGTATTTTTCTCTCCCCTTGTCCCATCTAACTGCACCAATCGATCAGAGTCTCGGTGAACTTCACAGCCAGTCCTGGCAGTTGGCTTTCAGAGTGTTGTTTTTGTATTGCCTTTAAGCAAAACTGTTCATGTCAGAGGAATGTTGTCCCCTTTTTAACGAGTAACGGTGTCTGTCGGAGTCCACAGTACCCAGCTGCTATGGCAGATGTCTTGGGAAGGTCCTGGAAGCTGCTCATCCCAGCTCTCTGGAGCAGTTGGTGGCATCACAGGACATGGGAACGGTTTTGTCGGACCAAAGGCTGAGGACCTGGGCCAATTCCACCCCGATTTCTCTTCCATCATTCCCACTAGCTCAGTGCATTCCTGATTGTGCCATGACAGGAGGCTTTCATTACCCAGTGCCACAGGAAGGCTGCAGCGCTGTCACCCGGCAGCCTGGCTGGTAGCTTGGAGCTGAGCACCTCTTATTCCATGAGCCCTCCACCTTCACAAGGGAACCTTTGCCCCAGGGCTTCCTTCTTGGAGCAGCTGAACTCAGGTTCAGTCTTCCAGGACGGTTCTTCTGAACCTGTCCCCTTCCCCAGAGGAAGGGCCTCCTCCATTCCAGGTCAGCAGTGCAGAGTTGTAAATACCCGAGCTGGATCAAGTCGGTTCATCGCCCTCTTCCTCATCTGCAATCAGCCCCCACAAAATGAATCCTCCCCCCTTTTTTCCCCCCCTGTTGCTTGGCTCTTTATTTTGGTGGAAGCTCGCAGCCTCTGTTCCAGGGCCCTGGAGCAGAGTGGTGGATCACACAGTACTGTACTGACCCATAAAGGGAGCTGCACGTGCTTTGACCTTCATTTTTCCAACGCCTCGGGTGGCATAAGCATATCTTAAATGCATTTCTTCTGTAAAGTGTCAATGTTCTTTTTTTCTCTAGTACNTTTTTTTATTTTGAAACTGTCCTGTGACTTGTACTTGTCTTCTCCTGAGGCTTGTGGAAGAACCTTTCTTATGTACTTAAGATTATACAGAAGATAGAATAAAGTTAATGCCAACTTGCTCATTACTGTGGCTCTTGTCTCTTTTTGGGGGCACACAGGAGATCAGGCAGGACAAGATGCCCCTCTCTGCCTGACCCTGCCTTGATTCCTTTGAAGAGTTCCCCAGACTCTCCTCAACTCCCCTCCAATCACAGTCAGTGGTTGTCCAATCTTTTGTTTTAGTTGGTTAGATGGAAAGCTCTTTATTGATTTCAGTTGTACAAAAGAACATAAGCCAAGCCATTAGTTGAAAACTGTTCAAGCTGTTAATACTGCTGAATTCCAAACCCTCTTTTTTTTTTTTTTTCCCCAGAAACCCCTAAATTTGGCCTTTTTCCCCATCTTGAAGGATAGGCTGTACCATAATTCCCCTGCCATGAAAGTCTTGCTGCTCCCTGCACTGGTGAGTGGGGTTAATACTGCCAGTGTGTCCTGCAGGAACAGGGGATGGAGAACAAACCTCTGGCATGATCCTTCTGCCCTCCCCCAGGGACCAGCTCAGCCACAGCTCTGAGAACCGAGGTGGATTTACCAGGCCCTGTGCAGGCTGGAGTGTGTCAGAATCAGTGCAAGGCTCAGCCCAGGTGGGGGTGGAATTACATCCTGGCAAATCCTGCTGAGCTAAACCCCCTCTTGTTCCCCTTCCCCAAATCCCTGCAGGCTTGGACGCACCGAGTGCTGTTGCACAGTAGCTGGCGTTAGTTACAGTGAAAAACCCTCCCCAGCGCTCCCAGAGGAGCTTCACTGGAGGAAGGGGAGGATGGTGCTGTCAAACCACTCTTCTGAGAAGTGCAGGTGATCCCCTTTCACCCCCAGGAACACCAACTTCCCTGCTTTGTCCATCTCCTGCAGCCCCAGGCGATCCTGTGGAGAGAAGGGGGAGATTCCACCTCTGGAGGGGGGGAAGAAGGGATTTCGGGAGACTCTTGCAGCAAGGCTTTAAACAGGAGCAGAGCTCACGAAACACACGCTGAGGGGGATCCTGAGCCAGGCAGGAACCACCAGTGTCATTCTCTGGATTTCACCAGTGCCAGGAATGGCTGGAGGGAAACGCCTTCCCAAACAAAGAGCTGCTGGCAGGGGGAGGCAATGCCCCAGCAGTGACAAGAGCAGAGCTGTGGGGCCCCAGGGGCAGTCAAGAGGGGACACAGCAGAAGCCCCCAGCCCCCAGAACTCACCTCTTTGTATAGAGAGGTCTCCTGCAGCGGGATGGTCTCCTTGGCTTGGCCACTTTTGTAAAACCCAAACCACTGCCAGGAGAAAAAACAAGGGAACAGCTGCTGAGGGCTCCCAGGAGCCCAGCAGGCTCCCAGCAGCTCCTGCTGGAGGCACTGCAGTGTCAGACCTGTGGTTGTCAGGCCCAGCCTGCCCCTCAGCAACCCCCAGTTCTGCCACCAAAGGACAAACCAGAAACGAGGAAGCCCCAAAACCTGCCCCTGCCTTCCTCACCTCAGAGATCGGAGGGTCCACCATGGTATCGTTGAGGAATTTCACCATCACAAACTTTTTCAGAGCCATCAGGTTTTTCTTGTAGGTCTCGTTGATGCCCTGGGTGGAAGCAAAAGAACAGATCCAAACCACTGGAGAGCCCAGAGACAGCCAAGCTGCCTGCTCTTCAACCTTCAGAGGCTTCTGCTCTCCTGCTCACAGTCATCACTGTCCTTACCCTCTCCTGGTTGATGTCAGCCAAAAAGATGCTGTTTTTCCTGTAGTCCTCCTCCTTCAGCGGGTCGTGCCAATACTCTGCTTGCACCAAGCTGGAGAGGGGAGAAACCAAGGATCAGCCTGGCATCCCAGAGCTGCTCCCGAGGCCTGCCCTCAGGGATGTACTCACTGCTCCTGGACAGCCTTTGTGTAGGCTCCCAGATCCAGGGTTTTTCGGATCCAGTCGCAGATGTGGGAGCTCTCCCCGGGACAGCGTGGGAAGCCGTACACCCCTGGGGCAGGGAGACAGCTCGGTGAGCCAAACCAGCATCCCTCAGTCCCTGCTGCTGCCCAAGAACCACCTCTTACAGAGCAGGAGCAGGGATTCTC
This sequence comes from Dicrurus megarhynchus, assembly GCA_013399195.1. NCBI lineage: Eukaryota > Metazoa > Chordata > Aves > Passeriformes > Dicruridae > Dicrurus > Dicrurus megarhynchus. The sequence goes on along the minus strand of VXAD01004057.1, from coordinate 41,050 downwards.
CAGGCAAGCAGGCAGCTTTTAGCCCTGCAAGCTCGTTAGACAGCCCTCCTGCCCCTGAGCTGTGGCAGAGATAATGGATGGGGAGTGCTGGATGCTGCCCAGCTCACCTGCTGTGCTCCCAGGAGCACAGCTCCCCACAAGCCTTCCCGCTCCACTACAAAGGAACACACTCAAGGAGCTGTGGAACTTCTCAGGGGAGAGTATTTGATGCATTCCCAGCCACTCTTAACTACACACCTCCTTAATTGCATTTCATACCGCCCTTTCCTTGAGGCTTGGTTGATTGTAAAATACCCTCGTGACCCAGAAGGTTCAGTTTCACAAATCTGTAGAAATTTCTCACAAAATAACTCATCCCAGGTGCTCCCTAGGTGTGTAAGAATCCTGCCCAGACAGTGAAGCCATCTACTCACAGAGATCCTTTTCCACTGCCAGTCAAGCAAGATCAAGATAATGAAATCAGCAAACACTTACTGGGCCAAACAGGTCACCAGATCCAGACAAGAACAAAGGGACGATTTAATTCATAAAAAAAAATGATCAGAGTTTAGGAAAGAGCCCCAAGAGGTGCCCAGGAGGTGTGACAGGGGACACTACCTTGGTGCTGTCCCCCGACAGAGATCAGGTTGAGCATGGGAGGAGAAGGGCACCTCTGGGCCACGGCCCTCCTGTGGGGGAAGAGGAAGGAGCTGAGCAAAGCATGCCCAGGCCACAGGTGCAGGTTCTGCGTGGGCTTGGGCACTTGTGTAACACTTGCCAAGGGATTTAACCCCGCCTGGAAGAGCAGGGCTGCAGGAAAACACAATCTGCCCCCTTTGGAGCACTCCTGCCTTTAGGAGTTTAGCAGTTTGTGTCTGCTGAGCTCTTCTAAAAGGTCTTAAACGAGGACCTGAACCCAAGAGGAGTCCCTGGAGCTGGAGCAGGAGTGCAGACTTACAGGAATTGGCCTCCCTGGGAGAAGCCCATGGCGTTGTAGCCTCCCTTGAGGTGAGGGTCCGTGGCGAGCTGGCCGCACACCTCGCTCACCTGATCGTTCACGTTCATGAAGAAGCTGTTCTCCATGTCCTGAGGGATCAGATTAGCATGGATCATTTGTACCTTTGCCGTGGCTGGTGTTATTTTAAGCTCTGCAAACAGCTCACTGACATTTGTGGTTTTGAAGGAGGACCTGAGCTTTCAGAGGAACAGAAGTGAAATTCCAATTTCGAGACTTCCCTCTACCGTGTCCTGCTCTGGTTGGCAAAACTGTCTCGTGTGGGACAGTGACATTTCCCCAAACTTCTCCACAACTTGAATCTCTTCAGATTTTGGTCATATATATATAAAAATTAAAAATCAAACTTCTCCAGAACCCAGAAAACTACCTACACTGCACATTATCCTGGGATTATTTAAAGGAATTCCACAGGAACTCCAAAAAACTGTCAAAACCCATGAAGTGTGTAATTTATTAGACTGAAGTAAATAAGCCATGAAGCATGGCCAGAGATAAAGCTCTGCCTCAGCACAGCATCCATCCCACCTGCAGCAGTTAGAGTGTGCTAATCAGAGGATTTGCATATTAATCCAATTTAGGTCAGGGATTTGTTTTCCCCCAGTGCTTTTCTGCAGGTATTAGCTGGACTTTATCGGGTTCTACCTGTCAAAGCTGTTTACCTCAGTGACAAGAAAAAATTAGCAGGGAAAGCACGGCAGGAATCCTTGTGGGATCCTGTTTTCAGCAGCAACTGCAGGAACTCCAGCCCCACCCCCTGCACGCAGACACCCGAGTGACACCCGACTTACCTGGATCAGGTTGCTCCCAATCTTGAGAGACAGGACGTAAATCCCTGGAATTTTTTTCTCCACTAGTTTTTGGATGTAGCCCATGCTCACTGGATTGCAGCAGCTGTCTCCTGCGAGAGGGAACACCGGCATGCACCACCACGCCACGGCCCCGGCCCTCACCTCACCTCCACAAGCACACCGCGAGCCCCCGCTGCCACGGGACCGCGAGCTGCCGGCGGAGCACGGTCAGCACCTCCCGGCCTCCGCGGAGACCGGCAGTCCGGAGGAAGGGGACACCGGAGCGAGCGCCCCTCGGGCCTGCTCGGCCCCCAGCCAAGCCCCGCCGCCGCCGGGGCCGTTGGCGGAGGGTCCCGGCTCACCCATGCCGTGCCAGATCACCAGGGGTGTGACGGCGGCCGCGGAGCCCAGGCACAGCCCCAGCAGCGCCAGCACCGGCACCGCCGTCCTGAGCGCCGCCATCTTGGTCAGTCACATGACCCGCCGCCGGCAGGGGTGGGGCGGGGCCTGGCGGGGCGGGACCAATCAGAGGCGGGGCCCACATACGGGGCGCGGCCCCGGCACTCCCCCAGTGCCGCGGGTTCGAGCCCCGGTCCCGATCCCACTGAGAAATCCCAAATCCTGCGACAGCGTGTGGCTGCGTCCCGCTCCCCGCCCCGGGACACGGAGCCAGGAAATCCACGAGGCCCCTGCCTGCGTGTTGGCCACGTGGCACTGCATCCTCTCTGCCCTGCTGTATGTTGGGAATGGGCTGGGGCACATGCCGGCCGGGCTGCTGGCTGATTTCCTCCTGCAGAGGCGGGTGCTTGGCACAGCACCCATCAGGAAGCTTTTCTCAGCACTGAGTAAGGACAAGCCTTCATCTGCCACCCAGCCTTTCCAACACACTTGCGTGGCCTGTTATAAAACACTTCCCATTTCCTCCCAAGGGATGCTGCTCCCAGCCGCCTTCCTGGTGGCTGTGCCTTACCTTGGCTGCAGTTCCACACTCGCTGTGGCCCTTCTCACGCTGGCCTTGACAATAATCAGCATGACAGGGGCAGCCTTCAGTATCAACCACATGGATGTTGCACCCGGATAAGGGGGTCTGACCTCTGTGCCCTCCCTGGCCCCGCATCCTTCCCGTTCCCAGTCCCACAAGGCCTCTGCAATTCCTACTCTTCCCTTTTCTTCTGTAGCTGCTGGCATTGGAAGTTAAGGGGTGAAATAAAGGCTTAACATTCCCCCCCACTCTTGCAGGGACGATCCTAACGTTGCTCAGCACTCCAGGCAGTATTCCTGCAGTGAGGGAAGGGACGGGAAGCACCCACTCCTCTCCCTCCTTGTGACAGTTTCCTCCCTGCCTTGCTCAGGAAATCTTTGCTCTCTCTCTCTCTCCCCAGACATGCAGGATTCCTGTTGGGAATCACAAATACCTTTGGCATAGTGGCAGGGATTATTGTTCCCACTGCAGCTGGACTTCTCATCAGCCAGGTAACTTGGGGCCAGAAAGCAACAGCACATCCCTGGAAAAAAAAAAAACCAAACCTGCTCTCAGCAATGAGTTCCTTTCTTTGCACTGAATCAAAAATGACACCAAGCCCACCCCCTCTCCTAAAGAAAATGTGTTGTAGCACCTGGCAAAACAGAGCTCTGGGCTATTTTGGGGACACAGGGATGACTCAGAAAGCAGGAAGAGCTCCACATGGGACCCATTTGGATGTATTTGGAGACGGGGAGAGGGTTGAGGGAGTGGGGTGAGTGGGAAGCTCTGTGCCAGGCAGGAAAATTCCTGGATTCAGCACAGAAATGCCAAGGTAGGAAATGTCTCTCCAACAAGACAGGGTCTGGCAATTGTTCCCTGGGAGGGTGGGCAGGCCTGAGGCTGTGGCTGCCCCTGGATCCCTGGCAGTGTCCAAGGCCAGGCTGGACAGGGCTGGGAGCAGCCTGGGACAGTGGGAGGTGTCCCTGCCATGGCAGGGGTGGCACTGGGTGGGCTTTGAGGTCCATCCCAAACCATTCCATGATTCTCTGATTCTCTGTGGCTGGAGCTGAGCAAAGCTCTTCTGCTGCTGGCAGGAGTCGGGAGCAGAGGATGGGATGAGTTAATGCCATGAAGTGGGTGGCACCTGTGGGGTGCTCACTGCACAGAGTAAAAGGAAAGGTGACACCACTGAGCTCTGTTCTTGTCCCCCAGGACCCCCAGAGTGGCTGGAGCAATTCCTTCTTCCTATCTGCAGTCCTCCACCTCTTTGGCCTGATCTTCCACACAGCCTTTGGCAGTGGGACCATCCAGGACTGGGCGAGGGAGGACCCTGCTGTGGAGAGAGAGCCACGGGCTTGGGAAGGGGCACAGGGAAGGGGCAGCACCTTCAGCCACCTCTGTCCAGCTCCTGATCCCAATCTGCCCTGAGCCCTTGCCGTGGGAAGGAGCCCTGCAGCATGGACAGATCCCAAACGGGATCCATGGATTGCTGGCAAGCTGGAAGCCAGCCCGGCCTGCAGCTATTTCCAGCAAAGCTGTTCTTAGATGAAGTAAATCCATAATGAAGCAGCAATGTTACTTTTTAACCAGAGGCTTTTCACGCCCTCACGCCCGTCAGGGACTCCTGACACTTTTTTTTCTCTCCTTAATGAGACAAGCTGATTATTCATTTATCCTTCATCCCCGCTTAGAAGCAACTGGGGCAAAAAGTAACTGATGGCATTACAGAGCTGGCAGCCCTGAGCACGGCTCTGGGGAGGCAGGCAAAGGGGATAAACAGGGAAAGCCTTGAGCTGGTGCCATCCTTACTGAGTGTGAGCCTCATTGAAGGCATTTTCTGCTCAGGATGTGGCCACTGAAGAACAGTTTGAACTCCAAAGTGGTGTGAGCTTGGCCTGCCCCCTTGCCAGAGAAGCTGGGAAGCTCTGCTCCCCCCTGACTGCAGCAGGGAATGGGCTGCAATCCTCCCAAACGGTACAAAAAGAGGATCCAGATTCCAGACAGAGCTCTTGAAACGCTTTCCTGAAAGAGTGAAGTGAAACTGGACCGTGTTCCCAGGTCTGGTTCAAGGAATTTGGGGCAGTGAGGGTGGGAGAGGCTCTGATAACTACACTGACTGAGGGCAGCTCCAACACCTCGTGCAGCATCTCCCACCAAAGCCGCTGCTGGAGAGTTGAGTTTGGGTGAGAATGTCCAATGAATTAAACTGCATTAAACCACAAGTGCTCTGGAGATCTGCACCTGACTTCCCCTGATCCTCGCTCCAAGGAAGAACGAACTTCGTCTTGAGTTTTTGCTGAGTCATGTCCATCCTAAGTCAAGAACTCTTTTATTTCTTCTTTTTCTATTTGTTTGGTCTCGTGCTCTGCCAGTGAGGGGGTTCGCAAACGAAACTGGGAGGGAGTGTAGCCGGGACATCTGACCTGAACCGGCCGAAGGGATATCCCACACATGGAAAGTCATTCCCAGTATAGAAACTGGGGCCGATCTGCGTTCGGGAAGGGAGTCTCGCATCAGCCAAAGGGTGGTGAGCAACTGCATTGCACATCACTTCTTTGGGTTGTTTTTTCCTCTCTCAGTTAATTATAATTACCACTATCATTTCCCGTTATTGTTGAATTTGACTTTGTTTTCAATTATGAGCATTAATCGACGGGGGGGAGCCATGACAGGCCCGCGGTTGCCGTGGCAACCCCGCNCGGTGTCCGGCTGCGGGAGCCTTTCTGCGGACCCCTGGCGAACCGTCCTGGGGCTGCCGAGGCGAGCGGCGGGCTGTGCCCCGGGCACCCCCGGTTACCTCCGGTGTGGTCTCTTCGCAGCAAGACCAAGGTGAGAAGGAGAACCCGATGCGGGAGCTGCGGATCCGCAAACTTTGCCTCAACATCTGCGTCGGGGAGAGCGGGGATCGGCTCACCCGCGCTGCCAAAGTGCTGGAGCAGCTTACGGGGCAGACCCCCGTCTTCTCCAAAGGTGAGGGGCTGCGAAGGAGCCCTGGTTGTTTTCCCGGTTGTTTTCCTTCCTTTCCGGTGGCTGCAGCGGCAGCGCGGTTCCCGGGAAGGGGCTCCTTGGCAGAGGTGGTGTTGGGAGAGCTGTTGGAGAATTGGGGAGGTTTAAATACTCAGGGACTGGTGCACGTTTGTGTTATTTCGGTTCTGTCTCCAAACTCGGGCTGCTGCTCTGCCAACGTCCCTAAATAGGGAGCGTAGTGCTGCCTCGGTTCTTTCTACTTCCCTTGAATTTATTTGGGCTTCGGAAGCTCTGAATCCCCCGGGTGGGAATTCTCTGACTGTCCCCTAAGTGTAACTCTTGCTGCCTACAGCCCGATACACGGTGAGATCCTTTGGGATCAGGAGAAACGAGAAAATCGCTGTTCACTGCACGGTTCGCGGGGCCAAAGCAGAGGAGATTCTGGAGAAGGGGTTGAAGGTGAGAATTTTGGGCTGGATCTTCGGTTTGTGAAAGAACAGAACTTTTCTATTCTGACTGAAGGGGTGTGTGCTCCAAAATGTTGCACCTGATCTAGGTACAGGTCAGATGCGTGGGCTGAAATGTTCACACTCTTTATCTGTGTGCTGCTTCGTCCTTATTTAAGAACTAATTGGTGCAGCAGCTGATTTGTTTTGGGGTTCAGTCTTTGGTGCTGGGATTTAGGAGCAAGCTGGGGGAGTAAAATTTTAGGGATGAAGACTTGACAGCTTGTGAACAGGTTGGGGGTCTGGTAGCAGTGGGCAGGAGTTTTAATTCTGCTTCCAGTCAGGAACAAAACGGTGACCAACGTTTCAGGTGCGAGAATACGAGTTGAGAAAAAACAACTTTTCGGACACCGGGAACTTTGGCTTTGGAATCCAGGAACACATCGATCTGGGGATTAAATATGATCCCAGTATCGGTATCTACGGCCTGGATTTCTACGTGGTGAGTATTCCCTGTTTTCTGGGCTTGTGAGAAAGCTCCAGAAGGAGCCTAGAACAAGAACTGGCTCCCATGGACTTGCTGCCAAGTGCTGGAAGATAGACTTGGATTTTATTGGCGTTTGTCTAATTAGAGATTCCCAGAGCTGCCACAAAACCCCTGATTTATGACAAATCTCACAAAGCCTCTTCAGAAGCAAATCCTGTTGCTCTGACTGCGACTCCTGGGATAGCACTGAAACGGCTGGGCTGGGTTTGGGGAAGGAAAGAGCAGCAAGGCATCCCTGATGAGGAAATTCCAGGCTTCCCTCCTAGAAAACTATTTAGTTTAAAAAAAACAGTAAATGCCAGGATGAAGCAGTGCTGTTGGCCTCGTCCTGCAGGTGCTGGGCAGGCCGGGCTTCAGCATCGCTGACAAGAAACGCAGGACTGGCAACATCGGGGCCAAGCACAGAATTGGGAAGGAGGAAGCCATGCGCTGGTTCCAGCAAAAGGTACAGTCCATCTTTATTTTTGTATCCCGAGAGTTTCCTAGCAAGGATCAGCAAAATGCCTCATGGAAATGCTGGAGCAAATCACTGGGCAGGGGGAGATCTTGATGAGTGCTTAAATTCTGGATTTTTACTGTCCCAGAGCAGTAGAAGCTGCTACTACTGAATAGAAATGTTTGAGCACAAGTGCTGTTTGTGCTTTTTTGGGTGTGCTGAACTCTTTGGGTGAGCAGCTCTCTTGGCAGGAGAGCTGGAAGGAATTACCAGCTCTTGTGTAAATGGCTCCCGCAGTTTTGGAGGAGCTACATGTTCGTGGTTCACGAGTGACGAGGCAGGGTTAGGATTTGTTGGTCTGACACAGCTCCAGGCTCAGCTGCCACACTTGGAGGATGGAGAGATCCCCAAATAAAACAAGTTCTTGGGCTTATCTGTCCATATAAATGAGTAATTGGATAATGAATGGGAGCTGCTGAAAGCTGGGTTGGAAATCTCAGAGCTGGGGACTGCTGATAGTTTTTAAGAGGTGAAAAGTGTGCACAGTCTGCCTGGGGGCTCTTTACTCTGCCTGGACCTACACGGGTCATACACTGTGCAGGGAGGCCTCCGGCCTGCTCTTGCTGAATTCCTTTTCCCCCCATCCTGCCTGGTTGTGTTTAATGTGGCACAGTTACCTTCAGGGCCCAGATTTTGGGACTGGTCAGACCAGCCTGTGGAGCGTGGGGCTGCTGAGCAGAGCTTAATGCTTATCTGAGCACAGCCCCCTTGGACATGCCAGCACAGCACAAAGGTACAGAGGCAGCTGGCTGCAGGAAAACTGCTCTTCATGTTGCTCTGTCAGTGTTGGCTGGTGCCTTGGAGTGACTGCGGTGACTCAAGTTTTCTGCACAGCAGCACTGCACCTTTACCTGATGGTGATTTCTCACTTGGTTCTTTTTTTCCTTTTCCCCTCACAGTATGATGGCATCATCCTTCCTGGTAAATGAGCAGTTCCTGTTACCAGAAAAGTAAATAAATTTTTCTAACCCCTAACTTGTGTTGTGAGTTTTGTGGGGAAGCTGATGGGAGCGAGGGTCCTTCTCCTCCATTATTATGGTTTGGTTTTATTCTTTTTTTTTTTTTTCACATTTTTTTCCAATCCATGCTGCAGTCCAGTGCTGCAGGCTGGGAAGAAAAGCTCTTCTGTCCTGTTTCTGTCTGTCCTGTTTCTGTGTCTGCCCCACTTGAGCATTCCCTGCTTAAGCTGTGAGATGGAGACACAGGCAGCTCAGGGGACAATTTCCTAGCTCTCAAAGTTTGCAGTGACTCCAAACATCAGCGTGCCTCCTTATCCAGCTGCCCCGAGCTCGGTGTCCTTCCCTGCTGCTGGCAGAAGCCATGTGGAACTCAGCTCTTTAGGTGCTGGTTGCTGCTGAGGCCACAGAGCTGGACCTGGAGCTCAGGGATCGCGGGAGCGTGATGGTGCAGCACGAGACACCCACGATGGCCTCGGGCAGCTCCTCATCCTCAGCCCACGCGTTGAGGTCGGGGTTGTAGCACTGCACGCGTTTCTGATACCTCTTCCCGCTCTCATTCCAGCCCCCCACCAGGCACAGGCGCCCCTCCAGCACAGCCAGCCCGGCCGTGCTCACCCCGGTGGGCAGAGGTGCCAGGGAGCTCCACTGCCCCGTGAGGGGGCTGTAGCACTCCACGGCCACCACGTCCACGTGCTCGCCGTGGGGGCCCAGCTGGCTGCCCCCCAGCACGTAGGCGCGCTCAGCCACGGTGGCCGCGCAGTGCCAGCCCCGCGGCGTGCCCAGCCTGGGCTGCTCCCTCCAGCTGTCCGAGCCGGGCTCGTAGCAGCACACGGTGCGGGAGTAGGCGTGGCTGATGTAGCCGCCGGTGACCAGCAGCTGGCCGTGCATGACGGTGGAGGCGTGGCAGCAGCGCGGCGTCCCCAGGCCGGCCTTGCTGTGCCAGCTGTTGGTGGTGGGGACGTAGCACTCGACGGAGGCCAGGGGGCCCTGGGCGTTGCGCCCTCCCACAGCGTAGAGGAGCCCATCGCAGGCGCTCAGGCTGAAGTGGGACCTCCTGTGCTCCATGCTGGCCAGGTGCAGCCAGGTGTTGAAGCGTGGGTCGTACCTGGGGGAGGAAGGGCAGAACTGTCCAGGACAAGCAGCAGAGCTGTGGGGAGAAGGGTGGGCCTGACAGATATCTACCTTCGGAGGAGCTCTGGATGTGCCTCTCTCTTCTCCAGGAGTGAGAAAGCACCTGGACAGGCAGTGCAGGTGGAGACTGGCACTGCACAGAATTAAATCCTACTTGTGCTGCTGCTGCTCTAACCCTGGGGACAGCCCAGCATTGCTCCTGCCCCACGGGCTCCAGCCTGCCTTGGAAATGCTGAGTGCTACTGCTCTGAGGTGTCCCAGAGCTCTGTCACTGTCCCCTCTGTTGAGTCTTGGCAGGTAGAAGTGGACCCAGGGACAGGATAAGAAGGCACCAGTTCCCCGTGTGCCCACGAGGTGGCAGAGGCAACTGCTGTGTGCCCAGAGCGATGCTGCAGGGACTAAAGGCCAGGCTGGGAAAGGTGGATAAGCTACAGGCCAGAAAGAGAAAGCAGACCTGCCAGTGACTCCCTGAAACCTCACTCGGAGCAGGAGAAGGAGCCCAGTGATGGTTCCTAACCGAGGGGTGGTGATCAGGCGATAAAGGGCTGGGCTCAAGAAGTGCCAAGGATGTTGCCTTGGCTGAGCCAAGCCATGGGCAGAGCCACTGGGAAGTTCAGGTTTAGGTTGCAAACAAAATACTGCATGGTTTAGGTTGCCATGGTTACTCCCTCCCTTCTTTGAAAAGTAATCCCTTGGCAATCCAGTGGCAGTTTGTGGGGATTTAAGAAACAAACCTTATGTAAATGATGAAGACAGAAACGGAGACAGAGACAAGAAAGCCTGAAGGACAATAGGAACCCTGGAGATGGTAAATCTACCTCCTCCCCCATCCCATGGGGTCAGTGGGGGCACAGGCACACACAGCACAGCTCTGACCCCTCCCCAGGGTCTGCGTGGCCAGGTGGGGCCCACCTTACCTGCTCAGGGTGCTGACAGCGTGCTTGGCCTGGTTCCTGGCATCGTTTTGGTCTTCACCACCTGCAACATAGATAAATCCATCCATCGCCACCACACACTGGTTAAAACGTTTTGCTGGCATCTCCGTCAGCTTGTTCCAGTTTCCCTCTGCATCCCTGTAGCTGATGTCCCTGCTCAGAGCCTTCTCAGACAACGCTAAACGACCCCCGACTGTGACAAGCACCCTCTGGCCTCCCCGTATCCTGGTTCTCCGGGACTGCAGGCTGTTCTGCTGGTGGGGAAGCAGGTGGTAATTCATAGCATCCACGAGGAGCTTGTGGCACTGTGGATCTTGCATCATGCGTGGCACGGGTTGGATGTGGTTGACCAGGTCCGGAGCTGGGATTGTGCCGAAGCGGATGTTGCTCAGGAGGTCGGCAGCGTGCCGGACGCGTTTGGGGTCAAACTCCAGCCACTTGAGAGCAGCCTGGAAGGCTGCAACCTCGTTGGGTATCTGCAGGCCATCATCCATCAGCAGCTCGTTGACCTGATCGAAGGGGAGTTTCGTGAACTGATCAGTTTTGGAGAACTCCACGAAGTTCTCCCGGATGAATTTCCGCGTGGCATCCTTCACCTGGTTGAGGCCGTAGGTGCCCGAGATGTTTGCAATGTAGACGCAGTTCTCCACAGCCATCTCCTGCACGAGGAAGTCGCTGCAGAGCCCCAGCAGGGCCGGCACCTGCAGCCGCGCGGCGGCGGCGATGGTGCTGCCGATGGTGTGCAGGGACAGGCTCAGCGTCCCCGCGTAGGCAAAGGCGAGGACGGCGGCCAGGCCCAGCGGGGACACGTCACGGAGCTCCACCTGGCACAGCCCAGGGTCCCTCTGCAGCAGCCCATGGATGTACTGGCTGCAGGAGGCCAGGATGAGTTTGTGCACCTCGAAGGACTTGGTTTTGGTGGCAATGGTGAGGTCGCAGAGGAAGCGCTCCTGGCGCATCTGGTTCAGCCCCTCCAGGAGGGCGGCTCCGTGCTCCGGCGCCTCGACCTCTGTGGCCGAGCAGTGGAAGCCGTTGGAGCCGCTGTTGTGCGAACCATTGCAGCGATGGAGGTGTTCAACATCCAGCAAAGCATCTGCCACCCTCCCCGGGGCAACAGGTGAGTCCCTCTTATCCACCCTGCACTTCACGGGGGTTTTCTTTTTGGGGGCCATCTTGGCAGGATTGGAACGGGACCTGATGAGAAAGGAGGGGTGAGAAGGCTTATAGTGGGGGTGCAGGTGTCCTTCTGCTCGTTAGGACATTCAATAAAGCAAAGGAAAAACTCCTACTGAATCAAAAACCATCTGGGTCAGGCCTAGAGAAGGATGGGGACTGCCCCCTAAGCCCTGCACCCCTCTGAGCTGTGGGAAAGGCTTTGAGGGGCCTGCAGGAGAGAATTCTCAACTCAACCAGTGCCAGCACCTTTGCTGTGTTATAAAGGACTGAGGATTTTGGGTGGCTGCTCTGGGAACTGGGAGCACCCGCTGGTCCTGGGGTGTGGGGCCACGCTTGGCCCCGCTGTCTGGGGTGACACCAGGGTGCGTTTCACCTGACTCAGGCACAGCTTTCAATGTTCCCAACTTCCATTTGAACCTCCAGTCCGAAACTCAGCAGTGACCTCACCTCCTCCGAGGGAGCTGGAAGCAGCCAATAGATGAGGGAACAAATCTGGCCAGAAATAGCTGTTACTGCTCTGTCTCACATGTCTGGGGCTGTTTATTGCGCTTGGCCACAAAGATCAGGTTTCTGGGAACTGAGTAATCAGCTTGTATTTAGCGCCGGGAGAGAAGGGGGGCATCAGGAGACTCCAGCAAAAACACGGAGAAGGGAAAAGTTCGGGAAAAGTTCGGGAAAAGTTTAGCAAAAGTCCCTGTCGGGAAAGAGGATTCAAGGCTGGGCTGGAGTGGGAAAGTGGCAGTGCCAGGATGGCCAAGCTCAGTGTGCCAGGGAGAGCAGAGGGAGCAGGGATGACTCAGAAGCCACAGGGATTCAGGAGCAAAGTCCCAGGCACTTGAGCCATGCCCGGAATTGTGGTGTTTCACGGGGCTACCCCAATTTACACCACTGAGAGCTCGTCTATCACGTTGTCACATCCTGGAGTGGGTCCTGAAACTGGGACCCAAATGTGGCTCTCTCCCTGTGTTTGGATGTGAAATGGTTTCTGACTCCAGCTCAGGACTGGGAGAAGGAACTGGGATTTGCCCTTTCCGAGCAACAATGCTTGGATGTTTCCAAACACACATTTTATCCAGACTATCCACTCCTCAGGAAAAAACTGCAGTTTCATCTTTTCAGCTGGATTTGAAATGAAGATACAGGTTAAATATTGGAATTTCCCAGGAAAATAAAATATTTTTCCAGGTCTTCTCTCCAGATGCCTCAGACCTGCCCCTCCCTGAGACACAGCACTGCCAGAGCCTCCTTGCTGCCAAGAAGGAAGCTGTTCTGGGATAAAAAAGATCTTCTAACTGTGCAGCACACTTCACACAAGTACAGGGGAAGTTCTGGACTGATGTCCCTGGGATCCTGCCTGTCCCCTCTGGGCACCTTTGACAGACTTCCCAACTTGAAGCACATGTTTGAGTTATTCCAAAGTCTGGCTGTGGGAGGGCACAGCGACCTTTATTACCTGCACTTAACTTAAAATGGGACATTATTGCTGCTCCTGATTGAAATGTCACTGCAGTGACCTGAAAGGGGTAGTTTCCATGCAGATTAATCCTGGCTGCTGGGTTAATCTAGGGAGCTGGTGTGATTTGAAGAGGTTTCAAAGGGCCCAGGCAGAATGGAGGGAAGGCAGCAAGGAAAGCTTTTTTCTGGCTGTTTAAATTTCTCTGAAAAGACAATCATTGTCCTCACATCTTTTCAGTGCTGCTAATCTCAGCCCTGATTACTGAGCCAACAGCAGAGCAGAGTAACTCTGTCTTCAGAAAGTTGTGTCAGGCTTATTTTCTTTAATACCTAACCAGAGTCCCTCTCCTTTTCCTGCTGGTGGGTTCAATCAGAGTCTGAGTCACAGCCAACTCCCAGCCAGCCTGGAAAACTACCTGGGCACTGCAGCTCCAGGCACTCTTTTGCTGCTAATAATTCCTCCAGCCCCGTTTTAGAAAGCAAGAAAGGCTTTTGTCCCCATGCCACTGTTTGCATTATTCAGCAGTTCCCAGCCCCACGCGAGGTCTCTGCAGATCCTGCCAGGTGTGTGCTGGCTCTCCGTGACTCACCCGCAGGCTGGCTCTGCTCTTACCTTGCTCTCAGACAGGTTAGTCCAGCGGGAAGCTCTGCCCAGCGCCAGGATTTGCACAGAGACCCTCAACTTTCCCCATGCAACATCCTCCTCCCTCCTCTCCCCCCCGCTCCCAGCCAGCTGACTGCTCTTATCACTTCTACATTTACAGCAGGCTTTTGGGGTGGCGTGAGGTCAGCCGCCCTCGCTGAGTCCCAGGGGGCACGGAAAGAGCTGGACTCGGGTCCAGACTGAGAGCTGGAATGGGCTGGACTCAGGTCCAGACTCAGCTGAGACTCAGCACTGCAAGAACATCCTCGCTGCCGACTATCCCAAAGAAAAGCAGCCATTGGGAGGCAACAGGAGTAGGTGTGAAGTGACATTGCCTCAGGAATAACTGTGTCCGGTTCTGGGCTCTTCAGGACAAGAAAGACAAGGAGCTGCTGGAGCAGGTCTAAAGGAGGGAACAAAGATGATTAAAGGAGTGGAGCATCTCTCTGATGAGGAGAGACTGCGGGAGCTGGGCCTGGTCAGTCTGGAGAAGGGCAAGCTGAGAGGGGATCCCATCAATCCATAAAATATCCCCAAGGGGTGTCAGAGGATGGTGCCAGAGTGTTCAGTGGTGCCCAGTGACAGGATGAGGAGCAATGGCCATAAACTAAAACACAACAAGTTCAACACAACAAGTTCCCCCTCAACACGTGGAAGAACTTCTTTCCATGAGGGTGGCAGAGCCCTGGAAAAGCTGCCCAGAGAGGGCTGGAGTCTCCCTCTGTGGGGACATCCCAAACCCACCTGGGACGCGTTCCTGTGTCACCTGCTCCGGGTGACCCTGACTTGACAGGGGGTCGAACTGGATGATCTCCAGAGGTCCCTTCCAACCCCAACTACTCTGGGATTCTGTGACAGCCCATCCTGAGGGCGGAGCCGTCACCCCGACCCCGCTGGGGGAACCGCGGCGGCCGCGCTCCCCTCAGCACGGCCCTGCCAGCACTCAAGATGGCGGCGCCCGGCGCCGCCGCCAGGCCCCAACATGGCGCCCGCCGAACTCTGCCCGGACCCGCCATGGCCGAGGCCGCGCTGCGCCGCTTCCGCTTCCTGCCCGCAGCCAAGATGGCGGCGGCGGCGGGGCAGCGCCGTGGGCCCGGCGGCCGCTGAAGCCGCTTCCGCCGCCGCGGGCTCTCCAGCAGTAAAAATGGCGGAGTCGGTGCTGGAAGTTGTGGGCCGGCTCCAGGCGCGGCTGGCGGGCAGCGCCGAGCCCAAGAAGGTGATGGGGGCTGCCTCAGCCCGCCGGGGTTCCGGCGGTGGGGACGGGGGTCGGGAGTGCGCGGGGCGCGCGGCAGGGCCTCCCTCCGCCGGGGCTTCTCCTACGTGGAGTTCCGTGCCCGGCCGGGGCCGCGGTGCGTGCGGTGAGACGTGCGGGCTGCCCGGGGGGTGTCCCCGGTGGGACTCTCCCTCTGCCGCCAGCCCGCTCCAGGCTCGCAGGCCCTGGGGGTCCCGTTGCGGCGGGCGGGCGGGCGTCCCTTTCGGGGTCCCCTCGTGGCAGCCTTGGGGTGGTGGAAGGGGTCCTCTGGCAGGTCCTCCCGCGACAGTGACAGGCAGGGGTCCCGCCTGAGGTCCCCCCGTGACAGGGGCGAGCAGAAGTCCCTTTTGTGGTCTCCCTTTGGCGGTGGCGAGCAGGGGTCCCTTTTGGGGTGCCCCTTGGCAGGGCCGGGGGCCGGCTGGGCAGAGGGGCAGCGGAGAACTCGCCGGAAGAGTCTTGCCCTGGTGACGTGTTCGGTGGCAGAGCCGCGGTGCTGTGTGAGCCCACGCAGGGAGGCACAGCCGCGGGGCCGGGGGGGGACACGAGTCCCGGTCAGGAGCTGGCTCTTGTCGCCTCTGTTCCCTCTGGCCTTAGGGGACTTGCTTGGCTCTTCTTGCCCTTCTCCACGAGGGAATGTGGCCGCTGCCAAAATGCGCTGCCTGCAGCAGCTGTTGTGGAGCGGCTGCTGTGCTGCCCCCGACCTGCCTTGGGCTCGCTGTGTTCGGTGACATTCGGCTGGTGGCAGTGACTGTCCTGCTGGGCACCAGCATTCAGAGCTGGTTTTTCTAGTGAAATTTGGAATTAGGGTTGAACTTGGGCGTGCTGTTACTCCATTCTGCTCTTTTAAAGGGGGAGCATCTGTTGAGAGTATTCACACGTGTTTGGTTCACGTTTTGTGTAATTCAAGTGAAAGAGGAGGCAGGCAGGGCTGTGCAGCTGCTCTGTGCTGGGCTGACTCTGTTTCACCGAGACAAACACCTGCAGAACTCGCTTCCCGAGATCTCCCACCACCCAGCAAGAGGAGAGGATGCTCGAGTGCTGACCCTTTGAAATGGGAGCCCCTGTATAGGAGCTCCAGCCTGGCTGGGGGTGATGCGATGGGATCTGGTTACTCTTCTCACCCTCTCAGCCAGGACCAGAGCAGGGTTTAACTGGTGAAGCCCCAAACGGAGCTGAGGGACTGCCAAGGAGTCATTTCCAGAGGGTCTGAGCTTCGTGGTGCTGAGACCATGGGCAAGACTTCAAATATTGTCTCAGCGCTCCCGTGTGCAGAGAATGAATGCTGCTGTTTCCTGACCCTTGTGTGAGCTTGGGGCGAGAACTGCTGGTGTGTTTCTGGAGCACTGCAAGTCTCGGGGCAGTGTTTGCACAGCCCGACTCTTTCTCCAGTGACCTCGTGGTGCGAAGTCATTTCTTGCTCTGTTGATCCTGTGTGGTTTTGCAAGGGCAGGCAGAGGAGGTAAAGCAGGGTACTGACTTGGAAACCTCTTTTCTTCCCCAGCAGAAAGGCCCTGTGACCTGTATTCTTTATTTCTGATACTTTTCCAGCCATATCCTTGGAAGCATTAATGGTTTTAAGCCTGAATTTAGTTGCCATTGCATTGTCTCGGTGGACCTTGTGAGGACCTTCCTGTGCTAGAAATTTTACCCCGTCAGCGGAACAAATCCACGGCATCCCTGGGTGCTGCCCACCCTTACACCATTTCCCATCCTCACTTTTCTTGCCTGGTCCTTTGAAAATATTTTATCAGGAATGTGAAAGAATAATATTTGCCCAAGTGTACAACTCGTTGCCTTGCTGAAGGGTGGAAAGTGCTGTTAATATTGGTTTCGGGTGAAAATCGGGCTGCTGGCACGGAACAGCGCGAGTGAAATCTTGGACAGTGCTGTCATGGTTTGGAAAGAGCCTTTTTTTTCCAGCAGAGGAAGTACAAGCTCTGCTTCAGGGCTATGGGAAGAAAGAGGAGAAGGAAAACATGAGCATCTTCACGGAGGCGAAGCAGCCGGGCTGTGCTGGAGCAATTTGATATTGTGATATGTGTGTTTTTAGTGTCGTAATGGCCTGGCTGCCTTCTTTCAGAACAAGAAAACAATCCGCCCATGTTCAACAGAACTTGACTGGAGCTGGAACTCAGGGAAGGTTTTATGGGTTGTGTCTTGTGGCCGATTGACTGAAACCCTGCCCTGTGCTGGGGTGTTTTAGAAGAGTTTTGTCGTGTGTGTCTCACAAGACACGAGCCTGGTGTTTTCTATCTCCCACCTGGTCACCTTTTCCTCACAGGAGTTGTGTAATCTTGGTTATTTCCAAGATGAGCTGGCAGATTTAGAATCCCGGGATTGTTACAGGTTGGAAAAGACCTCCAGGTTCGAGTCCAAACTTTGACTGAACCTTTCCATATCAACTGAGTGCCATGTTATCACTTGAACACCTCCAGGGATGGGGACTCCACCACCTCCTTCCAATGCCTGACCACCCTTTCTGGGAAGAAATTCCTTCTGTTGTCCAAAATTCTTCCTGATGTCCCTTTAAGCCTCAGTGGGATGAACTCCATCAGCTTGTTTCCAAAGGAAATAAAGTTTAGTACAAGTTTTTAAGCCTCACTTCATCAAAGTTGTGTCACTTGGTGGATTTCATGCACAAGGACCTGTGTTCCATGGAGGAACCGACTGCAGTGGCTGTGGAATAACTCAGCTCCTCGTGAGACGTGTTCTGGATCAAAGTGTGTGGCTCCCCTGGTCTCTAACCACACTGAGAACAGCATTCCCATTGAGAACAGCACTTCTCTTCTTGGAATTCAGCCCTGAAGGCAACAAATAACTACAGAGCAAACAGGACTGTGGGAGATGCTACAGAGGGGTGTAGCTGGAAAATATTTGGGAGGATTTAGGGATACCAGAACGAGTTCTCCTTTGGTTCTTACTCTCACAGTGGGATTTTGTAAGCTCTGAAAAAACCTTTCTAGGAATTTAATTAGCTCACAGGGTCGCTTTAATATTGTCCTGGTTTACTCTTTTTCTATCTAATGCAAAAATCCATCCTTCTTTCCTTTCCTGCCCCCTTTGCGCACACAAGTCCAAACTCCTTTGTCACCAATCCCAGAAGGATTTTGGCCTTCCCAGAGGGATCCTGACCCCTGAACTGTGACAGGCAGTGCAAGGGAAGGCAGCAGAGGTGGCTGTGTCTCTGCTGCCTTTGGTTTGATGGCTTCAGTTGCTAGTGCACTTGTTGAGCAGCTGTGCTGGCAAGGCAACAGCAGCTACTCTTGGTATCAGTGTTTCACTCTTCTAAACCAAGAAAACCGAAACCTCCTGTCACAGTTATTAGGTCCTAAATAGAAAGGAGTGGTTTCTAGTGAACAGAAGTTGTGGTTTTGCTTAAGTCAGAGGAAGCCTTCTCTGGGTGTCGAGGAGGGTTTCCTCTCTGAAAGCAAGAGCGCTCCTCAAACAGGTTAAAGGAACTGATTTTCCTCAAAAGGAAGGAAACCTGCAAACCTGTCTGATCCTCGCATGGTGGACGTGGGGGTGATTGGGTGTCAGCTTAGGCTGACAGTGCTGATTTGAGCACGAGCACAGTGCTTTAAAGAGAAGATCTTCTGGATCAGGGGCAGCCCTTTGTATGGCATATAGCATAGGAGTGCTGAGCACAGCCCGGGCTGTATAGGGGCTATAATAATGGGAATGCTGATGAGGCTGGACTGTGGCTATAGCTGAGCTGTGGGAAATGATGTGAGGGGCAACAATGCTGTCAGATGTGTTCTACCATGTAGTGTAGCTACAGAGCCAACAGACATCGTGGTGATGTCCCAAACCACCTGGGTGGCAGAGGTACAGGAACATCCCCTTCACTTAGAATCCCGGAACCATTAAGGTTGGAAAAGACCTCCAGGATCATCCAGTCCAACCTGTGACTGATCCCCACCTTGTCAGCCAGACCAGAGCCCCACGTCCAGTCAATCCTTGGACACTTCCAGGGATGGGAACTCCACCACCTCCCTGGGCAGCCCATTCCCATGCCTGGCCACCCTTTCCTGAAGAAATTTCTCCTGGTGTCCAACGTGAACTTCCCCTGGTGCAGCTTGAGGCTGTTTCCTCTTGTCCAGCTCCTGCAGCTCCTCGCTGGGGTGCTCGTTGGGGAGGGCTCCTTGTCCCACCCTGTCCCATGGAGCAGCTGAAGGTGCTGGCAGGGCCTTGCTTGGCGTGTGTGCAGGTGAAGGGAAGAGAAAAGAGTGGAGCAAGAGGGAGGGAATTTGGAAGGGATCAGGTGCTGTTTTAGCACCTGATTGAAAAGAGCCTGTTGGCAGCGGAGGCACAGGTTCCCCTCTTAGGTCTTTAGGAGCATCTAGAAATCTTCCTTCCTGTTTTTATTTTGGTTTGTTCCCACCCCTCTTGCCAAGGGGTGATTCCACCACCACCTTCTGACAGTCACAGGCTTCCAAGTCCTTTCTTCCTCTTGCTGTGTGTTTCTTTTCCCGGTGCTTTGAGCCAGATTTAAGTTGCAGTCCCGTGTGAAGCAAACATTAATATTTGAGTGTGTTACGAGACTTTCAGGTGGGTTCTTGTGGGCAGAGACAAGATTTTTTTGCAGTTGGCCCTCGTGTTCAGCTTCTCAGGCGCTTTTTTGGAGCGAGACAGCAGCTGTCAGCCACTTGGATCTTCCTAACAAGCTCTCAGGCAGTGCAGCATTTTTTCCCTCCCTAATCCCCGTCTGGGGTTCCGTGTGACAACGCTGAACACTTCTCCTCTTGTCTCCACAGCTGCTGAAGAGTCTGAAGAGGCTGTCAGAGTTACCCATCACAGTTGACATTCTCGTGGTAAGAGCTGTGAAATCTCTCGGGCTTTTCATCGTGTCTGGCGAGTCCCAGGGAGAGCTGTTTTCCCTGGAACCGGGTGTGTTGCCTCGGCCACCTGCTGCAGCCCAGTGTCACGGGCGTGATTGTGATAAGGTTCTGGAAGCGCCAGGCACGGGGAAGGAGCGTGCCAGGGCAGGTGGGAAGCCATGGAGGACAGTTTGTCATCCTCAGTTCTCCCAAAAGCTTAACACCTGACTGGGATATGAGAGTTGGAGCAGATCCCAGCAGTAACAAACAGGCAGGAAATGAGGAAGTGCTAATCCTTACAGCTTTTAATGGCTTCTGTCTTCAAACTTGCCTACTCTCATGGTAAATACTGACTTGGGTTATTAATATGAATAATTAGTGTTTGGCTAAGGTAGAATTAACTCTTTGATTTACGTGTAGTGAATGATATTAAGTCAGCTGAAAACATAATAAAAGTGATATCCTTGCTGTTAGATCAAGGAACTTTCTCCCTTGCAGCAGTAGGGAGCGTGTTGCTTTCACTGACTCTTTAGGATAAAGTTTAGCAGGGCTGAGAATTCCTGTTTTGCTAAGATGGATTCATGGCTCTCTCATGAAGGAGACAGGAGTTGGGAAGACTGTGAACAGCCTAAGGAAACACGAGCTCGTGGGAGACTTTGCCAAGGACCTCGTGGCCAGGTGGAAGAAGCTGGTGCCGGTGGCCCAGGAGGCAGAGCGGTGAGTGAACCCCATGGATGAGCTTTGGGAATGTTTTTTCGGTGGATATTTTAAACCCCTCTGGCCAAGGCTCTGGAAAAACTTGTAAAACCAATATGCGAACTCTGCCTGGGGGTTTTGCCTTGTTTTGGCAGAAACTTCCTGCCTTTGCTGGCTCTGGGATGCTGACAGCTGCAGTTTCATCTGGAAGTTGGGGCCAACTTTCAAGAATTTGCAGTTTGACGAAGAGATTAACAGGAGATGCCAAAAAAAGTGCCCTTAACAAAGCAAAAGATGCAATCTGCTTGCTTCCCATTTTGTGATTCTGAAGACAGGAAGTTCTAGGCCCAAGTAATTTGAAAGAATGCTTTTATGAGGCAGAATCCTATGGAAACTGGAAGTTATTGCTAGCAGGCATGTGGCAGTAACAAAGCTGTGAACTCAGCAGTGAGATCAAAAAGGTTTGAGTGAGAAAGGCCCAGTTCTTAATGGGAATTTAAATGGGTGGTATTCCCACGTGTTGAACTGGGGAACTGGGGGACGTTTCCCACGGCATCACACAGCCAGGAGTGTGTAGGCACGGAGAAGGTTCTGTACACAGCTGTTTCTAGTCCTAATAAAAGTGCTTCATCAATTCTTGCACTAGAAATGCAGGTTTTAAATCCCTGATTGTTGCTGTTCCTTAGAGATTTAGTGGGATTTTTGCCACAAAGCTACCAAATACAGCCTTGGTCTTCTGTAAGAGGTGTTCCAGTCCAGGGAATGGATCTTTTTGTTCGTATTGGGCAGTTTTAATCGAACTCTTTTTGGTTTCTTCTCCTTTCAGAAATAACCTAGACTCTGAAGACCGTGACTACGAGAGGAGCAGCTCGAGCAAAAGGCATCAGGAATCCTCCCTCAGAGAGGATGAGGAAGCTGATCAGGATTACTCAGAACCCTTCCAGCCTTCTTGCAGCCAGTCCTATAGCCCAGATCATAGGGAAAAGAAATCCAAAAGGTATCCTAGGCCTGAGAGAGCCCATGAGACTTACGGCTACAGCAGCCACCAGGGGAAGGGCTGGGGCAGATCCTCCCCGGTGCTCTCTTCAGATCAGGAGTACTCGGACTGTGGACAAGCTGTGTCACCTGAGCCCAGTGAGAGCCCTCAGGATGTGGACACAGACCCTTATGCCTCTGAGGAGCAGGAAGAACCAACACTATTCCATCGGAAAGCCAGCAAAGGCCACGGCTTCCAGGAGAAGCTCGGGGCAGGCCGGGAGAGGAGCTCCAGCGATTTCTGCGACAAAGGGAACGCGAGTCGGAGCAAAGAGCACAAATCCTCGCACAAGAAGCAGCGGCTCGATGGCAGAGGGGACGACAGGACCTCTGCCTTCAGCCCAGAGAGGCTGCACAAGGTCTCCTTTAAAGAGCAGCTCCGAGAATCCCCCGTGGCAGCTGCCGGCAAGGAGAAGCAGAGGACGTCAGAGGGCACCAAAAAGGAGAAGAATCGGGAAAGTGGCGCCTCCAGGAAGGAGAAGTCGCACTCGTTGCCACACTCGGAGGAATCTTTGGACAACCATGTCAAGAAGCAAAAGCATCGGGACTCTGAGAAGAGCAAATTGGAAAAGTCCAAGCAGAGCCTGGAGAGCTCTAACTCAGAGAAACGGAAAGCTGACAGTGACTCAGGCAATAGGATCAAGGAAAAGGGGGGTTCTGGGAGCTTAAAGTCTTCGGAGGGGAAACGCAAAATCTCCGAGGTGGACAAAAAATCAGTGGGTTTTTCCTCAAATTCTGGGGAGGGGGAAGCAGAGGATGAGTTTGAACAACCTACAATGTCCTTTGAGTCGTACCTCAGCTACGACCAGCCCCAGAAAAAGAAAAAGAAAGTGGTCAAACCCTCGGCTGGGTCAGCTGGGGACAAAGACCGAGGGCACAGCAAACAGAACGGATCCAAAGCCGGTACCAACAGCTCGAGCTCCAGTCAGAAGAGTCCAAGCCACAAGAGAACAAGTGAGAAAAAGGCAGAGAAGAAACCCCCAGAGCCTCCTAAACCAAAGAGGGTAAGGTTTGGAAGGATCTGAGAGTGAACAAAGAAGGTTGGGATCAGCTGCTCTCAGTCTTCTGCCTTGTTAATTTTCCCATTGGAAAAGTGGGTGAAGAGGGGGGGGGAAGAAAGAAATGCAGTGGGTGGATTTTATGCTTTATTATTTTATGTTTATTCCAAAATGGGGAGAGTAAAAGAGAGAACCTTCAGTTAAATCTTGGTGTGAAAGAGTATTGGACATGATGCACTCGGTGAGAAAGCAGAGTACCTGTGGATGTGAGCTTAGAATCCAGCCCAGCTTGCAGTGCATCTCCTGCTCACAAGGTTCCCATGTCTCCCCTCTCAAGTATTTCTGCTTCTCTAAAATGGACCTTTTTTTGGTGTCCAGAAATGGGAGAGAGCTGGTGGTACAAGGCAGCTCATTGCAGAAGACAAACCTCCTTTTGTGAAAGCTTGGAAAATGAGCAGTATTTCTGTACAGATCCTTTGTCACATGGGTGCCAGGGTTTGGTATATAAATAGGGACTAACATGTAAAACCTTTAGTGTTTCATCTTTTTACTCAACTTTGAAACACTTGGCTCTTCGTAAAGTGGTTTTTATAATGTTTAACAGCATTTTAATTAAATTAACATTTAATTAACATTTAATTTAAAATGTTAATTTTAAATCCTGCTTTGCCATTCCTTGTGATAAGTGCTTCATAAAACTTCATATCCAAGTTTTCAGTTCCCCTCAGTTTCTGAGGTTCCCTTCTCCTCCACCACTGCAGAGATTTTTGCAGAAGGAGGAAAAGAAGCAGAACTGGTAAATGAGTGTTTGAGATCAAGGAAGTGCTTCTGCTTGTTCTGAATTGGTTAAAAATGTGGACAGCTCTTTCTGGAGGGTGCTGAGTGATTCAGATCCCAAATTTTGGCTTCTTCATATTGGCAGCCACCCCCTGAGGTTGTTCCCTGGTGAAAACTGATCAGTTTTGAGCGGTTTATTCAAAATATGCAAAAAACCCCAGAGTTCAGTGCTGTTTGTACGCTGGTGGAATGTCACATTCTGCTGTATTCCTGTCTTACTCCATGTACATCCTCTCCTTCCAGATAATTTTAGATGTGGTACCAACGTTACCAGACATCCCCCTGCCCCCCATCCAAGCCAATTATCGTCCTCTTCCCTCGATTGAGTCCATCACCTGCTCCCAGACAAAGAGGAAAGGTATGTTGGGCAGGAAAATGGGTTTGGAATGAGCCACTTTGTGGGAGAGAGCAGGAGCAGATGCTGGCTGGGTTCAAATCTTTCTGTTGGGGTCTGCCAAGGGCAGAGGTTTCAGGGAAAAAAGGCAGCTGCTTCCCACGTGCTCCATCAGAAATGAGAAGAATCCTTCACTGACCCTTTTTTGGGGCTTGGGCTTTGGATTTGCCCTTCCTGAACTTGCCCTGCAGGTCTGTTGGAGAAGACTTTGCCCTTTAGGTCGCTTCTGGGTGACTCCAATTTGTGCCTCCTGTGCCATTCATCAGGACAGGCTCTTTCTTTCCTCTGCCCCCTCCTCACTCCAAGCATTTCCCTCCACAGCAGTGTCCTCGCCAGTGGAGGAGAGCGAAGCGGGTTTCACAGGCCGGCGGTTAAATTCCAAAATGCAGGTGTACTCTGGCTCCAAAACTGCCTACCTCCCAAAGATGATGTCCCTGTACCAGCAGTGTATCAGGGTCCTCAGCAACAACATCGACTGTAAGTACCTTTCCTTGTCTCAGAGTCACTGTGAAGGTGCACTGAAGTTTTGTACAGACCCCAGCAGTTCCCCTTGTTACAAATACGGGACAAGTCCCACTGGAAGTTCAGGTGCTGCAGGAATCAGCACCCACAATGTTTTCAGGCAGTGCTAAAGCACTGAAAATTGTGGCAAACAGAGCTTGCACAGATATTTCTCAACTTGGAGATATTGGTGCCTGAGGTTCCTTTCTCCTCCCCTCATCCTGCGTGGTATTGTGCAACACTGCAGTTTTTTTCCCTGTGTTTCAAGGTGTCAAGGCCTTTCCTTGGCAAGGAAGGAGCAGGATAAGTAATACCCTGTGCTTCTTGCTTCTCTCTAGCAATCTATGAAGTGGGTGGTGTCCCTTTCTCCGTGCTGGAGCCAGTGTTGGAGAGGTGCACCCCGGAGCAGCTGTATCGCATCGAGGAGTGTAACCACGTGAGTGCCTTGGGAGAAGGGGTGTGATGTGCAGGGGTGTCCTCACCTGCGAGAGCAGAATAGTAAACAAAGCTTTTTCACAGCAAGAGGTGGCTTTTGCTAGCCCCGAGTTCCTGGCTTTGCTGCAAGCTGGCCCCGCTGGAATTCCAGTGACACCGGCACTGAGCTGCTGCCGAGGGAGAGGGGACTGGAGGGAGTCAGGAGGGATCCCAGCTCTGTGTGGGTTTGCTTTAGGTGCTGGTGGAGGACACGGATCAGCTGTGGCACAACCACTGCCTGCGAGACTTCAAGAACGAGAAGCCCGAGGAGTTCGAGTCGTGGCGGGAGATGTACCTGCGGCTGCACGACGCGCGCGAGCAGCGCCTGCTCATGCTGGCACGGAACATCGGCTCTGCCCACGCCAACAAACCCAAAGGTGGGGCTGAGGGAAGGGGTTTGAGCTTAAAACCAGTCCAGTTTAGGAGTTGCTTAGCTCTGCGTGCTTGCTTTTGCTTCGTGGTTTAGCGGTGTCTTGCTTTCAGCCATGGTGGTGGTGACGCAGAGCAGCGTTTTACAGCAAGGGTATGTAGGGCTGCAGTGGCACCTCCTGTTCCACGTGGCTGCTCCAAAGCCAGGGAGGGGGAAGCATTCCTGGTTTTTGGATGAACGTGATGAGAACTGCTGAGCCGATCAGTCTGATTTCTCACTGCAGGAGGTTCAGACCTTGGGAAGGAGACTGTCACTACTATTTCTTTGGAATGGATGGATTGAGGAGAGGTGGATGAACTGTCAGTAGTAAGACAAGCAGTGAGGAGCCTCCTTTATAGCCAGCTGGATCTAAGTGATGTTTCCCTCTGTCCTCTTGCAGGGAGAGTGGCCAAGATGGCATTTGTGAACTCTGCAGTGAAGCCCCCTCGGGACGTACGGAGGAGACAGGAGAAGTTTGGAACTGGAGGCCCTCTTCTGCCAGAGAAGACCAAGTGAGTGTTTCTCTGTAGCACTTGCTGCTCAGGCCCTCCCGCCAGCTGCCCCCTGAAGCTCAGGAAATGATACTGTGTGTCTGGGAGCTCCTTTTGCAGGGAAACTTGTAACTGTAATAGCCTGTTTCCTGCTGGGAAGCGCCGAGATCCGGGTCCCTGCTGGTTCCATGTTGTATCAGCCACGCTGCTGTTACAAACGTGGCTTGTGTCTGTAGAATTGCCTCAAACCACGGTGAATCCTTTATGGAAATGCCTGTCCTGTGTGTCTGTTCCAGAATAAAACCAGTCCTGTACACATCCAGCAAAAGCCACGCTCGGGCGAGTGACGAGCAGTCCTACGACGGGCCCAGCACCAGCAGTGCCCACTCGGTCCCATCTTCAGGTAGCACCTTCTCCTCCTACGACCCCAGGAAACCCCCAGTGAAGAGTAAGTACAACCTGCAGGACACCCCTGTGGTCTCTCAGAGCTTGTCCTTCACAAACAGCTGCCTCTGCTGTGGGAGAATTCCAGGCTGTGCAGGAGGGTTGATGTTGGTATCGCTCCTTTCTCTAAGAAATCTGTTCAAGCTTCTCGCATGAGGAAAAGCAAAGGGAAACATCTGATTCACCTGCTCAGAGCTGACTATCAGCCTGTCCTAATGGTACCAGTGAGGCAGAACCTCTGCCTTTGCTGCCCTGTGTCTGTCCAGCTGTTTGGAATTGGAGTGCAGCTCTCTCGGGAAGGGAGCAGGGAGGGTTTAACCAGGGATCTGTGTTGGTGCAGTGCAGAAAGCAGTGCCTTCTCCTCAGTCTGTGACCTGAAAACTCTGATGGGCCCCGCTCAAACACTGGTGTCTGCCAGGGCTGCAGCTTTGAATTGCTCTCAGCTCTTAGTCTGTCACTTTTGCTTTCATGTGGGGGCTTTTTTGCTTGATTCAGCGGTGGGTTTTTTTTTTCCTTTCTCTTTTGCAGAAATTGCACCAATGATGGCAAAGACTATCAAAGCTTTCAAAAACAGGTTCTCTCGGAGATAAGTTTGCCGTGCTGAGCTGGGCCTTTCTCTCTTGGGGAGGAGTGGCACTGAAGGGGGAGAAGGTACCCAAACAGCCCTTCCTTATCTTTGAACTCTTTGGAGGCTGCAGCTGCTGGGAGAAGCTTCGATCTGCACAAGATGACGGCACAGTATTTTATCTTTTATTCTGGTCCCTTTCTCAGTGTCAAGCCCCCCTCTTTTACCCCCTGTCCTCAACATTCTGTTTCTGGCTTTGTCATCCATCGAAAGAAGGGTGTACAGAATTTCCCGACACAGGAAAATGTGAAGTCTTGGCACCTGCTGAGAGTGGAAGATCCAGAGACTTATTTACTATTTAACCTCTTAATAAATTATAAAATGGTTTTAATTAATATTTTGCCCCTTTACCCTGCTGTATTATTTATGTCGCTCCCAGTAGTCTCTCCCCCACCCAACCCAGTCCCCGGGTCAGCCTTGGTGACTCGAGCTGGAATCCATCTGTCTGAGTGGACTCTGGGTGTCACAGGAGCCTTTCCTCGTGATCTGGTACCTGCTGGGCCCAAAGTCTCACCTGGAGACTCTGGGACAGGTAGGACCAGTGGCCCAGCCACTTGTCAGGCCTTTGGCAAGTGCATCCAGTCCTGAGGCTTTGCTCCCTGCTCGTGTGTGTCAATAAAATCTGAGCTCTTGACCTTCTCTGTGCTGTTGCTGTAGATCCTGTACAGGTGTTTTTGTGGTCCTGCAGGGATGCCAAGAGCCTTTGGGGACGTTTCCTCTGCTGCTGTTGTCTTCTGCTGGCTACTGGGAATAAAACTGCCAGGGATGTGGGAGAAGTTTTACTGTGCACCAAGTCAGATTTTAACTTTTTATCTGGAGAGAGATAGGGGACTTTGCAATGGAAAACAGTTTTTAAATATCAGTGAAGGCCTTGTTTGCCTCTTTTAGTGGGAAGAAGGAATACTTCTGTCTTGTTTTCTGTGTGGAATTGCAAAGGATTTATTTCCGGTTGGGAAGCTGGTGCCTAAATCCTGTCTTTTCCCTGTATGTTTTGCTCTGTCCCTTCTATGGAAAAATCCAAGGATTTTGGTCTTTGAACCTGAAACCACTTGAATGAGGTTGGAGGGAAGCGAGCAACGGAATGTGGCCGTTCTAACACGTGTGTGTCCTTCAGAGCAGGAGCTCCCAAGGCTCCCTTGTACCTGCTGTGTGAGGAGCTGGAGCTCAGGAAGGAGAAGGTGCTTGATGGGGCTGGTGGGAGTGTCAGGAAGTGCCCTGGAGCTCCGGGGGAGGTCGGAGCCCTGGTGAGGATGTGAGGATGGCAGCTGGGCTCACCGAGGCCGGAGCTGGACGCAGGCAGGAGCTGGCTGTGATGTGGGGAAGGTTTCTGCTTGTGGGGTGTGTCTGGGGAAGGTTTCTGCTCGTGTTTTGTGTCTGCCCCAAAGGGAACCCCAGGGGTGGTGCAAGCAGAGCATGGGGCTGGGGAGACCCCAGGGCTCGGGGGTCCGAGTGGGTCAGAGAGGGGAGGGATTCTCCTGTTCCAAGCCATATTTGCTGCCCTAGGACTTTGCTGTCTGGGTGGAAAAGATGCTGGTAGTGGATGCTGTTGTTGTTGGCAGCTCCTGAGAAGCTCTGCTGCTGGCTTTCCGTGGCTGCCAAATCCCAAACCGGTGGAGTTGTCTGTGTGCACTGACCGGGGGAAACCTTGCTGTGAAGGGTCCTCCCTGGAGGGCTCTAGAAAAATCCCTGTTTTGCTTCTGGTTTCTGTTTGGTTGTTTGTTTCCTTTTTTTTTTTTTTTTTTTGTCTCCTCCTTTAAAAAAATAAGTCTTTCTTTAAAACCATTCTGAACACCTGTCTCCTGTTTATTTGTTCTGTTCTTTGTTTAGTTTGAAGTTCTTGGAAAAATGTTCTCAGACTCTCATGTGCTGTAAGTTTGTTACAGTCCCAGATGCTTTAATGTTACCGTGCAGCATTTCAGTGTGTGTTGTGCTGTAAAATAATGGCTCCTTACTCCTGCGTTTTTGCTGTATTTAATTTTGCTGTATTTTTAATTAGATAACAATATATTCTCTTCCGCTGACCGTTGTGCTACTGTTTATTTCTCCTCTGTACTTGGGGTAGGGGCAGAGGGGAGGGAAGCAGAGCCTGGCATCGTGTTCAGACACGATGGAGCTTTGAACAAAGGATCTGGGCGCTGCCCAAGAACGATTCTGGGCACTGCTAAACTGCCAATTAATTGATATCACAGCTCCATCCTCAGCTGTGGGTACGGCCCAAGTGTTGCTGTTTTGGGGAGATGCTCTTTCCCTCTCAGAGCAGCCCCTTTGCCGCAGGCTTTGCCAGCTGTGTCCGTGTTTTGTTTGTGGGATTGCAGGGAGGTGACACTGGCGTGACTCTGCTCTCACAGGGACGATGCCAACCCCTCGCCCTTCCCTTCCTTTTCCTCGGACACTAAATCCAGCCTGGGGGAGAGGTGGGCACCGGCCCTCAGCTGGGAGCAGAGCAGGGATATTTCCCTGGGGGCCACACTACGCAAAGTCTGGGATCAAAGTGCTCCTTCCCAGTCTCGGGGTGTGACACTTGTGCAGTTGTTCTGTGCTCCACCACACACTAAAGGAGGGAGCAGAGCTGCCTCTTCCCCCTTTCCACCCCATCCCGGTAGGATGAGTAACGGGAGGAGGAGGAGGAGGGGGAGTGACTTGGACTCGTATTTGTATTTTGGTCCCAAACTGTGTATATATACAATTTTCTATGTTCCTTTTTTGTGGTAACTAAGATGAATATTTTAATTAGATAAGTTATATGAAAAAAGAGGAGAATCATGTCTCAATAAAAGCCAAACACTGGACCGTGGCTGCTCGTTCTTTCCTGACTCTGACAACGAATGTTAAACACACCAAGTGGCCCCTCGGAGGGTGATGCTCCGGTATCCCACTCCGCTATCCCGCCCCGCTATCCCGGCGGGGATGCTGCTCCCGTTCCCGTGCTGCTTGGAGCAATCCCCACGGATAAAACCCCCGGAGCCTTTGCGGGAAAGCAGCTTCGCGGTTCCCCGGGGCGGGGTCGGGACCACCGGGACCGCTCCCCGGGACCACCGGGACCCCTCCCCGGGAGCGGCGGGCGGTTCGCGGGCTCAGCACGTGCAGAGCCAGGCCCCGCCCCCTATGGGCGTGGCCACGGGATAACGGTCGTATCGCAGAGCACGTGGGCGTGGTCATGGTCATAAGGGCGTGCCCTATGCCATGTTATGACGTCACCATAACAGGCGTGTCTCGTGCGCGTTGTGGGCGGGGTCTATCTGCCACAGGGGCGTGTCCTGAGGCTTTATGGGCGTGTCCTCGCCGCCGTGCGGGCGGGGTCTCCGCGCCGCGCCTGCGCGCTGGGCGGTACCAGCGCGGCCATGGCGCACGGCCACGGGCCCGGCCGGTGCCGCTGCTGCGGGGAGGAGGCGGCGGAGCGCGGCGCGGCCTGGGGGCTGTACCTGCGCATCGACCGGCAGCGCCTGCAGTGCCTCAACGAGCGCCGCGAGGGCTCCGGAGCGACCGTGTTCCGCCCCTGGGAGGAGCGCGGGGACCGCTCACAGGTAGGGCCGGGAGCGGCGCTGGGATCGGGGGGTGCGTCGGAAAGAGGGTGGGCAGCAGGGCAGGGAGGGGATCCTGCCCTTCGGTCCTAGCGAGATAGGTCAGCTGGACACAGCTGGAGGGCTGTGTCCCGGTCTGGGGTCCTCAGGACGAGACAGGGAGCTGCTGGAGGGGGTCCAGTGAAGGCCACAAAGATGATTTGGGGTCTGGAGCATCTCCCTGATGAGGAGAGAGTGCGGGAGCTGGGCCTGGTCAGTCTGGAGAAGGGAAGGCTGAGAGGGGATCCCATCAATCCGTAAAATATCCCCAAGGGGTGCCAGAGGACGGTGCCAGACTCTGTTCAGGGACAGGATGAGGAGTGATGGCCATAAACTGAAACACAAGTTCCACCCTAACACGAAGAAGAACTTCTTTCCATGAGGGGTGGCAGAGCCCTGGAACAGCTGCCCAGGGAGGGTGTGGGGTCTCCCTCTGTGGAGACATCCCAAACCCACCTGGAGGTGTTCCTATGTCACCTGCTCCAGGTGACCCTTCCTGGGCAGGGGGATTGGAGTGGATCACCTCAGAGGTCCCTTCCAATCCTAAATATTCTGGGATTCTGTGAGCGAGGTACCGCGGTGCCCCCTGAACCCCATTGAGGTGACCCCCCGTGCTCCCTCCACCTGTCCCCACGTTCCCCCTGCTGTCCCCTGTGCTCCCCCACCAGTCCCTGTGTGCCCAGGGCCAGCCCTGACCTGCTCCTCTCTCTCCTCAGTTCGTCGAAAGCGATGATGACGAGGAGCTGCTCTTCAACATCCCGTAAGTTCCGTCCCCAAGCACCTCTGGCACCGTTCTGGCTGCTGGCAGGGCTTGTTCCTCGCCTGGGAATGAGGCACTGGGGCTGATCTGGAGAGGCCAGAGGTGAAAACCCCGCTCTGTGTGCCTGGGCAGGTTCACGGGCAGCGTGAAGTTAAAAGGAGTCATTGTGATGGGCGAGGATGACGGGACGCACCCGGCAGAGATGAGGCTGTGAGTGAAACCAGCTTCCCCCTTCCCCAGAGGGCTTGGCTGTTGTGGGGGCAACTGCTGGCATTGTGAGAAGACCAAGTAAATCTCGTTGAGAAGAACCTTGGCAGTGCTGATGGATGGGGAGGAATCCCAATTAGCTGATGTGTTGTTAATAACTCCCTGGGTTTCCTTCTTGTCCTGCCAGGTTCAGGAACATTCCTCACATGTCCTTTGATGACACAGCCAAGGAACCAGAGCAGACCTTCAGCCTGAGCCGGGATCCCTCGGGACAGCTGGAATATCCCACCAAGTAGGAGACAGACCCTGGGCCGTGGGGGCTGCTCCTCCCTGGCACAGGAGCTCTGTCTAGCTTTCCAAATTTAGGAAAGGGTCAGCCCAGGGCAGTGCCTCAAAGCTGCCCTCAGTAGGATTTGCCCCCCCAGCTCTGTCCTGCCCTCTGAAACCTCCTTCCCAGAGCCTGGGGGGGGCCTGTGGTGGCACCCCAGGAATTCTTGGGGTGTAGAATCATCCTGGTGTGGTGTCCCCAGCTCCTGGCTGACCCACAGGTGTGGGGGAAACCCCCCTTGCTCCCAAGTCTGACTCGGATCAGGGGGAGCCTGGGGAGGTGGTGATCTCAGGGTGTGTTTTCTTTCAGAATTGCCCGTTTCTCCAATGTTTACCACCTCTCCATGCACTTCCCAAAGAATTTTGGAGCGGAGACAACGAAGATTTTTTACATAGGCCTGAAAGGGGAGTGGATGGAGGTGAGTGAGAGCAGAGAGAAACCAGAGTGTGGGAAGGGCTGTAAATCCCTGATTAATTCCAGTTCTAGCAGTGAGAAGGGAGTGTGGGTAGTGTGATGAACAGTCTGTGAGAGGGGAATTGCTCAGCTCTTGCCAGTCAGGTATTCAGGAGGGACTGGAATCCTGCTTTCCCTGGATTTAACACATTCCATCTCCACCCAGGCTCATCGCCACGAAGTCACCATCTGCAACTACGAAGCCTCCGCGAACCCGGCCGACCACAAGTTGGAGCAAATCACCCCCCAGACTCACTTCATCTCCTAACGGGGCTGCCGGGAGCCTGCCTGGGGCAGGAACGGCTTCCCGAGGCGCCGGAGCGCCGGATCAGCTCCACGTTTCTGGGACGGACACAGCGGCGCGGTGTGGGGCGGCCCCGGGGGCGGCGGGGCCCGGAGGAGGCGGCGGAGCCGCTCCGGAGGCCCCACCCGCGGGCAGCGCCGAGCCGTGTGCGGGGCCGGTACCGGCTGTGACTGACAATAAACACGCTGCGGTGCAGAGCTGTGCGCTGTCCCTGAGTGCGGGTGCCGGTCCTCCTGTGTCCGCGGGTGGCACCGGCGCTGAGGCGGGGAGGGCGGCGGGGGGCCGGGGCCTGTCCCCTTAACCCGTCAGCCGCTGTGGGAAGGGTGGTGCCGGGGCCTTTCGCCGATAACCGCCTGCGGGCCTGGTCGGGGCCAGGGCCGCCTCCACCGCGGGTTCCGAGCGGGATCCGGTGCCCGTTTCCACCATGGCCGNTGGCTTGGCGGGTCCCGGTGCGGTAGCGGGGGAGCCTTCAGGACTCGCAGCCTGCAGGGAACCTCCCCACAAAGCCCCGGTTTTGGCGGAAAAGCGGCGCTCCCGGCTGCGGGGATCCCGCCTCCATCCGCTTCCAGGCGGGATTTCTCCAGCCCCCCGCTGGATTCCGCTCCTTGCGGGGCTGTGGGCCCGGGGGCGAGGCTGAGGCACGGTAATTAATGCTAATTAATGACTGATGAACGCGTCCCCCCCACCCCGCCGCGGTGTCACCGGTGGGGTCGGCTTGGGGTGCGACACCTCCAAACAGCCCAAATCGGACCCAAATTCACCTCCTGGTTCTGTGTTTGTGCCTTTACACCCGCACAGGCACAGCTGAGGGCTTTGATCCTTCCCGTTGCTCGGGGTTCCCATTGTGTTCTCTCCGGCAGCGGGGCAGAATCATCCCAGGGAATCCCCGGGGTGCTTGGGGCAGCTCCGACCATCCCAAGCTCTGCTTTCCCTGGAGATTCAGGGATCTCGGGGAGCGCATCCCATCGTCTTCCAGGGGAAGATGCTTTCATTTCTGGCTCCGTCTCCCCGGCAGGGTTTTTTGGCAGGTGCGGTGGCTGCTGGCCGGTTGTTTTGCCCCCGGAGTACACACGAGCACGTGGGCCGCGTGTCTGTGTCAGATCCGGGGAGCCGCTGGTTCCCGGTGTTTTTATTTGAGTCGGGAAGCCGCTGACGAGCAGTCGGTGGAACGAGTCGGGCAGGTCTTGGCCGGGCTGGGAGAGGGACCAGGCTGTTTCTCGTGGGTAAGGCTGGCTGCTGGGATTCCGGGGTTTTGGGAGGGTTTTGGGAGTGATCCTGTGTCGCCTCGACCCGCTGGGGATGGTGCTGCTGTGGGAGGTGAAGCTGGAGCAGAGTGTGGAGGATGAGGAAAGGGCACCCGAGGGGCAGCTCTGCCTTCTGTGACAGGGACGGGATTCTGGAACGGCTGGAGCTGTGCCGGGAGGGTTTAGGGTGGATATCAAGGAAAGGTGCTGGGCACTGCCCAGGGAATGGGCACGGCCCCGAGGCTGCCAGAGCTCCGGGAGTGGTGGACAATGCTCTCAGGGATGCCCAGGGTGGGGTTGTTGGGGTGTCTGTGCAGGGCCAGGGCTTGGACTGGGTGATCCTTCATCCTTTCCAGCTCGGGATATTCTGTGATCGTGCTCCAGAGGCTGATCCCGCTCCCGGGGGATGATGGCAGCGCCTTAAACAAGCTCTGATCTAATTAGTCCTGGTGGGTCAATGGGGTCAGGGAGGCCTCGTGGAGAGCTGGAGTTGTGATTTGTGATGCAGTGGGAACAAACACCGTGGACTGTTGTGGCTGGAGGTGTCGTGGGGGCTGTCAGCTCTGCGGGATCTGGGGTTCGGGAGGCGACAGGACAGCAGTGGTGACCCTGCCTGCTGTCCTGGGGAGGCACAAGGGTGTCATCCGTCACTGGGGGTGCTCAGACCAGCTCCCAGTGCTCTGGTTCATCCTAAACAGCTCCATAAAACAGGGCTGGACCTTTATTGGTGCAGCAGAGCCTGTGCTGCTGCGTGCCAAGGGTTTCCTGCTTCCCGGTCAGAGCAGATGTGGGTCAGGCTCCGGGAAGGCATGGAGGGATGCAGGAACGAAGGGATGCTGAGGCTGCGCTGCCTGGCTACCCTCTGCCCACGCCAGTGCAGCCACAGGAATAACTTTGGCTCTGAGGTGTAATTTCCAGGCTAATTTTAACACTTCCAGCACCCCACGCTGCTGCCACGCGGGGAGCATTTGCTGCTCCTGGACTCTCCAGCAGCGCCAGGTCGGAGAGTGAGGTGTCCCAAGGGCTTCAACATCAAAGCCTTCAGCTGCTCTTTAATTTTCCCCCAAACAGCTGCTCCTCTGGACTGAGCAGCTGCTGAAGGAAGGCGGGGGGAGGTGAGAGGTTTGTTTTCCTGCCTCACCTCTGTGTCCCGCAGGTGCCAGTGTCGATCCCTCTCGGTGTATGTGTGGTAACAACATGTCTGTCCCCCTCCTCGCCGACGCTGTCACCGTGTCAGGGGCAGAGCGGGAGACCGCCGCGGTAAGGGCTGCACCCTCCCTCCATCCCTCCCTCCCTCACCTGCTGCTCCCCCTTGGAAAACAGGGAGCTGCTTCCACCACGCTCAGAGGAGCCCAGCACGGGGAAGGCAGGGCCAGCGAGGGCTCTGTGGCTGTCCTTGGGCTGGGCTGTTTGCTCCAGTGTTGGGAGCTCAGCTTGTGAAGGCAGTGGGAGTTGGGGCTGATTGGGCTGTTTAAGCTTTTAAAAGCAAATCTCCCAAAGGAACCCCCGCCGAGTCCTTCCCTGGGTCTGCAGGCTGCCTTCCCTCTGCTCCCCGAGGCTTAGGGGTTGCTGGAGCTGGAGATGAAAAGCCTGTGGAGGTGGATTTGTGAGTCCGTGGTGATACAGGGGAGGAATTTCTCGCTGTGAGGGTGGGGAGGCCCTGGCACAGGCTGCCCAGAGAAGCTGTGGACATCCCTGGAAGTGTCCCAGGCCAGGCTGGACAGGGCTTGGAGCAACCTGGGATAGTGGGAGGTATCCCTACCCATGGCACTGGATGGGTTTTAAGGTCCATTCCAACCCATTCTGGGATTCAGGCTGGGCCTCTGCTCTGGTGCCATTCCTGGTGGGATGATCTGTCACTCCTGTGGCAGGATGACATCCCTGACCCACCCATCCGCTGTGCTCCAGCAGCACAGGCGTGTCCTGAGCTAATTTGAGCCTCTTGCAGTTGGTGACTAAGTGTCCATTTGCCACCTCTCTGCCAGCCCAGCCCAGCCCAGCCCTGCCCCCTCCCAGGGCACCACCCTCACACCAGCTAATTCCCTTCCTTCTCTGTTTAACAGGTTATTTTCCTACATGGCCTTGGAGACACGGGGTGAGTACCCCTGGAGCTGGGATGTGTGGTTTGCCAAACGCAGATCCCAGCCTTTTGCTGCTGCTTTCCCCTGGGGGCATCCCCGGCATTTGGGCTGGGGTCGGCAGCCATTCCTGCAGCAGCCTCGCAGGGAAAGGCAGGGAATTGCTGCCGGCAGCTGTCTGCACTTGAATATTTATGATCCTGGCAGCCCCCCACCCCCCGCGGGTGGATTTTGTGCTGCCTTCAGGGATTGCTGATAAGCACTGCGGCTTTTCCAGTCCTTGGCGGGGCTGGCAGCTGGGCTGGGCCTGGACCAGGGCATCTCTGTTGTGCAGGGCCACCTCAGAGGTGCCACAGTGGTGACAAAGGGCTTTTCCCTGCCTAGGAGATTCCCACCTCCTTGTCCAGGAGATTCCCACCTCCCTGTCCTCCCTGCCTGCAGCTCTGGGGCTTTGTGTGCTGCCCTCAGAGGGGATCGATGCTGGGGAGGCTTCACGGGGGGGTTCAGGCTGCCTGGGGGGGTAAAATAAGCTCAGGGGAAGGGTTGGGGGGCAGTAGCCTCAGGAAAACGGCTCGGACAAGCCTTGGACTCTTTCTCCCGTCCCTCCCCAGGCACAGCTGGGCCGATGCTCTCTCCTCCATCCGCCTCCCCTACGTGAAATACATCTGCCCTCACGCGTAAGTGCTGCCCTGGGAGGGCTTCTTGGGGGGGCCCTGAGGCTGCCAAGGCTCCTGGGGGAGGCAGGTGGTGGCCTGAGCCCAGCAGGGCTGCCCAGCCAGGCTGGCTCTGCTGCCATGGCTGGTTCTTGCTGCAGCCAGAGCTGAGCAGCACCAGAGGCTCTTTTCTTTCTTTCCCCTCCTGTCCTGTTTGTGCCTGGTGGCTGCAGGGAAAGACAAAGGCACTGGAGCTCCCTGTGCATCCCCTGGGCAGGCAGGAGGGGGCTCAGCAGCAAGGGGAGAGGGGTCGGTCCTCCTGCTCCCCTCAGACCTGAGCTAAGCCACCCAAAATGTTCCTCCGCAGGCCCCGGATCCCGGTGACCCTCAACATGAAGATGGTCATGCCCTCCTGGTCAGTGCTTTGGGGCACAGGGCTGGGTGGGTCCCTTTTGGGGAGTGAGAGGGATGGGGAGACAAAATCCACTGCCCTGTTGGGGCCAGGGAAGGGCAGAGCACACCCAACTCCTGCCTCCCCACGCTCTGGGTGCTGGCAGAGGTTTGGGCTGACCCTGCTGCTTCTCCCAGGTTTGACCTGATGGGATTGACTCCAGATGCACCTGAGGATGAAGCTGGGATCAAGAAAGCTGCAGAAAACAGTAAGGAGCTTTGGGGAGGGGGCAGTGGTGAGCTGCTGGGTGCCTCTCCCTCGCTGGGACTGGAGCAGGTGTCTTCCTTCCACCTCTCCTTTGTTTCTGCTCTGCTGCGATCCCAGCAAACCTTTCCCCTGGCATCTCTGGCACCTGCCTGTCCCTGATGTGCACCCCGAGGTGTGGGGTGATGCTTTTTAGCCCCCCCTCCCCTTCCACTGACCCATTTCTCCCATCTCCTTCCAGTTAAAGCAATCATTGAGCACGAGATGA
Source organism: Dicrurus megarhynchus (assembly GCA_013399195.1). Taxonomy (NCBI): domain Eukaryota; kingdom Metazoa; phylum Chordata; class Aves; order Passeriformes; family Dicruridae; genus Dicrurus; species Dicrurus megarhynchus. Next base: position 4,063 of record VXAD01004057.1, on the reverse strand, counting down.
AGAACGGGATCCCCCCCAACCGCATCATCCTGGGGGGCTTCTCACAGGTGAGAGATCAGGATCAGGACCCCAATTCCTGCTCCGAATCCTCACAAGGAGGTGGTGGACGGGTGAGCTGGGTCTGAGGCTGTCCCTGGATCCCCCAGGGCACTGATTCCACCCTCCCCTCCTGCAGGGCGGTGCCTTGTCGCTGTACACGGCTCTCACCTGCCAGCACCAGCTGGCTGGGATCGTGGCGCTCAGCTGCTGGCTCCCGCTCCACAAGGCCTTCCCACAGGTATCCCACGGGCAGGGACCCTCGGGATGGGGAGGCATTTCCCCACTGCAGCTCTCCAGTTTCCCAGCAGCTCTCCCCTCACGAGGAGGGGGAGCTGCCTGGTGATGTGTTGGGGACACAAACAAAGCACCTGCCCGGTGTCCCCTCACCTGAGCGTCCCCTCCTCGTGGCAGGCGGCGAACAACGGCGTGAACAAGGACATCGCCATCCTGCAGTGCCACGGGGAGATGGATCCCATGATCCCCGTGCGCTTCGGGGCCCTCACTGCCGAGAAGCTCAAGTCTGTCGTCACCCCCACCAAGGTGCAGTTCAAAACCTACCCCGGCGTGATGCACAGTTCCTGTCCTCAGGTCAGTGCTGGGGCTGCAGGGAGGGGACGGCACCCCCTGGGTGGTGATCAGTGATGGGACCCGTGGGAATGGCCTGGAGCTGTGTCAGGGATGGATTTCAGGGAAAGGTTCTTCCTCCAGAGGGTGCTGGGCACTGCCCAGGCTCCCCAGGGAATGGGCACGGCCCCGAGGCTGCCAGAGCTCCAGGACAACGCTCTCAGGGATGCCCAGGGTGGGATCGTTGGGGTGTCTGTGCAGGGCTGGGCTGGATGATCCCTGTGGGTCCCTTCCCTTTGGGATCTGTGGGTCAGGCAAGGTAGAGAACACACAGACCGCGTTTGTGCCCGACTTGCTCCGGGGAGGCTGCGGAGCCCCGTGCCCCATTCCCGGGGCACAGCCCGGCCTTTGGGGAGCCCCGGAGCCGACGGGCTGCGCGCTCCCCGCAGGAGATGATGGCGGTGAAGGAGTTCATCGAGAAGCTGCTGCCCCGGATCTGAGCGGAGCCGCTCGGGACTGTCGCAGGGGAGGGTGCCGAGGTCAGCGCCGCCCGTCTGCCCCCGTGACCCGCCCGCTGCCAACGGAAGCCATGGCCCCGCTCCGCCCCTCCCGCCGCTCCCGCCCACGCCCGCGTCCTCGCACCGCGTCCCCTCCGGCCGGCGGTGCCCGGCTGTCCCGCTGCTCCCGGAGCCCACGTCGGAGCTGCCTAAGGCGAGTCTGGGAGCGGCCTTTTCTCTCCTGCTCTGGCTCCGAGCGGTTCCCGCGGGGAGGTCACTGTCCCCTCGGTCCCCCGCGGGGCTGGCGCGGCGCGGGTGAGGTTTTCCTCTTGGGTTTGGGGTTTTTGTACCAGTATTAGGGGCGGGACGTGCCCGGCTGCGGCGGGAGGGCTGGGGCACCTCTGGGGCTCGGAGCTCTGCCCTCGGTGGCCGCTCTCGGCCTCCGCTCAGGCGACTCACGGGTTTTCAGTCAGAGCTCAGGAACCCGGGACTCCCCTGCGGACGCCTCCAGGCCCCGGGGCAGGCTCTGCCCTGGGCTGACACCGCCAAAGGCTGCCCGGGGCCGGCGGGGAAGGGTCAGTGCAGCTCCCGCACCTCCCGCACGGCCCCCGCCTGTCACACACGCACACTCCCCTCAGCCATCGGCCTGGGGCAGCTCTGCCCTCCTGAGATAATCACCTCCTTCCTGCTCCTCCTCCTCCTCCTCTTGTTGCTTTTACAATCTCCATCTCCTCCTCGGCCCCGCGGGGGTCCCAGCGGCATCTCCCCCCCCAGCCCAGCTCTGCACCCTCGGAGCCCCCAGGCTTCGTTTACACTCACGGAGCCACCGGCCCCGTCTTCAACGTCTCTCTTGCTGCTACTTGTCCTTCCCTGTGGACTTGGGCTGGCTCGGGGAGGGAGAGGTGAGGTGGGGTCCCCGGACCCCGGGTTTGGCTCCTGGTGCAGCTGGAAGGAGCAGCTTTGCTCTCAACCATCACCTCGCCAGCATCTGAGCCCGGGTGCTGCTGTGCCCCATCCTCTGTGCACCCGGGGCTCTCCCTGCTCCCCGGGACTGGGGGCTCTTGCCCCCCCATGTACAATCACCAGTGTCCCTCACCCGTGGCTCGTCCCCTCCCGAGTGCTGGGCCCGTCCCTGGCAGCTCCCTGGGCACAGGCCCCGAATGTCTCCTCTGGGGGGGCTCCTGGCCGACCCTCCCCTCCCACAGGGCCCAGGGCAGTGGCTGTGGAGCAGCTCTGCCCTCACCCCCCTCTTCCCCCGGGCTGAGCCCCCCTCCCGGGACTGATCATGGCTTTTAAAAC
>VXAD01004035.1:0-98828 GCA_013399195.1 Dicrurus megarhynchus | reverse complement strand
TCTCCCTCTCCCTCTCCCTCTCAGTGGAGCGCTCCCCGCTCCGCGGCTGCGGGATTGGAGCTCTTTGTTACCATGGCCCGTGGGCCAGCTCTGCGTCTGCGATGCAGCACCGGCGTCTCCAGGCTGCGAGGCACCTACCGCACTTGTGGGCACTGCCTGCTCAGCTGGGGCTGCATCAAAAAGGGAAGGAAAAAAAAAATAAATTAGATTTATATCTGTATGTTTAGACTGAGCTAGATAACTCAGAGATCTCTGAGGTAGCTCATAACCCTGAGTCCTTTTTAATCAGTTTTAATCTCTGAAATAGTAAATTATAATTAAAATTTAATATCATTTTAATCTCTCAAATGGTTAATTATAATTATGGTCATAAAACATGTACAACCTTTGCTTCCTCTCTCCTCCATCCCTCACCTCCTACTCAGAGCTGCTACATGAAGAAAGAGAAAATAATTGTCCCTTTAATGGTAATTGTTTATAAACTCCTTTTCACAGAGACTATGTTTATATACAATGCCTAGGCAAAAACCAGGCACAAACGCAATACTCCTAATAAACGAGTGAATAATACATCCCTGACCGTAATTCCAGTGCTCTCCAACAAAGGAATATCTAATTCCTGTCACAGAATTGCCTTGCAGGTTGAAGTTCAGCATATAAATACACATGGGAAAAGATTAGATTTTAATTGATAAGTATTAATCATCATTCACTGCTGTCTCTGCAGGAAGCCCCGTGTTAAAACATCTAGTTAATATACGGTATAATGGATAACCTTGAGGCAGAAGCTCCTGCATCTGTCTCTATCCAAGAAAAAATGTCAACATCAGCCTTTGTTGTAGCAAAATACCCTGACATCTGAATGGAGTTGCTGCTGCTGGAAAACTGACTGTTCCCAGTGCAATCCTGCCTCAGCTGGGCCCAGTGCTTAACCTAGAGATGAGGCCAAATTAAAAACCTTTGTCTGTGCACACCTGTACTTGGGAATATTTGAAATCTGGTCTGGGTCAGAATGCTGTGTTTGTGGTGCATCTCCTCTCTGAACAAACACATTTCTCATGTGATGCTCTCACTGCAACCACAAAGCATTAGCACTCACAAGAGCATCATTGAAGATACTCAGGCTGTTCATTGAGAACAAAGCCATTAATGATTAATACCATGGCAGGAGAAAATGTAGCAGTATTTCTTGGCAGCTGAAACGTGGCAATGTCTGTCCTGCGTGCAAAAGACTCACAAATACCTTTAGCTCTTCTTACATAAAATGGTTCTTATTAACTCTGTGGGAAGGGGAATCAAACAAATCCCCCGAACTAAAGAGAAGGAGATTTTCACATGTAAAACTGGATATATACAATACATCTCTCTCTGGCTGACCCAGCAGATGCAGAGATGCATTTACGTATCACAGGCATTACTGTCCCAGTAGATGCTATAAAGTTGTGGCTGACACAGACGCTTACTGTCCCCACAGATCTGTATTTTGGGAGGGAATTTTCGTACCACAGACACCACTGTCCCTACAGAACCACATCTGCTGGCCGAGTTATTGTTTGACATACTCTTGTGCCTCCAGCAGATATGAGAGGCTGCCAGGCCAGCAGCATTTCTGTCACAGCAAATCTCCATCTACAGGGAATTAAACTGCAGCTTAAACTACTGTACTCCCCGAGCCTTTAGTGTGGACAACACTGACAGGGAGGAAGCACCATAAACCAATGAAAATGTAATGCTGGGTACCTAGAACATCACCATTAACTCTGCCTAAATATGGCTGTGTTTGGGGATGTGTCAGGAGGAGAAAAAGAATTACTTGCACCCTCCTCCCACCCCGCCTTTAACAAGTGTTCCTTCAGAGAAGCATTCAAGGGAAAAAGTGTCTGATACCACTTTCATATAAGAGATCCAAAAAAGCAGAAGTCACTCATGACTAAAAAGTTGACAACCTTAATGCCCTGTACCAGGGACCAAGTGCTAGGCCATTTCCAGCTTGCTTTTGAACAGAAAATTTTCTGAGTTTCTAATTTATTATCACCAGAAGATTTGATCCCCAATTCTAGAGGTGCAGGAAGAAAGGGAAGGGCTTTGCTTTTAATCCCTTTAATTTTGGCCTTCATCTTTTGAGACTCTGCATGAGCTCCTGTCAGACTCAGGGTCCAGTGGCAGCAGCACCCACAGGATGCTTTGCTCCTGTGCAGCTGTGCTGCTGAGCAGAAACACTCCAGACAGGAGGAAGAAAATCCTGGGCCTGTGCTAAGACATGACAGTGGCTAGACTCTGCCTCTGGAGTGAACTCAGCCTAAGGCCCATACCAACACATGTACCTACATATAAATAATATGTAAGGTATGTGAGCCTGGACTTGGGATCTGTCTTGGGCCTTTTTTTGCCTGAGTAGATGTATCCTTTATGATTTGGTACCAGAGAGAAAAACCCTCCCCTGGTAATCTGCAGTCATGTGAACCCTACTTGAAGACACACCATCTAACTTTGGAATTCCCCTGTGGGGAGTCTGGGCATTTATCTTTATCTGAAGCATCAAGAGCTGTCCACTGGCAAAGGCAGGACATACGAATTCCCAGGGTAATAATCTGATACAGCACAGCAAAACCTATATCCTTGGAGCAGATTGTGGGAAAGCATCAAGATTTTGGTTGCTCTGCCAAAGCAAACAAGATGTTTCAAGCCCCATCATCTGCTCTGCAGTTCACACCCTTCCAGTGCTATCTTTTTCAGATGCCATGCCACTCTGGTTAGTGGCAATGCTGTTGTCATGTGTGACTCATTCCATTTTATTGGAAATTAGAAAACCACATGCTGCACCGAAGAACTGCTTCTTTATGCAGTCATGTAATCCCAGAGAGAGCTCCTCCTGCCATTATTTGTATGCAGATTATTTCAGAATTTTGGAAACTCAGCCCTTTACCAGAGGGCAGATTAATCTATAGCACGTTGCTCTTTCCAGGGCCTGTTGTGCCCTTCACACTTTCCAGTGCCCCCCTGGAAATACAAATGGTATTTTAGAGAAGAGCACCTTCGTCATTACAGGGTGTGTGGGAAGCAAAACAGAGCACAGAGAGCAGTGGAATTGGAGATGCGTTAGCAGAAGAGTCTGCCACGTATTTATTTCTGCTTTAGGCAGGTGAATTTCACCCACGAGGAACAACACAATCCACTTGGCCTTGTTTGTTTTCTTTTTTAATGGTTTGCCTTTATAAAGCCTCCTCAAATATTTCCTGAACGCATCACAATGCTACATTTACTGTAGTGATTTATGCTCAGTATGAGTGAGATGAACTGGCATATTCAGGACAACAAAAAAAAAAAATGCAGGGATGTCAACAGTGCATTCTTTCTGTGGATTAAGAATTACCGGATAAAAACATTAATGCTTTTAACCAACATTTCACGGTGACAACAAATCAAACTGGATCGTTTTGAGTTCTGAAGCACAGGTCTGGAATTATGTGTGATTCAAAGAACAATTTCCCATATTATGAGTTTTTCTAGTCTCTATAAAATTGGTGTTCCTAAAGCAGCAGCACTAGGATCAAAAGTTAGATTTGGTTGTGTGTTGACAGGCAAAGGTCCTAGAAATTCCTAAACTAACAGATTGCATTGCCTTCTACAGGTACAGATAAACCCAGTCTTATCTTCAGATGAAGAAACTGTTAACAAGTTTCAGGCACCAGACATTTATGAAGAAAGAAAATAGAAATGTGAGCCATTCTTTTTTAAAGGTTAGCATAGCTTAAACATTCCTGAAAATATTTATTATCATAACAGACTAGACCTGCTGAAATGTTCTCACTTAGGATTTGGTCTTTGACATTCTGAGAAATTCTGTTCACTTCATCAAATGGTTGCCATGAAAAGCAGAATTGAGCAACAAAAAGGAAAAGACACAAAGTAGTTAAAGGCCATTTGGAAAAAGACATTTGCTTTTAATGTTACTGACTACCCCTCAGGACCCAAGTTAGAGATCTGTTATGTTTTAAAGCATTGCTTTCAAGCTTGCTGGAAGTGTCAGACAATTTGAATAGATCTCCATTTTAATTTCCAATCTAGCAGTATGGAACAGCTGCCATAACTTTGTGCAACGTGGCAAATTCGACATCCTCATCCCTCAAATGACAGTCATCGAGAAGGGACTCTGAAAAAAGCATAATATGCTTCCATTTTTACTGCCTTTTAGCAACTCCCAGTCAAAATTGTACTTTAGGTAAAGAACCCAAACCCTCAACTTGCACTGTCTACACCAGGGAGCAAAGGTCTTGGGTGAAAGCTGATGGGATTTCTAGAACTATTTTTCCTTCTTCCAGCCAGTGAGCTGGAGGTTTGTCCACATCCTTCTGACTTACACATCACCATCAGTGTTACAGGCTCCCAGTCAGGATTTTCCCCACAGCTGCAGTGGGAAGTTGTAATGGAACAAGTCCCAGCCCAGCCTCACCAAATCTGCCTTGTCAAAGCCCCCCAGCTTCTACAACAGCTCTGGCAGCTGGAGTGAGAGTGTGAACTGAAGTGTGTCTTCCTCATGCTTTTCCTCCTTCCTAGCAGAAAGAAAACACTGAAAGAAAGATGGAAATAACAATTCTTAAGGTCTTTGTTTTGGGGGTTTTTTCAGACCATGTTAACTCAAGAGGGAAAATTGAATCCAGAGGAAAAGCACTCTGAGAGTCAGATGAAAATCCTTAGCACTGTGCCCCAGTCTGGGGCTGTCTAGACCAGGACAAAGGCAGCTCAGCCAGAGTCAGGGGAATTTGTGTGTTTGGGATATGGCACATCTCTAAGCACAAGCCCATGTTGCATGCAGTTTGAGAAGGAGTCTCTCTTTACAGTACTGAAGCATGGATGTGTTGGTCTTACCCCAGGAGCAATGTCCCATCTGCCCACTGTGTGCACTTAGGTGAAGCTGCCTCCCACTCCTCTCCTTAATTCCAAATAGAAAACCCAAAGGAGTTTTGGGACCCATCACCACACACGGTGCTGCCACCAGTGCACCCAGTAAGAAGAAACAGAAACATCCAGCAGAGACCCTGTTGCTCCAGGATGGACTATTTGTTTCCATAAAAATAAAACACGATTTAAAAGTCTCTGGCAGGTCTGATTTCAATTGCTGAGCTAATGTCTCTGTTCTCGTTTCTGCAGTGCTTCTCTACAACTCAGCTTGTGGTTTCTTGCTTTCCACACTATACAACCAGCTTCTGACCCTGAGATTTCCTCCCTTCAATTTGTATTTCTCATGAAACTCAATCTCCAAGCATGAAACCAACTCTCTCTGATCTGTTTTCTGTTATCAGTATACTCACAGGTATATTTATAAATTAGGGAGGACACACGTGTGGGTAGTATGCATGTCTCTCACTTGAGTTTGCCTCTAGCAGTTGCCTTTTAAACCACAGAAAGCAGAACAGAAATATTAAGCTCAGCATTTTCCAGATGGGCTCCAGCTTTGGATGGTTTACTTGATATCACTCACTTCCAGTCAATAAAAGTTATTTCTTCACAAAATCAGCTTTTATCCCACCTTTTACACTGTCAACTTAGATCTCAAGGGAACATGTTAAGAACAGATAACACAGAAAGGCAAACATGGCAGGTTAACTACATTTCACCTCTGTCCTAGAGTGGCTGGACCTGGCTGCCTGGGACTGGAAGCAGGCTGCAAGCTTGTGTGATCACCTCCAATGCCTATTTCTATCACTTTGCAATTTCTTTCATTAATGGAGATGCTAAGTATTACTTTGAGACAAAAAAGAAGTTATGTAAAGAAGTAACTATAAAAAGAGCTGCAACAAAGTGGAACCAGGGCTCATTCAGAGATGGAAGCTTTCTGAGTTGGAGGTTTGGCCATCAGCATGCCCAAGCCTTCCTCCACATGCAGCGGGACCACAGCTCCCTAAGCTCACTGGGGATCTGTTGAGCCTCAGACACAAATCTCATCTGCACAGCTCCTCTGGGATCACCAATTCTGCTCCTGGGAAGGGACAATTACCAATCCATTCCTTACGTTCACTGCAGCTCCTGCCAGTGCAGCTCGTGGACACTGGTGGCACAAGCAGGTTAACTTCACCTGGCAATTAGCACTTCTGCCTCAGCCTGAGTGCATGCCAAGAGCAGCCTAATCTGCTCAAGAAATTATAAGCCATGCAGCTATTTGCACTGAAACCCCTGCAGAAACAGCCCTCCCCCACTTCCTTCTCTGCTAGCCTGCTCTAACAGCAGGCAGACATAAGTGAAAGGAAAAACAATGAGAAAGGAAACTTGGGAGGGACAGGTTAGAAGCAGAAGGAAGAAGCAAAAGGTCTGACTCTGCAGACCGTATTCATGATGAAAAGCATTTGCACAAATAACCTAATTGCATTCCGTGGGACCGCCGGGCTGAGTAAAAGTGCTGCGAGTGCAAGCAACAATTGCAGAGGCAGGAAACAAGTAGGAAAAGAAAGAAAAAGGAAGCCCCACATGAATCAGGCACCTGCACAGAGGAGAGCAGTCTCACACACCCCAGGAAAAACAAATCAACCAAAACACTCACTGCCTTTGAGTTACTGCAGAAATATTTATAGCGCCTTTCCCGACCTCTGCCTTGCTTCCTGGCAGGCAACACCACAGAAAGAATCTTTACCACTGGCATTCCCTTCTTCCGCCAAACAAGAAAGCAGCTCCTTCCCAGAGCTCTGCAAAGGCAGCAAGAGAGACCAGAGAGGCTGCAGGAGTGGTCTGGTCTTCACCTGGGGAAGGACGAGTGTCAAGCCAGGCACGCGCTCACAGGAGGGAGCGTGGGCATCTCTTCCTGTGTGAGGAATTGGGGGAACAGCATTGATTTTGTATTGATTACTCTCAGCAAGGAATAACACAGGAGCCAAGGAAGTGATGGGTTCCAACACAAGCCCTCATCTTTTCCAAGTGGTCACTTCTTTCCTTTCCTTACAAAGCACGATGAGGCACTGACGAGAATCTGATGTCCAGTAACTGAACTGCTCCTTTTCCAGAGAGCTGTTTCAGGAATTCTCAAGACACTTTCTATGACAGAGCAGTTCTAAGTTTATAAATCCTTAAAATAATGCATTTATTTATCAAAAGCTTTTCTCCTAAAATGAAACACTAGAGAGCAATCCAATCATTCCAATGAAGACATGTATTTGAATTCTCCGGGCTCACACTAATTGGCACTTTTCAAAATGTTTCCAGTTAGGTTTGTCCATGAGCGTGAAAAGGAAAATCAAAATATGTCTCTCTGAGATGGGCTGATGTTTGTGAAACAAAACTATCAAATCAGGGAAACCAGGGACTAAATTCAAAGCAATGATGGTTTCAGATCATACATTAAAGATGACAGGATCTTTCCAAATCACCTCAAACACAAAACACTTACAGTACCAAGTCACAAACTGATCTGAAAAACACACACTACCACCTACTGGCAATTATTCATATATGTTATTTACATACTGGTAAGTGGCAACAATATGTGCACATTTGATTTGCATGAACTTTGCTAGAACAAAGATCATTCTTCATCTTTACAGTTACTAGACTTGAAGAAAAATACATTCCTGTGGATGTAGTTCCCACAACGTGTGACAAGATATGGTTTTCTTTTCAGTAACAAGTTAAACCAGAAGAGCTGTTTAGTTAAGCACTTCCCATTTAAGGCTGTTGGTTTTGCCAGTAATGTAATGTGGGGGCTTTTTGGCTCATCCATAAGCTGGTGACATGGTCCCACCAGGCTTACAGACCTTCCCATTTCACACCTGCTGCCCTGGAAATGGGGCATAAATTATTACAGTGGTGGTATGGAACCAGGGAGGAAAACTGGGGCAAGTGCTGCTCCTGGACACAACCACTCTTGTGCCCCGATCACACAGAAGCCTGGGAAAAGGAGGATTGAGGACCTCACATGAAGGAAAGATGACACTCTGAAACATCTTTTCCTCAGGTGATTCCTTGCCTTCTGCTGCAGTTCTCACCCTCTTGCCCTAAGGCTCACAGTACTGCCACAGAAACATCCTGGAGGTAAAAGTGCTGTGATTTATATGCCAGAAAGAAGAGTTAGTTAAAGGCCCTCGTGTGAACACCACACACATCACCCTGGCTGAGCTGAGGTGACAAAATTTTCTCCTCCATGCTCTCAGTGGAGATCTCAGCATGATTGCTGAGGTGGTGCTGCTGTGGATGGTGCCTCATTTTGGACATCATTCAGAATATAAAGCTGATGCTGTGACTGTGCCAATGTGCAGCCTGGCTGAGCCCTCACCTCACCAAAAAGAAAACACGCCAGGAAAGCCAGGCCTGGCACCAGTGAGTCACGCTCCGACCTGCTGTGCCCTTGATCTCAGTCCTGCTGCTGTCATTTCTCACATGAGATCAGCTTCCAGAGAGGATTTTGGTACGTGGGTGGCAATGTCAGAAAGATTGGCTGGTCCTGATGTAAAGGCTCCCTGAAGGCCAAAGAGAAGAATTGCCCCTGCAGTTCTAAGGGCGCCTGCCCACACCACACCGAGTTAAACCCCAATCTCTACTCAAAAGTCAAACCAGCAACAGGAGAAGCTCACTGCCAGCCATTGCAGCCCTGCAGGAAAACCACCTTCTCAGTGTCTTATAAATAAACCATTCTATCCAAGACCAGCACTGTATGTGTATCAATAGATCAACATTTTGAAATTAATACAATTTTATACATTTATAATTAATACCATTTATAGTTTAATTTAACCTGAGTTGATGTTCAAAATATTTTTTTTTCTGTTAGTTGAATCTTAATTATACGCCAAGTTTCCTGCTGGCATGTATCAGACTAGCTCAAGACAGGCCTTCAGATATGCTGTGCTAATGCCTGACACTCAGAACAGACACTTTTCCTTCTCTTCAATATGTGCATTGCAAGTAGTATTTTAATTGGGCTCCCAATTCAGAAGGCTGGAATGAGCTCGTGAGTCATTTTTACAAGTTGACTCACATGCTACGAAACTGAAGAATTTGGTGCAGGGAAAAAGCAAAAAAGGCAGAGGGTGGATTTGTGGATTTCTGCACATCCCTGTCGTGGGGAGAAGGGTGAGTTTGTGTGAGCAGCACAGGGGTTCAGCAAGTGCACTGCTCAGATGAGGCTTTTTCATCTGTAACTGTCGAAGAAAGGATGCTCTTGGAAGGCTTTTGTTTCACGAAAGCTGTGATCAAGAGGTTATATAAAGTATTATAATTTTGAGATCCTTCTCCTTTTGGAAAAGGGACCGGTCCCAGCAGCACAGGAGGCCTGGTTTCAGGGTGTTTCAGTGATTGCATTTCAGCAGTTCCCTTTCAAGACTGGGCAACACAGAGTCAACAGGGAGAGGGCTCCTGCTCCCCCTTAGATGCCAACCCTGCGGATTCAAACTGGAGACAGAGTTGGATTAAGTTCTTTCCTCCCTGCACATCACCAAGGAAATGTCCCGCAGCTCCCACTACAGCCATGTGAAAACCCTGATGTCTTCCCACTGCAGGGCCTGCATTGCTTGTGCAATCTCAGGGCCTCAAACCATTTGCATGGGTGTAAGGGGTGGGAACTCAGTCAGAACAAAGCAAGTGGAATCAAATCCATCCTTCTTTTTGCTGTGTTACCTCAAAAAGTGGTAAACCCCATATTTATTTACTGAAGCAAGGAAGTGTGAACTGCAACACACAGAAACTGCAGGAAAATCCTTTCCTTTATACTGAGGAAAAGGCTTTTTTTACCTGTCACTTTGCCTGTCATAACCACATTTTAACATTTTTCTTTCCATATCCTTAGAGGGATCTATACAACGCAAAATGAAAGGCAAATTCAGAGAAGGCAGAAAATGCCAGGGTGTTTTTCATTGTCCTGAGGACAAATGCCAGAGCTCTTCTGGGACATTCAGAACATCTAGTCACTGTATCTTATTCAAGGGAAAAGCCATCTGTCAACAAACTAATCACTGGACAGATTCAGAGACAAGTGAAAATAAAAAGCCAATACAAACATGCAGATGAGGTTCCAGTCAGCAACTAGCCACAGAAAACAAACAAATCCCATCCACAAAGCCTGGCATTTGGGTCCAGCCATTTTTCACTGAAGTCAAAACTGGGAAGGGAATAATGCAAAATGGTCTTCAAACAGGAACTTGCAAATCAATCAATCTGACTGTGGAAAGACGGGCATGAACCAAACCTGGATCCATACCCTACCTACATAAGCCAGTAACAGCAGCAGAACAGAGTATGAACATAACAACTGAGCTCCTGCCACATTATTAACAGTATTAAAACCCCTCCTACTTCATATTTAAACATTCAATAATACTGAACAATCAGAGTCTAAGCTCGTGGCTGAATGCAGCCTTCATTTTTTATCAGAAACACACTACCCCAAGGGAAGGACTCCCAGTGACTAATGCTCCTAGTGGCCAGTGAAAAGTGAAGCATCTGCCCCATGTGTGGGCCCAACTCTCATATTTTTTCATGAGTGTCTTCTATGACAAGGGGCCTGATGATATGTGGACTGAGATCTTTGCCAGTCTTCCTCTTGAGAAATGAAAGCCCTCTCCTGGGTCACCACAAGTACACTTTGCTCAAGCACAAAGGCACGAAGAACACTCTGCAAAGGAGTTCCTTGATGTTAAGGCCCTGTTGTTTATTTTCTAAGCCTCGCTTCAGGATGTGCATGCAAACGGCAAAAGGACATCAACTGTTTTGATTCTGCACCAAGTTTGATCTCATTTTGGTGAAAAAGATTGAACAGCAGAGGAAAATTGGGGTATCCCAGAACATTAGCGTGTGCCATGTTAAATAAACAACTGAGTTAGACTTCAGTTTCAGCAACATGAAACATGAAACAAGTTCAGCCTAGCACTAGCTGAAATCAACCTGAAGGAGTCAGAACTTCTGAGAGCTAAAATCATAATTGCTTCCTTAAAGGCATCACTTGAATAAAATTAAATGCATTTCTCCAAAAGCTTCACTAGCATAGCAACTGATTGGCCCTTGAGGATTCCTATAGATACTTGTCATTCAGCATGAAATCAGGTCAGCAGCTAAAATTAAACACCCACCTCTCCCCTGCACCGCGTGTGGAGTCATCGCTTTTGGTATTGCTCAGCCTCTGCCTCCCCAAATGGGTTCATTCTTACCACAAGCTTAAAGGCTGTCTTATCAAGGAGCACTGATGGATACAGTCATTCCTGCTCCAAGATGAAACTGTTGGGAATCAGACTCGCAGTCCTTTGACTCCATCTGCATTGATTAGCTCTCGGGCAGCCTGCCAAGGCACTGTGCTGCCTCTTACCCTCGCCACTGTTAATCTGCCTCAGCGAGGCCTGCAAGCCCTACATAAACTGCAATTTCTCTTCATTAGTGTGATTCTGCCTGCATGAATCTGATAACATATGGGATATTATCATAAAACAGCCTATTTCGCCAATTCATTTTCTCCTTTATGAAGATTATGAATGTACTGCAAGTGCATAGGCAGGAGAGAACAGAGGAGTCTACTGTACAGTTTAGCTTTGATTCAGTTTCTAAAATGCAGATAGCCTTCCTTTTAAGTTCACATTTCCCAATAATCCTGTGCTGATATATTATAAAAACTGCTGACTCTCTCTGCCTGATTTTCTCCAGTTCATTATGGGCTGATCCACACTCCGTGTCACTCGCCTGGATCGAGACTTTAACGATGAACAGAGCTAGCAGATGCCACACAATGGAAAAAATGGGAGCTACAGTAACTGTTTAGTCAACCCTAATCACTGCCACAGTCTGACTAAGCATGAACATGAAACATGATCACAGTTTGACTACGGATTATGTAATTCCAAACATATGCTTTATGCCCCCTCACTTCCTGCCTGGTTCAGATAACGCAGGTCTGCTGGAACGGGCACTTTCTGCACGGCTGAATGAGCGCTTTGTCTGGGAATGACACGGATGCAGGTGGGTTCCTACCTGCTTCTGAGATTTTTTAATTAGCACGTGTCCCCATTTAATGAAGTCTGCCTGCCCTCTGCTGGTGCGTGCACGCACTCCTGAGAACATCAACACGAAGGGAGCAGTCTCACGCAGAGAGCGGCTGCTGCTCCTTGGACAGCGTGTGTGTGCCTGTCCTTACACGTGCAATACAGAATTGAGTGAAATTAAGATGCCCATTGATTCTAAACAACACAGCTGTTCTGCCCTCAGAGCAGTTAGGTTGGGTTTATGCCTCTGTTTTGAGGGCATTTCCTGCTAAAATGTACCATTACAATTGCACAGTGTGTCCTTCAGAGGAGATTTTGTACGCATTGGCCCCTTAAGGAGTGGGACCAAGGGGATGTTGAAGAGGACAGAGAACACAGAAGCCTGCAGCAACCACAGATTTGTTCTGAGCTGCCCCCAAGAAAAAAAAATAATTCAGCTTTCCAGGATTAATCCATTATAAAATGCTACACTAACTCCTGGCTAATCTGTATCAATTACTGAGTACAGACACACGCAGTAAAGGTCATTTTAATAAGCAGTTCACTCCTTAAATTGCTTCCCCTGCCAAATCAAGTCAAGATTGCTAGGGATCATTACTAGGGGATCATTAGCTTAACTCATCTGACAACCTCTTCTGCAGACCCTTCCAACTCTTTATACTGCCAAACAACAGCAACAGCAGAACCCCAAAGACTATGGAATGGCTCTTTTTCACAAGGAAACAAGGAAAAACCACAGGATGGCCAGGGTGAAAGTGGCATCAAATGAAGATAAATATGCCCATATATTACCAGCTGGTGCCAGTGCCCACAGAGGTGCTGATAGTTCCCTTTAGCTGGATGGTTCCAGGAGAAATGGGACATATCCAAGCACCATTCTTACATGGCAGTAGAGCAGAGGGGGAAAAAAATTCTCCCCATACTTTAAACCATGAAAAATCGAGAAAAAGTATTTTTGTCCCTCACTAGTGTCAATTAAAACAATAACAACATGAAAAAAGTAAACAGCTGACTTCCTGCCCTGGGAAGTGTGTCAGCAGGTCTGTCCCTGGCAGTGCCCAGCAGCACTGGCACAGGTAGCACTGTGAGACTCTGTCACAAGGGTTTACCACTGCACATCAAAGAGAAGGTGCAGGCACGACTGTAATTGGGAACTGGCTGGCCCAGGGGGTATGAGAAGCTGTGCAAATTTTAAATGCTGCTCATGTACAATACCCAGCACTGAGCGTGGACTGGCGACCTGTGCCAGGGAGGCTTGCCTGCGAGAGGAAGCTGTTGCTTAGATGCATATCAAGGACTCCTCTCTATTCTTTCCTTTCCTTTTAAACTGAGCAGCAGCTATTGCACAAACGTGTGACTACAGAGCAGAGTCTAACTGCTGCAGGAGACAGAAATGTCAAACAGGCTGTCAGGAATAGGAATCAGAGTTATATTCAGTCCTGCCCAGATGAAAGCGTAGCACAAAAATGACCTACAGTGGCATCTTCTCTATCTTCCTGTAATTTCACTTTATTATTAAACTCCATTCTCACTGCGGTCTCATCCAGACTAGAAGAGGTCACAACCAAACATGGAAGCAAACACAGCATTAAACCCAATTTTATGCCCAATGTACTGCTATTTCAGCTCTGTTAAAGTATTGTGATCCGCCTGAGAAAGGAGGGGAGCCAAGAGACAGGTGTAGGCAGATATTTTTCAAAAGTGCTAAAAAGCATGAGTTTCAAAGCAGAACATGGCTGGAAAGGAGTGGGGAGGCTCATTAACCCACAGGTACTAATGCATTTTGAAACATGACCCATTTTACAGAGTCAGAGTGCAGAAAATGTCCACCCTGTGGTTCTGATAAAGCCTGTGGCAGTGATAAGGGACACTGAACAGGTATGAACAGAAGCTGTATGTGTAGGTGAGCAGGAGACGGAGCCAGGCCAAACTTCCTGCCATACACAGGCACACATGTTATTTTTCCAAATGCAGACACAAGCTTATTTGTTTCTATTTCAAGGATGTACACATTGTACCAGGGACACAAGCTCAGTAGCAACTATCTGTGCCTACATGGTCAAATTACCTCCCTGTAGCTACTCCTGCTGGCTGGTGATGTCCCTGTTAGAGCTGTGTCACCACCAGTGCCGGCAGCTCCCCCCAGCAACAACCCAAACTGCACAAACAACTCGTCTACAGCTAAAAACCTCATTCTGGTTGTATGTCCTCATTTAGGATTTGGTTGGACTGGGAGACGAGATCATGTCCCTTTCCTCCTTCTGCTCAGAAGGTACAAAGGAGACACAAGAGCTAGAAAACTGCGTTTTTATATGTATTTTTATATTTTTTAAATATATATTTAAATGTATAGAAATTGTGGGCAGATGGGAAAATTCTGCCTGACTCCAGGAACTCTTTTACATATATACACATATATATATACACACACATATATATATAAAATACATAAAAATAAAAGGACAGAATATATATATTCTCTTGTCCTCCATCAGAAACAAGATGCTGGTCCAGGCAGACCTGTGGTGTGTCCCAGCACAGCTGTGCAGGTGGAGCAAAGGGGAGCAGAGGGCTCCAAGCAGTCTCAGTCCCTGCCTTTCTCCTCACGCTGCCTGCAGGCACAGCTGCTTGCCCTGCTGAAAGGTGCTTTTCCCGCTGGGTGTTTGCAACATAACAGTCAGACCAGGTTTCTGAACCAAGCAGGTCAGCTGCTGGAGCCAGGGCATCAATTTTCCCATCTGGCCAAGGTTAAAAACATGTTAGGTTTCCTGGTTTCCCCCTACCATGCTTGAAGCTGAGTGCAAAGGAAGACAAAGGGAAGGAAATAGCAGCTTCAGAAGAATGAAGTTAGGTAAAATAAGTATCAGAAACATGATTACAACTGTCCTGTGAGGACATTAGCAAAGATCTTCAAAGAATAAGATCTTGAGGTGCATTTGTGCAGAAGACTGAGGAGGATGGTAGTGGGAGCCCAAGAGACCTTTCTAGTTTGTGGCTACCTTAGCTCCTCATTACTGATGCTCCACTCTGCTTAGCAATGGGTGAACAGTGAGATCTTGGCCAACAGAAATAACCACACTTCAGTTTTAAAGCAGGAAGACACTTATCACTTTTCTGGATCCAGTTCACATCTGGGTATTCAACTCTTAAGATTAATGTTTATAAGGTTGCCTGCCAGGTCTATCTTCATTTCTCCTACATGTCTTGATCAAGGAACAAAGAGTTATATAAGATTGGATTTTATTCTCTTAGTCAAAACAAGTATAGAAAAAAGTTCATTTCCTGTGAACAGATCTGGCTCACTCAGTGTCTTCTCATGTCTTAATCCTAAGCTTACAGTGACCTTAAAGCTTGGCAGTTGTTATTGCAGGTATCCTTACTACCAACAACCAGCAGCAAGCACAGCACCCACTGCAGAATCAGAGCAAGGAAAACGTTTCTCTCGCTAGTATTTTAAAAAAAGGAAATCAACTGTTTCAAGATTTTAAGAGCAATTTCTGTACTCAGAAAGGAGTCGAGGAGAACTGGGAGTACTCACTAACAGAAACCCATTGATAAGCCCAGAGAATGGAGTCCTGTTCCCATCCAAAGAGCAGATACCCTGCACAGTACAAGCTCTCCCACTTCCACCTCAATCTCGTTCTGACGTCATGTCTAGAGCTGAGAAAGTTGCTTAGTCTCCACATCCATTCAATCATACTATTCTTGGAATTAGATTTGTGCCTTCGGGCCTCAACCAATTCAAGATTCAGTTGTATGAAGCATTCATAACACGAGACAGTCCCTGCCCCAAAGAGCTCTCCATATAAATAGCACTTTCTGAAAGCAAAGAGCTCAGAGTGAAGCTTTGCATTTCTGTATTGGCCCATCCACAAGGATGCTAATTACTGCCAGGATAACTGGGTTTATGACGTGAAAATCTTGTCTACTGGGAATCAAGTCTCATATCCAGCAAAGCAGCCATCAGATGATAGTAACTATTTTTAGGCTACTTCTGACCTTTCAGAAAGTAAGGACTCTTCAAAAGATAATTAAAATACTATGTGAATTATGCAGAGAGCTGAATAGTCTGAAGAAAATGAAACTTCATTTAGTCTTGCATAATGCCTTTGGTAACACGGTTAGATTCCTTTGGCCCACAAGAGTCAGATTTTCCACTGAAGTGTCAGGATATAATTTGGGCTGGTTATTGAGTAATAGAGAGGGCTTTCTTATTTGTGCAAACTTCCTAACCTTCAAGAGAACAAAGATTAATCAACAACATTGAAGAGGATGTTGTCATGAGATCCAGTCATAAGATTTGTAGGGACTCCTGCAGGGGTTGCAATCCTTAGAACTGTTTTGGAATAAAATCTGAGAGACGGGAGCACATGCAGAAAACATTTTCAAAATAAAATCCAACATAGTTATTAACGATGGAGTAAAGGAGGGTCTACCACTGCAGTAAAGATCTGAAGAGCAGAGTTCCAGTGCATGACAAAGATATTGTGAGGTAGCAAGAAATGCAGAGGCAGCCACCTGGTTCTGAGTTTGGTATCTAAAGGACCCACGGGCTTTCAAAGCAAGTACTCCTCGTTTTGAAAATGACTTCTGAAATCATTGCCAGTGCCCGTTTACACTGGCTTCTTGTGCTTCAGGCTGTTTTTGTGTCAGCATGGAAGTGACATAAAGGGACATCTCTGCCCCTTAAAGCAAGGTACCTAAGGGATTCACAGCTGTGTGGCCAAAACAAGCATCCACATGCAGCTGCAGCTGGTGTGGTTCCAAGAGATCAGGGGCAAGATTTCCGAAACTTCGAGATTGCTGACCTCACCCTACTCAACACAGATGCTGAGCAAGCTCTTGAAAATTGCCTCACAGGGTATTTGGGAGGACTTGAAAAGAGGTGGGCTCTGTTGTTCACACGCTGCCTTTGCCTGAGGCCACAATGAGCTGCTTGTGACAACTGCAGCTGAAGAGAACTCAGCAAAACTTCCTAATAAAAGATGGGCCAGTCAGTTTCTGAAATTCCTTCACTAGGAAAGAAGCCCCCTCTCCCAGCTTGTCACACAAGGCAGCCTGAGATAGGGCAGGGGCAATTTTCAGATCAGCCTCTTCTGAGCTGCAAAATGCCTTTAACCGTGGCTTACAGTGCAGTGCTTAGCACTGCCTGGAGGTGGGACAGCACCGAGGAGCTGGGCAAGTACCAAGCCATGCTCATGTTAGAAGATGCCCCCTCACCTCCCTACAAAATCCTTGCTTTCCTACCAAGCAAAATCCTCAACCATCTGAGTACTGAAATATCTGAGGCTTTGCTGCCAGACCTCTCAAAACAAGGGACGAAAGGAACAAATAGCCGGTGGGAAGCAGAAAAATGAAGCAGCTGAACTGAGAGAGTGGGATTAGCTGTCTTGAAAACCTGGGGTGAGAAAGAGAACCAGTTGGCTTGTACAGCTGATTGAGGAGCAAGTTCCTGATGAGGAACCAATGGAAGCAGTCACAGGACTAAAAGGCTGGGCTGGATGCAGCAGAGATGCTGCTCCAGCTGGCTTCTGCTGCAGTAAGAGCAGGTAGGTCCAGACCTGCATGTTGTCTGAAAGCAGCACAGGCAGAGCAGCCAAAGCCTGAAAGTCCTGGTTTCTCAACCATCCCCAATAAAAATGAACGTGGCACAGGAAAGGATGGCAAAGGCAAGCGAGTGGTCTGTGTGGAATGTTTGCTGAGTTTTCCATGGGCTGTCAGCAGCTCTTCCAGCACTTCAGAGCAGCCATAAAAACAAAAAACAAGAAAAAAAAAAAAAAAAGGGAGGAACCCAAAAACCACAGGCCAAGCTGAAGGCTAAGCAGTGAGGGCTGAGCACAACAGCCTGCAAAGGGCGCCCCTGAGCAGCTGCAAATCACAAAAAATGAAGTGTGAAGAACCAAGACTCGCCTTTGCAGGATCCAGTGGCTGGGGACACGAAGGTGTGCAGGGAGGGAGGGAAGCAGAACCCATGCTCTGTGCCAATGCAGATAACCGAGGGGACCAGAGGAAGGAAACCACAAAGCTCTGCAGTAAACACAGGGATGAGGAGAGGGGTAGATGAACCAGTCAGACAAAATAACTGACCCAAAACTCTCTTCTCAAAACTCAGATAAGATTTGTGCTTTAAACATATAGAGTGCTCTCCTCTCCTCCCACTTCCTATATATATATATATTTTTTTTTTTTTCTTTCTTTCTTTTTTAACACTTTCTGGTTTTGGCCAGGAATGGGTAAGAAAGTGCCAGGATACTGCTAGAAAATCTGTCTGTTCTCACAGTGTTTCTGGCCCAATCAGGAGTAGGAGGGAGCTGGACTCTCAAGAGAGAGTCTGTTTCCATTTAATTTCCAGGCCAATTTTGCAGACTTACAAGGTTAGGGTAAGGTGCCAGACTTCTGGGTGCTGCTGAAAAAAAACCCTTGAGCCCTTGGAAACTTTTCTTCTCAGCAGTCAGGAGAAATACTGTAAACACAAAGGGAAGAGACTTGAGGAAACAATGATGTCACAATAGGAAATATGGAAGTTTAGAGCCTCCCATGCCACCATAACCACCTCTTTTATTCTTTCTAAGGCCAGGTCTCTGTTTTGTAAGAAAAATTATATATACCTATTTAAAGCATTAAGTTAAAGACAGCTCCTGAGTTAAACAGTACAAAGCAGAGACTAAACACAAATTATTTCATTAACTGTTTAGTGTTTCTTCCACTTCTGGATTTTACACTTAAAAAAAAAACCCAAACGGAGAAACACTTATCACTGTGAGCAGGGAGATGTAGGTAACATCTGGTTAAAATGCCAGGAGATGCCGGAGGGTTTGCCTGGCAAGGGGCCCTTGCAGGCTGCTCACTTACTTGCTAGAATTCCCTGGGGGAGCTGGGGATGTTTTGGAGAGGCCAGAGAGGAAAAATGTTCAGGGGCTGACGAGTGAAAGGCAGGAAAAGCCTCCCTGAGAGCGAGCAGAAGCAAAAGCAAAGCCTCGTGGGAGCTGCTGGCGCAGGTGGAACTTGTCAGAGGCTTGGCTTTTCCCCTGCTCCTGAGCAGAGCCTGAATCAGGGTGTTCTGACCCTCAGCTCAGCCGGGCTCTGCTCTGGCTGCTCCCCAGAACAGCCCTGGAAAAAGCCTCCAGAGCCTTGTGATGCCTCTCACCGAGCACACGGAGCTGGACCTGCCACTCAGAGTGGAGGCAGCACAGGAATTTGTCTGGCTTTTCTTTAGCGCTTCCCTGGGGTTAAATTCTCAGCCCTCCTGAATGTATTTGTTTTCTTTCAGCATACCAAAGAAACCACCCATTTAAAAACATTTGCTTTAAAAAAAACCTCAACCCATCCGTTTTCAAAGACAAATAATATTTTCTTGAATTCTGGGAAGAAGGAAGGATCCCTACTTTAGATTTTGAAAGAAACTACTTACCTCTAGATGCAGTTCAGACTTTTACTTTCAGATTTTTATTCTAATGAGAGAAAGTTACTTCAGCCCAACTCTTTCTCTGCTGCCAGCACCACTTTCAATCCAGAGGAAGCTACACCTATCCCCACTCTGTTCAACACAGAACACATCCAAAGCAGAAGGATTGCAGCAAGATGTCCCATACCAGGCACAGAGCTAGCAAGAGACAGAAAAACAGGATATAAAAGCAGCTGCTTTTCTTAAGGTAAATGATGGCCACACATCACACACAAAAATCAAATCTTGAGAACCCCAAAATACTTGTCAGCAAAAGCAAATTCAGGATAAGCTCACACCGACCTTATGAAAAGACTGTGGACAGGAATAGTTGTCTCACTCCTAATATTGTTTCTAGATCCTATTTAAGAAACAAATATCACACTTCCCACCTCCAACTCCAGCACATACAGGAATATCTGAATCCTACTGCATGTTTCAGAGACTTTCCAAGGCCTGAGAGTTCTTGTTAACTTAACAGAGGAACTTCTCTGTAGGTCCAACCAGACCAAACTGACATTCACATTTACCCCTGCTTTCCTCACTTTCCTCCCTACATGCATTTTTTCTCACGTTGCTGTAGGAATTCTGCCCCCTTCCATCCCTCAGTTAAGACAAAGCCTCTCTGGAGAAATCTCCCTTCTGAAAGGTTCTGGCCTGTCTAGCAAGGGGTGAAATGCAAAAGCAAGGAGCTGCTTTGCAGATATCCCTGTGGGATTGGAAACCTGACTGAGGATGGTCCTGTCACGGGCAGCCTGCCCCAGGTGACCTCCCCGAGCAGGGGCTTGGACAAGGTCAGCTCCAGAGCTCCCTTCCAGCCACAACCATTCCCTGCCTCTCTGGGTGTGAGCCCAGGACCGTGGGTGACAGAGGACAGCAGCCATGGAGACTGCATTTCATCCACACTGACATTTTTCACTCTCTCCTGCCCTCGTTTGCCTCTGCACAACCCCGTGCCTCTTCTCCCCAGCGGCCCCTGCTCTGATGTCCAGCCACTTCATTCCCTTTGTCCTCCTTGAGCCCTGAAGATAACTTTGCCACAGCTCATCAGGAATTTCCACTCAGACATGGGAAGCAAAGGAAAACCAGTTGGAATTTTGTCAGTCAAGACATTTTGGAGATATCCATGGGGAGGCTGTCAGGAAGGGAACACTGAGAAGCTAGAAATAGACATGCTGCTTAAAATTCAAGTACCTCTCCCAAACCTGGACTTGCTTTCCTAGAAGATATCCCATATTTATTTTTTAAGAATCTAGGAAAGTTGTGAAAAACAACCTCACTGCAAGAGACAAGCTGCAACCTTGACTGTGAAGCTGCCATAAGATTTCCAGTTGCCAGCTATGCTGCAGCATCTCCCCAAACCTTCTTTTGAATCACACAAATTATAAAAAAACCTACAGGCTTTATTAAAGTAAAAAATATTATACATATGCCTGATTTATCTACATAATTAATCTAATTGGAAACAAAGGAAGAGCGAAGGCTAAACATTCATAAATGTTACAGGTAATGGAAATGTGGGCTGTTAATTTTCAGCACTGCACAGATGGCAGGAAACAAGGGCACCAATGGATAGCCAAAAACCACCATAAATGACATTTAATTTTCTAACTCTAAGCTTAATAAACTTATTACAATGTTAAAGTAGTCATAACATGCATGAATGCTCAAAGGTGGCCCAGAGCTAGGAGAGGAATCAAGGATGAACCATCTGATGGTATTCATTATATAAGGTGTCATCTACTATCTCAAAAGAAAGCATTTTAAAACCCTCCAAAGATACACAGCATTTTCTAAAAACAACTTTCGAACATCAGCATCTTGGTTTTGAGATTATTCAAACAGCACTAGCTTCTTTCACCCCACTTACTTCTGGGGAGAAGGGCAACTGCACATTATGATATATAAAAACACACGACCCCTTTGATGTTATATGCTGCCAAATAATTACCAGAATCACAAAGTAGCTTAACATTAGAATTATTTGGTTGTGTTCAAGCATTGTGGGTTTTAACATTGGCAGAAATGCTCAAGGCCTTCAACCTCCAGAAGTACAATTTTAAGTCATAACCAGTAATTGTAAAATAACATTGTGAATGTTATTTGGTTACCCCATAAATTCTTTAGCACTGTAATACCTTTTTCAGTACACCCAGCCTTGACCTAATGACTACCTTTAGTGACTCAAGAGTGGGGTTTATGTTTGTAGGTGCTGAACTTTAAGGATTCCTTGAAGAAAAGCCATAAAACAGACACATAATGCATCTAACAGCCCACTGGGGAACTCAACAGAAACACTAATTCTTCAGCCAGTCATGCAGCTCCAGCACATACGAGAAAACACCCTAATTATTAAACTGCCCATTCTTCCCAATAATTTTAAATCACAGAGTGAATAACCACCTGTCTAGGAAGGGAAGAGTTAATGGACACAGCAGATGATGGACTTTCGCTGGCCCTCCTCACAGCCCGGGGCTGGCAGGCCCTTCCAGCTGCCACATCTCATGTCAGGACACCCATCCCCACTCGGGAACCCCTCCTGGCCCTGCAGCTGTCTCCTGTAAGGGACTGCCCAGCTCCCTGCTCCCCACATCAGCAGTTCCCCCCTGCTCAAAGCCTCCTCGCACACATCTGGTGCTGTTGATGGTTCTGACGTGCCCTGGGCATGGAGGGATGGTCCATTTCCAGACTACCTCTGCTCAGGTGAGACCCCAGAGCAGGTTTGTGCTGCCATTCAGGCAGGTAATGCTGGGAGTGAGCTGAACTGCTCACAGCGAGGGGCTTTCGGAGAGAGCAGTTCCAATTTCATACCAAACGTGGAAACCAACAGGGTAAACGTGTGCCCGAGTCAAAGACTCCTCTCTGACTGATAGCACAGATAGCCATCTTCCTAAGTAGATTTTACTTCCTTTGGTGGGAGCAAAACAGGGTGGATAAGTGCTGGGACGTGTCTCTGAGTGAATTGGTGTTCAGAAGTGGGGCTCTTATCTCTGCCATCCCCTCGCTGCGACGGGAGCGGGGTGAGCCAAGCCAAGGTCAGATCCTGTTCAGCTCACAACAGCAGCATGTGGTGCCTTTCAGAGCATGAATGCCAGCTTTTTACTGCAGGTGCTCTTGTGGTGTGGCCACGGGAGGAAAGCGATAACTGACATCCTTTTCCATTCAATTTACAGTCAAAAGGGTGTTTGTAATTTAGCAGTTGACTGGCTGAAGCTCAGCCCATATGGTAGCTGTTGTTCAGCAAAAGGGAAAAAAAAAAGTACAGTACTTAAACCGGAAAGAACAGGCAGTCTGTGCATCAACTCCAGGCTTCAAGGGGGCTCTGGCCCACTTTCATTCATATTTAAATGTGCACGTTCACACTGGGGACAGGGACACCGAGCCACATTTCCTAATATTGCAAATCACTGCTTTACTTTAGGGTCTTGTGTGTTATACACAAAGAGGGAAAAAAAAAACGTGAATGCAGATTTGCAGCAGCGTCCCATGAGGAATACTGAACGTTAGAAGCAAAACCAGCTGGAAAATACATAAAGAGCACAACAGACTCCAGTCTGGTTCCTTTTTCAGAATATTTCTCTCCCATTTGCCTTCTGATTGCAGCTCTAAGAGGCCCTGAAGTCACTGTCTACAGCACAGAATTCTGAACACACAGAAAACACAGACAAACTACACAGATCATTTCAAATATATCTATGAGGTGAAACGTAATTCTGAATGGAAATGTCTGGAGGAAAAAAAAAATATCACTGTTTCTTTCCTTTCGGTCTTTTTAGACAAAGATAGGCTGTTATCAGTATTTCCTTAAAAACATTAAAAGAAGTTAAAAGTGGCAAATATGTCCCACAGAACAAGAACAACAAACTGGAAGAAAGACATTAAAATAAAAAACAGTAGAATGATGGTTTCAGGTTAGTTTTACCTTGGGGAGAGTTCTGAAAAGAAATCAATACAGGGTGCAGTGGCACATGCAATTTTGCTGGTCTTTTGACTTGTATTCTACAGCTATGGAGCTTCTCAAGAAAACAAGGAATAAAGGAGTATGGGAAATGAGAAGGGAGGGAGGGAGGAAGGGAGGAAGGGAGGAAGGGAGGAAGGAAGGAAGGAAGGAAGGAAGGAAAGGAAGGAAGGAAGGGAGGAAGGAAGGAAGGAAGGAAGGGAGGAAGGAAGGAAGGAAGGAAGGAAGGAAGGAAGGAAGGAAGGAAGGAAGGAAGGAAGGAACCAAAACTGATCTCCTCCACACCTGGATTTCATTACTCCAGTCAAGTTCTTAAAACATTTAAGGTATCACTGGGGACTTGGAGCTGACACTATGGCTCAAAGGCGAGATGTGGTCATTAAAATTATGATTAGCAATTACAAGTGCAGGCCTTGTGAAATTATGCTGTTCCTGTGCAAATGCATCCCAGCGATAGGAGCTTCACAGAAATTGTGTTTGCACATCACTGTACACATTGGCAGCTGCTGCCAAGCAGCTTCAATTTCTGTCCATTTGCCCTTTACTATAGGACACAGGCCACACTAACAAGCAACAAATGACATGTGCCAGCCTAAAATAAAAAACAGTAAAAAATAATTTCTGCATCCTTCCAACTAGTTCCCAAACTATCCAGTGTGTGTGTTTTGCAATCCTATCTCAGGAACTGTTTTCTCTTCCTCTTGCATGTGAAAAGCCACACAAACATAACAGGAAATTGTCTGAATATACACGACAAATAGTGAAAGTGACTGTACACAAAGCGCTCTCAGACACACAAATGATGTGAAAACACTGCTCTGATTTGGTTATTTTAATGTTGTTACATGAGGTATTATTAGGCACTAGAAATTAATACCAATAACCCAGAAGACCTGGATTGCTCAAAAGGTAAAATGCACAAAAATCAACACATGGAAGGACTGACAAAGGAAAGAGGCTTTCTCTGCTTCAATCCAGCAATAAACCGTGGCAAGAATATTCAATTCTTCGGACTCTTTGTAGCTCCCACAATCCTGCACCCCCTGCCACACCCCGGATGCCAACATGAAGGTATTTTCTAGAGAAACTGATAGGCACCAGTCAGAGGTATTTTGAAAGAACCCTTTGCAAGCAAGCAATTTTGCACCCACTAAAAACCCTGCTGTGTTAAAGGAGAAAACTGCCTTTGTTGGTTCATGTGAAATTGGCCTTTTCTATGAATAAAAGCCATTTGCTGTGGCTAAAGTGATGTGTCTATTTTTTGCAGTGTTTCTGCAATTTAAAAGTTGGTCACTGTGGAAAAGTGTTTCACTTTGCTGTTGTGTTTCAGGCTAATTAATAAAGGTATTTACAGAATGAAAAGAAAACACTGAAGTTACACCTGAGCTGGATGTACATGTGCATACAACATGGGTCAGCATAGAACAGACATGTTAGGAACAAGAAATGATTATTCAAGGTTATATATTCAAGTTTACCTATAATTATCCAAGTTTGCTACCTTTAAAAAGTAGTTTTGAGCAGCTAAAAGTTAGCCACACGTCTCACAATATTAATATAAGCATTCTGTTATTCCATACTGTATTTGTGCAGGTTTTATTAGCAGGGTCGGGAGTCAACATCAGTGATTTACAGTCTGCAAAAAGGATGATGTCATTGAAATGTGAAGAAGGTCAGAATCCCCAAAGAGAAATTATCTTAACAACAGAGTGAGATCATTCCATACACTTATCTGCTCCAAGGGGCAATAATCAAACAGACCTGCATGTAAAGCCTAAGCTGAGCATTAGATAAAAGCTACAGAGGCAGAACTTTCCCAAGGTAATACAGCAGAGTGCTGTAGATTTTGTTCTGAGCTTCACTCATGAAAAACCTTACTCTGCAAGGGTCCCAATCCCGTTTTTTTTCCCTAAAACATTGCATAGAAAACGTTATACACATATGTGAATAAAAGACCTGGTTCCATTTCAAATAGAAGTACTGATACCCACACAGAACTAAATAATGGGACTCATTAAACAAGAGTTTGCCTTTGACCTTGCATGTAAGGTTTAAAACACAGCTTTTCCCTGCACTGAAATTCTACAGGCTGCTCAAGATCCCAAGCTGCACCAAGAGTAAAATCCCCCACAGGCCCTCAACCAGAAAAAAGACTTTAAATTCCCTGATCTACAAGAGCTACAACACTGGCAAACTAATGTTAGCTACCAAGACAACAAAAGCACACAAGTTTACACTAGCTGAGAAAACATCCACATTTTTGTTGTTCTACTTTCTGCTACATCTTCCTATGGATATGTGGGGTAGAAGTTGCTGTGCTGTGGTAAAAAGAAAATCTCTCTCTAACAGAACAGAGAGTGCTGCTAATCATCTGCAGTAGGAATGAGCAATTCATCAAAAATTAAGTAAGTTTTTAAAAACGATGAATTTGTAACCAAGGTCTCCTCTTATTTAGAAGTGGTGTCAAGTTGTTAGCTCGCCTCTTTCATCTCAAATAAATATAAATTGCCAAAGTTCAGTGCTTCTGAAGTGAAAAAGATGTCCTATCAGTACATTTAACGAAGAATTGCAATTGTGCTCCCACATGAGAGAAGCAGCTTCCTGGACGTGGGTGTTTCATTTCAACTTTTAAGAGGACATCAAAACGCATTTACATGAATATAGATCAGTGCTTCCGCTGGGTGATTTCAATGCATCTTACAGCTGTGGAGAACGAGCTTCTCAGCATTCAAAACATCCTTCTTAAAAAGAGGAATTATTAACTTATTTCTTTCTTTTTATACACATCAATAAAACCAGCCCCACCTCTGAACCCCCGAACTCTTTTAGCAACAACCCTCAGGCTCCTTCTGATTGCCCTGTCCCAGAACTCCAACACTTCTGCCTGGCTGACATCCCATGCCACGCTGAGTTTAGGGTTCAGGGTGAGTGCTCAGTGGCAGACCCGCTTCACACCCAAGCCCACCTGGAGCCATCACATAGCCCAGCACAGAAATCCCGAGTTTGTAAAAGCAGGGAGGAAACCATCACCTACGAAACCTGCTGACTCCGGGTGCGTCTTCCAGAACACCGGGATAATTTATTTTTATGGTATTTTTAAACAAACAAAGAAAACCCAAGGCTGTTTCTTTAGCTGGAATGTGAGTGTAGAAAATCAGTTTCCAACTTCTTCCCTGGGTAGTTCAGTGTTTGCTCACTTTGCAGCTCCTCGGTGTGGGTGAAGGCAATGATGCAGCCCTATCAGCTGATCTCGGGATGTGATCCATTAGAGAACCATCCTGCCCTGAGGGAGCCAGCAGAGGGTATGTATGGAAGGCTGCATGAATTAATGCTGCACAGACCGGTAATGACTTCTGATTAGATAATGTAATACATCCCTGAGCAATCAGCAGGGAAAAAAAACACCCCACATTCTGCCACCAGCTCCTCCAGTGCTACACGATTCACAAATCATCACAAACCATGCACTTCTCCCAGGTACACATTTCATTCCTTAAACAAAATACAGCAAAATATGTAGTGGTCAGAAACACACTTGCCAGGGCAGAATGAAAAGAGAAATACATTTTTTTACTGACTTAGTGAGTTCCTGGGATGTTCTCCCCTGTTTTTATATCTCAAGAGAAAAGCACCGTGCTCTTTGGGAGTGTCACTGTAAGTCAGTGATGAATATCATCACCAAGAAGTTTGATACAGCAGCATCAGAACAGGAAATGTGGCACAGCAGAGGAAGCCCCATCTCTGCCTTGAAAATATACCTAGAATTCATAAGGTTTGTTAAATCCATGGAGTAAAACTAACAGAAAATAAACAAGTTCCCCTTACTTTGCTGCAATTCCAAAAAGAAGCTTTTTAGAGTATAACAACATGAAACCAACACAGCAAAGTCATGGAAAATATCTTTTGATTTCAAAATTAACAAATGTTGCAAGATTTCAATTTCTTAACTATCAGGAAATCATTATTTCTGCTAAGCTCTTCTGTAACAACTCCATCAACCTTTCCAAAATAGTGCTTGTTGTAGCAAAAAGGCCTTTGAACCTACCAAATTCTTATTTTCTCTCCTACAATCTTACCTCTGGTTGCACAACTCTCAAAAGTGAAGTTTGCCCATTTATCCAGTAATCATCTTTCTCTCTTCAGCCCTGATAACTGCTTCATCTAGAACAGCATTTACTGTCAACAAAAGCAGAGTGAAAAGCTCATTCAAATACTTTTTTTTGCCCTTTCATTACTTATTCAGGATGATTAAATCTGATCTGGAATAATTTCGAATTGATTTTTACATCTGAAATACCAAACACAACAACTTGCCATTTCTCTCCCTTTCGCTGGAGTGCTGAATAATTATTTCTTGCAAGACTTAACACTGAATCTTTCTCTCTGTGAAAAGAAGAATGGTCAATTCACAGGAGCTGGTGAGGGGAGGAGAGCTCCAGTTCGGTTTGCAGCCCCATCCCTTGCCCAGACCCCCCGAGACTCAGCCTGAGAACTTCAAGGAAGTGATGGCTTGAGCCTTCTCCAGTAAAAGCACAGCACACACCCCCTGCTTTGCTCTGCATCAAGCTGGGGGCCAAGGGAGGGCTGCACCAAGAGGAAATCTTTAATGAAGTGAAATCCAAGGTTTAAAAATGCAAATAGAGCAAACTTTCCCTTAAACATTTATCCTGATAAAAAGCAGGGGTAACTCATACATTGAGCAAAGAGGGAATAATCAAGACTGGCATTTCCCCCCACAACAGCTCAGTATTTTAGCAGATTTACTGTCAGCCTCCAGCCCTTCTGCTTCGGATCATGCAGACTCAGATCAAGAATTAGATCTGGGGAAAAAGGCATCTGTTCAGGGACTATTAGCAGCTCTTTGTTTTATAAAGTGACCAATGTTTCCAAAGGATGCAACATCTTTTCTTTTTCAATAAGGGTTTTGCAAGAAGCTTATCTGCAATGAAAAAAACACACCACCACTTTATAAAAAGTATTACAAAAGTCATTTTTACAGTTACAGTAAGAGACCACAACACAGACATTAAGAGTCTGTCCCTCAAAACCACAGGTCTTTCATTTACTTAGTGGTTTGGGAATTTTTGTTTGTTGTTTTTAAAGTAAAATACTATATTTGGGGGTTCGTGTATGCATTTGTTTTTTCTGCCATCATGGTGAAGCTGCAAACATTTTCATGTTTTTCTCTAATTTGGTGCCAACATTGAGCTGGAAACATTTTTTTTTTTTTTTAATGAAAACCGAGATTCTGATGAAATACAAGACCTGTGGTTTTTAGGAAAAACAAAGTATCACAAGATTTGTCATAAAAACACAGGGTTGGCAACAGTACCAATCTTATGTACAGTAGCCTGCTATTTATAGGTGCACTCACAAGTCTGCAGACATATTTCTGCTCTCCAGTAACAAACCTAGGAAGAAAAAAGGGCTCAGCAACAATTATCACAGATACCTGTCACTTTTTAAGTCAAGAACAAAATGAAAGTGGCACAAAACCCAGATCCTCATCTGGCAGAAATCAAACAGGATTCAACTGCAGTCACGTAAACAACAAATTACACAAAACGAGATCCTGGTCCTAAAACTCTGTAAGTCCTAAAAACCGAAGGTTTGGCCGTATTACAAAAGGCACTTCCAGGGAATGGGCAGCAAAGGGAGGGATATAAATTCCTTTTTATGTCCAGGGGGTCCCTGTGCCACACCGAGGCCAGAGCCCCAGCAGCCCAGGGCTGCACCGAGGGGTGTCTCTGACACTGCACAGGTGATTTTCATATCCTTCAGTGACTGTCAACTGCTCAGTAACCTCCTTCACTGAACAGCTCCTTTGCTCCTGCCAAGATGAGGTTTAATATCCACCTCCAGCCCTTCTGGCCCCCGTTTCCCTGTGGCTGCCTGCTCACAGGGCGCTCTCTGGGTTAGCACAGCCCCGCAGCATGGACAGGGCAAGGTGGCTCCTTCTTTGATTGTCCAAGAGTGATTCACACAGAATATGACAACGGCCTTGCTCCAGTCCAAACTCCTAATATCAGCACTAAATCTGTTTAGACACAAAAGCCAGGGAACCTCTCACACATATGTAGAAGATGCAGCTGGTTTGACTTTTTTGTAGTTACCTATGAAGAAATGCATAGCTTGATTCTTTCTGACCAGGGAAATGTGTTGCCTGCAAGCTCCAGAGCAAAAGCAGAGCTCAGTTTGTCAGCCACCAACTCTTTGTCTGCACAGTTAAGTAACTGTGACACTGTGATGCTAATCACAGCTTTAGTATTTTCTCTTTGGCTTGGAAGAAACGATGCTGATAAGCTCAAGTACAAGTGACAGCTATCAGAGAGCAGGATGGTTACTGTACTTGCATTTTCTACAGCCCAAACTCTGCCAGTCCAGGACAGCAGAGGCTTCTTCACATGCTTTGGGCTGCTCAACCAAGAATCACAAGAACAAAAGAATAATTAAGGAATTTCCCTTACAGTATTCTCTTACTTGAGAAAGAGTAAGCTCTGTAATTTCTTGAAGCTGGGCCTCCCACCCTCATGCAGCCTCAGAACTGCATCCCCAGTGGATCTCAGAACACCAGCCCTGAAAAATGTACTTCCGTTCAGTTCTTCAGGCTCCACCTGTCCCAGCAACAAGATTCAACAGAAGCTATGATTCACTGGGAGGTTCTGGCAGAAAAGGACTAAAAAGGTTATTTAGAGCTGCTTTCTGTAGTCAGTGAACTGGTACCCACCAGGGAATTGCTGCTGCTGGGAATGCACAGCTCCCTTCCACCATGCTCCCCGAAATGATGAGCCTGCCACAGTCTTTTTATTGAAGTTACAGGACAGCAAAGGAGACAGAGGCTGGTTTCTTCACGCTGTCCTTTGCAGAAGCAAGGCTACACAGAAGGGATGCTCTGACTGGTAATACACTCTGCCTGTCAAGGCAGCCTATCTTCCATGGAGCACACTTGCACGCTATCTATTATTGAACACTTCTAGAGCACAAAGCAATCTCATTATGCAACGAAAACAGTTCCTATAAAGGCATCTATGCAAGTGTGATGGGTTTTTTTCCACAACATTTTTACATTTCTCTTCCAGCCTTCCTCTTTCACACCAGCTGCAGTCGAACTACTCGCTGGCCTTGATGCCTACAATGTTGGATGTGATAGGAACAGACTAGACATTGTTTTAACACAGGAAGGTTAATTTAAAATAACCTTCCTAAGCTGTTCATACTGCAAGACAGCAACATTACAAGGAGAAGACATGGATTCATAAATAGGATCAGCTTTCAATCCTCAGAGCAGTGGTAGCAGCACTTGTCATGAACATTCTGTGCCGAGTCTCCAGGGGAAGCGCAGCTTCAGCTGCCGCTTACACAGCTCCTTCTGTCACTCACTCACAGAAGCAATGCCAGCTTTTCCTACTGAAGAGCCTTGCTCTTGATCTCCTAAAGGTAAATGCTACCACAAGAGATGAAAGGCAGAAAATGCTCCATAGCATGCCTGCTACTGTATCTCAGCACCCAGTTGGCTTTTGATGTATCTGTATCCCCCAGCAAATGAACCAGCCTTTGAAATCGGGTTGATTGTTATAAAATCATCATTTAGAGGAGCCTTAGAAAGATTTAAGAAAAAACCCCAGGACTTACAGTCTCACACATGTATTAGAGGCAACCAAAAACCACTGCTTAAAGGCTATATCCGTCCTGCCATAAAAATTTTTGAGAGATTTTTGTCATCTCAGTCTCTACTCCCCCATGAGCGACCTTGACTTTGCATCCTCCCCTTTGAACAAAGCAGGAATAATTATCTCAGAGTGCTCAGGAGATAAGTCCAGCCAAAAAGTTACACTGCCTTCAGATGCAGCAAAGGATTAGGATTCCTGAGCCTGTCACGGACTTTGTCAAGGCCTTTTTAAGCATAACTAAATCTGCCTCTTCCTCATGATCAACCTTCTTACAGGTCCACAAAGACAGCATTTAGGCAGCCTTGCATGATGGCCACTCCAAACTATTTTCTTGACTCCTACAATGAAAAGACTGCTGAATGTTCTCTTTTCCAAGTGCCATAAAAACATCATACTGAGGTGAGAAAGCCAGGGATCATTTTGTACTACCCCTCTGAAAAGCCTCTTGGCTTACTCCACAGCCACATTTTTAGATTAACACTGTGGGCTTTTTCTTCTATTTTAAGCAAGTTATAATCCAGAATTACTGTTTTCATGAAAATATGGCCAAGAGGACAATGAAACATGTAACTGTCATGGAATCATCAATAAAGCCCAGAAGTTTCTTAAGGTTTGTCTCTTAACTCTGAGGCCTCTGCCATAGCAAAAAAAAAAGAAAAAAGACAAAATATTCCAGGGTAGCAGTTCACACTGGCATAAATCATTCAGAATGATATAACAGCGATTTATTCATTACCTTACTTATTACAGTGTAAAAGAACCATATGAAAAATTCTGGAAAGTGCTCTCCACAGATGGGAAAAAGGCAGCACTGAACTGGTGATGATGATCAATCTACCTCCCATTTGTAATTCCACCTGAGAAGATGCAGATTTTAGCTGTGCTCTGTGGCCACGTCACAAAAAAATACTGTAACAGTACTGAATTCCCCTCCTCCCTGGGGGTAGCAAACCTGTCCTGCAGGAAGGAAATGCAAGGCTTCTGAATAAAGTTTTATTTTTGCTGCCTGGGCAGATTGTTATTTATTGTTACCCTTTTACACCAGCAGCTTTTCTGGGGGGAAAAAAACGCATCCAGATATCTCACTGGAGAACAGTGAGACATGTCACTTTGTAAGGGTGAAGGACAAGGCTTTTACAAGGCCATGAAAAATGCTAACAGGAAAACACTACTGAATTTTGCATTTCTTTTTTTTGGTTCAAATTCCAGAATCAGCAAGTCTTTACAAAGATAAGCAGTTTCAGTAAAAAGAAGTAAGATGATAATAAAAATATTCCTCTAAAGAATCAGTGGGGTGTTACACAGTTGGATCTTTGGTAATGTAGGAAATGAAGGAGGAGAGATGAGGGGAAGAAAGGAAAAATTAACAATAGACAAACAAATAAATAAATAAATAATGAAGCTCCTGTAGGAACACAGCATCTGTTGAAATAGAAAATCTCTGTCAAACAGCCCAAACCAAACTATTTCATGGTATCTATTTTTTCCTCCTGTTAGTCACGGTTTGCAGGAGTTTTATAACCATGGAATGATACAACTGTAAAAAAACAATGCCCCCCAACCTTTTCAGTTTATTAATAGATGCTATAAAAATAAATATTAATTTTTATCTTATCTACTTGTGAGTAGATCCGAAGTAGCACGAAGCAAATCAAAAAGCACACACTCACAACAGAGGATATGACTAAGCCACATCAAGTAGATAAGAGACTAAACTTCAGACACACTGCTAAATCAAATTGGTATTTACATGTAAATATTTTATCTTGCACATAAACTATTTGCCTCAACACCAGTAAGATCAGCAAGGCCTACACAGACAACTCACGCTAGCACTGTAAGTATTTTCCTTCTCAGGGCTGCACTGAAGCAGCACATCACAGATACTGCAAATTTGAGGAGTAAAACTGCAAACGGGTGAAGAATAGCACAATAAGAGAAGTACACACTTTTTATCGTTATCCCAACATATCTATGTATGGTTAAGTAAGAGATTCTACTCCAAGGACCAACTTCAAAACATTTTTATGAATACCAAAGGACTATGTGCCAACATCGTAACAGGTACTCAAAAGCCCTTATCCTTGTTTTCCTGACTGTCCCTATCCTATACATGATGCAACAAAGAAAACTACACTCTCTTGCCTAGCTTCAACTTCTGGGTTTTCACAGGCAGTCTGGTATGAACAAGAACCGAAATGAATCAGAAGCTATGTGAGAATTCAAACTATGCATTAAAAAAAATGGTGCTGACAAAATAATCCAGCTCATTCACATCCTCTCCTCCACATGCTCTTCTGTTTCTGCTTCCAAAGGACACTAGGAAGAAGCACAGAAAAGTTTACACAGCATTCTGAACCAAAATGAAGTTAGGAAGGAGAAACCCTAACAGAAGAAGCAAAACTATCAGACACCTTGCCTAAAGAATTTAGGTTGATATGATCAGGGCCAGGAGAAAAGTCACTTGAGTTCCCAACTTGAGTTCTGCTGCCAAGTAACACTGTGGGAGGTTTTAAGCAGACCTGCAAGCTTCTAGTCCCATCTGTAAATGGCACTTGTCTGGCACTAGGTTTAAAAATGAAAATCCATTTCAGACAGATATTTGAGGAAGCCCTCTCTAATCAAGAGCGCTGTTTTACTTCCAGAGTTTTCGAGTACGACGTACTTTACTTCCTGCATAAAGTATGGGAAGAAAATTGATGTCTGGTTTTTCATTTCTATTGGAGATACTCACTCCCCTCACCCAGTCTGTGGAAACGGAACTTTTTAATAAGGTGTGTTCTAAGGAGGGGAAAAAAGACAAATTTTGCTCGTTTTTTTGCAGTGCTCAGTCTTCCACACATGCTATTTTTGCCCTCTGAATTAAAGAAGATATATTACTGCTTTAGATAACTGCTGACATGAGGAATGGAGTAAAACAAATAGTTTAGAAATTCCTAATAGGCTTACATCTATTTGCATACAGGTAACTATGGAAAGTACAGGTAAGAAACAAATACATTATAGAAATTAATTTAAAAAACAGTCAAAACCATTAAAGAGCTAAATTCAGTGCATGGTTTATTTGCAAGAAGCTAGCTAAGTGGCTCTTACTGTAACTACATGTGACAAATCAGAAAGAAAACAAACCGAATTAGGAGTTCCTAATCCTTGTGACAGGACATTCAATAGGGCATTAAATTTTACAAATTGAGACAAATCGCAATGAATACGCCTCTATTTTATTGCAATAAATAAACTGTTTTCTCTGTACAAAAGTTGGAAAGGCTTAAGTTTATTAAAACATAAGCCACAGACAAAGCATGTAAGAAAAATGGTATCAAAGAAGAAAGTCCAGATGAAATTTTGCATCTGCTGCATATAAAATACTCCACCCGCACTGAGCTGAGCCAGGAGAGAAAGGAGGCAGACCCAGCTACTTATTTCTGCTGAGAGTTCTCTGCTTCTCAGCGTGCTCCACAATTTTTTCTTCCACGTACAGCCCCTTTCTCTTTCTCACTGCATTCATGTACTTGCGGGCCTGGTTCTCCGAGTCTGCCTTCTCCCCAAAGTGCAAATATTCCTCCTCAGTCGTTGGCACCCAGAAGGGGTCACTCGAAATGATCTACAGAAAGGAACAAACAAAAAAAAAAGAGAGTGAAGCAGTACAAAAGTTTATTAGCTCATTTCAAGCAACCAACTGCTGGAGTAGAGAAACGGAAGTAGAGCAGATGAAGTTGTCTGGAAAGCCTGTAATCAGCTGCTGAAGCAGAAAACAAGAGTTAAGACACACTCTGCAGCTCTTGTCCTAAGAAGCCCACAATTACTTTTTAAATTCGGCTGCAATTATCTGCGTAGGTTTTTTATAAAAGCAATTTTAATTGCCCATCAGCAAACAGCACCAAATAATGTGCAGAAAATTCTCAATTTTCAAGAAGGAACTCCTTATTTAGACTATTATTTCACTACAATTTTATTAGAATTTATCAGAACTGAAGTTTTATGCTCATTTCTGTGCCCTATGTTTTCCAATCCCAATCCGGAGTTGGACAGATGGTTTAAAAATCACTGTTTCTGGTTCTAACACACTTAGCAGAGCTGCTCTTGCAGCTTTTTAGCCCTCCTCTAGAACAGATTTTAGATCAAACATCATCAGAGAATAACTGGACATGCCTTTATTCCCAGTTCATCCTATATACCCCACACTTCTGGGATCACCACAGAGGGTATTACAAAGAACCCTAAATATGAACATTAGGAAGGGATGAAATTGACCATATTGTGTTACATGGTTTCTACATCAAATTTCAAAAATACTTATTTTACTTGATTGCAGATTTCCTCACAAGATGCAGTTACAGGTCATATATTTTATACAGTATTCATTTCTTAAACAAAATCCTGATGGAAAAAGCAGTACAGACAAGTATTAGTTACTGCAAGAATCATGATAGTTATAACAACTGAGCATACTACTCTATAATAATTTCTGAAATATTAGCACTAGCACTAGTAACTGACAAGGAGAGAACACATTTCCCTAAATTGCCAATTTTAGCTTGCTGTGAAAAACGTCTTCTACCGTTACAAACTTTTTTTTCTGACAAATCCTTTCAATTGCCATATGGTACTTCAACCGAAGCAAAATTTCCTAAAGCTCAGGTTACACAAAGTAGCAAGAAGAGGAATCAAAAAATCATGACTGAAGATGGACAATTTTCCCCAGAAACATTGACAACTGTGGAGTCCTAATTTAATACCTCATCTTAAATAACTCCTAAGACAACCACACAATTACACTTTCTGGGGAGGTAGGAGAATGACCATGGCAGTTTAAGTTTGTACTGGGCAACACTGTAGGTTCAAATCTTGCAAAAATGGGATGTAAAGCTAAACCAACAAAAATAGTTCTCGTTTGCTGCAGTTAAGCACATGCACAGTCTTGTTAAATTAAGTGGGTATTACTCGTGCTGAAAGTGACAGCCAGTCTCAGTTATTTACATGGGAAATGACTATGCACAGGGTTGCCTGGCTGAAAACCAAAAGCAAGGAGAGCTCAGAAATAAACAGTCTGAAACTCAGCTCTCCAAATTTTTCTGTGTTTATTTTTACCATAAACGTAAGGACTGTCTAATCACAGAAGAATCTGCTTGAAGAAGAGTCATACCCACTCTGATGCCTTCCACAGGGCCTAATAACCAATGCAGAGAAACTTAAAGGTGATTCTTGACAGCTTACAACAATAAAAAAAGAATGGTCCCCACTCCATGAGTGTGAAAGTTTTACTGTTATTTTATGCACTAGAAATACAGAAAAAGGGCAATGAAGATTGCACTTGATGAAGATGCAGTGATGCTCATCCTGAACATCTTCATGATGTAAAGCCACCAGGGACTTCCCCTTTCATGATCTGCCTAAAGAGCTGGACAAACAAAAATTTCCAAGTCCAAGAACACATGAAGAAGAAAAGGTGATTCGTGCTCAACGTATTTGCTTCAGACGGTGCTGCTGAGGGAGGTTATACAGCTACAAACTGGTAAGTTAAAGACTGTTACTATGCCCTTTGATGACATTTTTTTTTTTAACACTGGCAAGAAATGTAGCACCCAGAAATTATGCCCAGAGAGAAGCAGTGAGACAGCGGTTCTTGAAGAATAAATGTAACAGAGGAGTCCAAACGTATACAAAATTGAACTTACAGATCTAATCTACCTGTAAATATTTAGATACTGTAGTGATGGATGTTTAAGAAAATCCCCAGGTTTGACAGACTGGCTCTTTCAATAATTCATGAAAGACTTGCTCTACTGAAGTTTTGCTCTGGGTATTTCTTCCACTGACAAGAATTCTTTATGCTTCGACAGATCTCAGGAAAGCCAGCATAACAGCAGGTTTAAAAGTATGTGCTATTTAGTATTTATTAGCCAGGAAAGGTAAACCTATTGCAGCACGGGGTTACAGAATCCTGAGTGAACCTTGTACTGCTACATGATGCAGAGCAGTGCTGCAGAGAGGTTAATTAGGTTTTAAAGAACTACCTGAGGAGCTAGCTTGGCTTCCCAACCTGTTTAAATAATTCAGCCACTACACACTGCTTCTAGAGCAAGCTCTGGTGGCATCAGAAAATTTCTGTTAGAGGACCACACCTACCTAAATGGTGCAGATGCACGACAAAGGATGAATTAATCAGCACACGTGTTACCACACCCTGGGAAGCAATGGGAAAGGGGAAGCTGGATCTGCTGAGTCAGCTGGAACCTGGGCCATCATCTGTGCATCTCCTTTGAGAAGTCACTGTAACCCCATTATGCCACACAGGAATGTCACTGGCACAGTGACCCAACCAAAAAAGTAGGAAGTTATTCTTTCTTGAAAGTTCTGATCCTGTGAGTGAAGGCAAAGGCACAAACTAAACTGCTCCTCTTACCATCTTAATGAATCAAATGCTTACAGCAGGTGGCATCCATCATTCCCCATGCTCTGTTAACACAGTGCAAGCAAGCAAAAGGAGAACGGTCCCAAAGCATTGTCATCAATTTCCTTACAATGGGAACTGTCAGAATGGTGGGTCTGGCTTTCCTGGAATCAGAGCTAAGAAGCTTTTTAGGTCCTGAGCTATTGTTTGTATTCATGGGAACCACACAGGGATGGTTCTGGGATTTGTAACAGAAATGGAGTTTTTGTCTGGATGAAGCCCTCAGTGATGAATTAGATTCTAAATGGACCATTCCTTCTGGAAGATGGTATAGTTATTGTACAGAGGGCATTTACAGTGGATTCTGAAAGATCCACAGGATCAAAGCAGAAAAGACACCCAGAAATATTATTTATTCTATGTTGCACGCCACTTTTAATTTAAAATTATTTAAATGTTTCCATATACTAATTTTTCAGTATAAAACTAACACATATAGCCTAAGACTCCTCTTAAAACCAGAAACGTGATAGCATCTTGACAACACTTTTTCAAAAAGTCACATTCCTAAACAAACTTCAATCAAAAGAGAACTGGACATTCAAAATAATATGCCTTCCAGAGATGAAAAATCTTGAAGTGACTGAAGCAATTCAGTTAACCTTCAATCCAAAGTCTGCCTCCCTCTCTCTCTGCCTGTGTGTTGTGTGTGTCTGGGCACCACTGAGCAGGGGGGACAAGAAAATAAAACCACAGCCAAGCCTTTTGACCCAAGTATAACAGACAGAAGATGTCACTAATATTAGGAAAAAGACTCCATAAAACCAACGATATTATGGTATTGTTAGCATTATGATAAAGTACATTTTAAAATAGAACCACACTGGGTGTGACTTGGTAACTGGAAAATTCAGCACACCTTTTCTCCAGGAACTTTTCTAGGACTTGGGAGTTTTTCTGTGTAACAGCATGAACCAGCCAGTGGCCTATGCTCATTTACTACTCAACACCAGAATTCTCTGACAGGGACAACATCAGCCTTATCTGCAAACAGCCCAGCACACACACAATTACTTCTATACATCTGCAAGGCTCTTATCAAAGACATTTATTTTAAAAAGTGAACTATAAATCAAGATCTGTGCAGTGGGTCACTGGACCAGCATTTATTCTATTAGAAAACAAGCATTTTCTCTAAATGAGGCCATATAAAATGTGACACAGGAAAACGAATCAGTGCACAGGAGCTGATACAGTTCTTAAATTTGTTGTTGCAAACACAATGCCTAAGTGATGGAAATGTTCCTACTAAAGGAACATTGAAATTAAGGAACATTTTAAATTAATCTTCATTGATTTACTTTCTAGAAGTCTTGGGTGATATAATTTGTTTAAAGTATGACTATAAGCACACCCATAGAATTCCACTATGCTTAAAAGAAAAATAAAAACCCCAGTCAAATACATGAAGTGTGTCCCATCGCTCACTGCAGAACTATGAGCCCACTCCAGGTATAAATAAAACACTGTTTATAATGTAGTCAGCTGGGATTAAGTATGTCAAAAGAAGTGAATAGATTACTTCAAATATTGTAAGTGAAGGGTATTCTTTAGAAGAAGCAGCCATTCTAAAGCAAGATATTTCATTAAATGTAACAACTATTCAAACCAACACACCCAAACAATGAAGTCTCATAAGACTTGTTTAGTAAGAGCATGCAGAGTAGCACAGGCAAAACAGATGTCACCCTCTTTTAGCCTAACAACTACACATTAATTATTCAAGCTATAAATGCTTGTATCTTTATGAGAGACATAATCTGAATACCTGTAATAACAATCAATAAAAACAGAAATACTGTGAGCACACTCTGTTAATACTGATAGATGATAGAGTGCATACTAATCCTGCAAATGATTATGTAAGCTCATCAAGGTTTTCAGTAAGATATGAGTTAGAGCAGACCACTTGCAATTCAAGAGGACTTGGAATTTTAAGCCTTAATTTGAGGATGATTTATTATTTGCATTTCAGTGTCACCCAGATGGCTCCAACAGTGATCCTGGTCCCATTGTCTAGTGTATTTCACAAAATGATGGTAAGAAACAGTTTCTGCCTAAGGCAGCCTAATTATGCAAAACAAGGTTGAGAGAAGCATCAAAAGCAAACAGAAGGGATCTGCCTGGTTCATCCATAAGGTCAGGCAGATTTGGGAACACAGCCATGTTCCTAGTAGCATTTCCCCTACTGGTCCTTACTGTCTGATGAAGACAGAAAATTTCTTTTGAGCCAAATATCAACAATGTGGAAAATGCTGGACCATGAATAGAAAGAGCAGTCTTACACTGTCTGATGGAGATTTTAAGACCAGCAAGCAACATTATGGACTTTGTGAACTGCTTAGTAAGAAATCCCAAGAAACACTAAATTCAGTGTGACTGGGCACTACCACCAGCAGCTGTCAGCACGCCAGGAAAAACATTATGCCAGAAGTCTTTTTTGTGTTGAAAAAAAAGAGAAGAATTTAAAAAATCAAAAGAACTGTTATGCACAATTTTAAAGATGATACAGGCCCCAGTGGATCAGAATCATTTCCACCTTTGAAAACTTGATGGCAGAAAGATATTTCAAGAGCATTTGCAGTTCAAGTGGTGTCCAGCACTCAGTAATGACAATGACACAGACACAGACTGTGCAACTTAAAAAAGTACAGAGGATACACACGTCTGAGATGTCTGCAGTGGCCCTGAGAAACAAAAAGTTTTAGGGTAAACTTACCATCAGGCAAAATAGCAGAACCTTGCAGAGGTGTATGTGAATTGCTACCTGCTGTTTTTCAAGAAAACCAGATGTAATATGCTGGGTAATGCTGCACAAGTGGTTCTGCACTGAGCACAACCAAATTTAAGGCCACTTACTTGGGCACTGGCAGCATGCTTCCAGAACAGAAATACCCTACATGAATGTACTGGGTGTGCAGATACCCTGCAAGTAAAAGGAGCATCGAAAAGCATCCCATAATTGAGAGCTTCCATTCACAATATATAACAGGGAGTGCCAAAGCCTTAAAACACCTGGTTAGATACAAGAACTCGTCTTCCAGGAAATATTGTAATAAAGAATGTTTACACAGTTAGTTATAAAATCAACTCATACAAGTTTATTTTGGCTCAGGAGCATCATCTTTGTTTGTGTCTCAAACAGCAACAGCTAAGCTTTAGCTTTGACTTCAGCAAGTAGCTGCAAAGAGGAATCTGTAACTGGAAATAAAAAAAGGAGATGTGTGGCTCTACTGATGCATTTTTCCTATTACTTAAAAACATGTATTGAGAAAGAGAATTAAAGCCACACCCCTATCACTTTTATTTACTGTTTCAATTAGCTTCAGATGTCCTTGGCAAAACAATGAGCTTTTCATATTTGAAAGGTTCCAGGTTACTCCTGGAATTCATTTATGTGCCTAAACTGTCACTGGTGCAATAATGTATGTAAAGTTACAGTTCAAGCCTAGAATAGATTCTCTCTCATTACCTCAGCCTGCTTCCTGTTTAATGCAAGCCTAACAATCTCATCCAGCAACTTCTATATTAAGCCCCATCTTCCGAGCTGTAAAATGACTTACAATTTGAAAGGCATGAATTAAAATTCAGAATATAAAACTTCCACATTCAGAAGCCTCATATTCCTAGCAATTATTACACACAGTCCTTCTCTTACCTTTCTCCAGAGCCCTGAGGCACGTTCTAGGCACTATTCTACTTAGAAGGGATAATGAAAAAGAATTCTGATTAAATGTGTTTACAGTTCACTCATGTCCCCTCAAGAATAAAAGTGTGTTTAATAGCCAATCTTCATGCAATTTCAAAGATGTGATTTAACAGGAATACTATACATTTCACAACTTTACAACTAGTAGATGTCTTTGACAATTCCTGCTGAAAATTCAATCAGCATCTGAATAGAGCCACATGCATTATTTTTTTACTTATAACACAGATTTCCCAAATGGGATGAGCATTTCATTATTCTAAGGATTGTGCAATCACAAATACCTTCTTGTTCAAAACCCTTATGATTAAGAAAAAATAACATGACTGAGTAAAAGATCTAACTGCAAGGAATTGAGAACAAAGGAAACAGGCTCAAACAAAAGCATACATTAATGGAAGGTGTATTATTAATTGAAGGTTTAAAAAAATACAACTAGTTCATAATTACCACAAAGTTAAATATTTTAAACTAATGATTTAGTTTAAGAAAGTTTATACTGAAATCTAAGAAATTACTGCCAAGTAAACCCAACACACCTAACATTTGCCTAACTTTTAAAATTAGTTTGTTTAGCTGGGGCTAAACTGAAAGCTCCCACTAATGGTTACTTGGTGCTGTCCTTCTCAGGCAGGAATAAATTGCATAAGCATGCCAGAAGAAATTAATAAAAAAGGAGTATCTGACAAGATAGACCTCTATGTATGTATTGTTCTATCCCTTGGGTTTGGAGCAATCTAAACTACACAAAATACATTCATTAACTGAATAGAAAAAAAAAGGCAGTATCATTTCCACAGAGACCAAAATGGCTTCATTGCTTCATTTAAATGTGGGCTCTATCACTGACCTTCCTGTGTTTAGAGTCTACAAATCATGGTAATGAAATATAATGAAAGAGTGAACTCAAACCTCAAGTGTTTAAACATACCCTATGCATGTGATTTCCATGAGATTAACTGTTTGGAAGTTTAAAAATCCCCCAAACTTTCTCTTTCACTTTGTGTAAAATGGGGTTTAACAACACATTAGAAGGAATTTGTGTAGGAAAATACATGTCCCAGGTACTCAGTTAATGAGCTAAGCACACTGAGAAAACACCAGCAGCACAGAGTTCATTCAGAATGCCATGGAAGGGTTTGGAGAGTGTGCAATTAAAGCAGCAGCCACACACTCAGTAACACAGGAAATGCAGAACAAAACCAAGTAGCTACTGCACTTTCTTCCACTTTTTAACACTAAGGAAAAAATAGTTTAAGATTACACAAAGTTCACATCATATTATCCTACAAAATGATGCATTAAATAATAGGGATTCAAATAAAATGCTGGGGTTTTATCATGTAGGTACACA
Organism: Dicrurus megarhynchus; assembly: GCA_013399195.1. Classification (NCBI taxonomy): domain Eukaryota; kingdom Metazoa; phylum Chordata; class Aves; order Passeriformes; family Dicruridae; genus Dicrurus; species Dicrurus megarhynchus. The sequence goes on along the minus strand of VXAD01004035.1, from coordinate 56,291 downwards.
CACCATAATTCATCTGTAAAGTGACAATGTCAGAGTCATGCCCAACACCTGATGCAACTCTGTGCAGAATTGAAAGAGAAGAAACAGGAGCTGAGACACAAACCATTCCTCATGGCTTCTCTGTCGTACTAACACTAGAGATTCTGAAAATTGTATTTATTTAGCAATTCAGTTGATGGTGTGAGAGTAACATGCACTCCTTCTGCCATCACCGCACAGAGATAACATTACTAGTAGCTTAGTAAAAGGCTGATTTTATCACAAAAATACGTGAGCATGGCTTTCATGGAGACAAAAAAAAACCCAACCCTTCCCCACTGACAGATTCCCCAGGTGGAAAGGTGACTGGCTTACACAGTAATTTTTCCTACTACCAATACATCTAACATACAAGCTGCAATTATAATCTCTCTTGGGGGTCAATTTTACAAAATCCTGCCAGTTGTTCAAATCTCCCTGTCCTATGCATATCTGTAATTATGTGTGAACACTTTCTTATGTGAAATTCGTAACATCTGAGAGTGAACGTACATGCCAAGGCTTGGGGACGGAAGGGGAAGCTTGAGAGCCACAGGGCTCACGTTTTGGCTTAGTGCTGGAGCACAGGAGCTACAAATCCTAAAGAAACTGGCACAAAACAATGGTTAGCTGGAATTGATTCCTTTAGGGCACTGATGTTAGAGGCTGTTCAGACAAAAGACCAGTTAAGCCACAAAATCTCACCAGCTGCACTTCAGGGGAGAACATCCAAAACTGACAAGATTTCTGTACACAGGACTGCCAGCACCCAGTGGTCTGAGGTACCTGATCTGTAACTGGCTCTAATCAAGATCCCTAGACTCAAAAGACACATTTATCAATTTTTCTGTGTGTACACCACCTGTAGAAGGTCGTCCTTTTTTTTCTTTTTTTTCTTTTTGCATTCTGTGCAGCTCTTGTTTTTCCCTTTGTGGTTCTATGTGAAATTGGACTTAGTTACAAGATCAAACGAATCAATATTGAGGGAGGAGAGCTAAGTCCTTGGTGCCTGCACCTACTAACACCAGTGGGGTACCACTGCCAAGCAAGACATAATGCACTTTTCCAAGTGCACTGTTTCAAATACTCTTCCCAACTCTTTTGTTAGCACGTGGCCAGTTTGCAGACGTCCTCCTGGTCCATTACCATCCACATAAAACTCCTGAGGCAGTGACCACAATTACTAATAAAGAAATAATGTTAGTGGAGTATTTTACAGATACTACCTAGGAGGACAACTTAGCTGTGGACGAAGAATCCACACCATGTGAAAAACCAGCACATACTTCAGAGAAACAGTGGTAAGCAGCCCAGAGCTGCCAACTGCAAGGGAGTGTCACTGACCTCAAAAATCTACAGTTGGTTGTACTCAGAGACTTGACATTTGAGGTGACAAAATAAATCAGAAGATCAAGCAAACAAACAAACAAACATTTTTCCATCCATTTACAAAAGTTTCCATTGTTTCCTAACACCAAATAAAGGAACACCTGACCAAAACAAACACACACCCCCAACCAAACCCAGAAAAGCATAGACTTTGAAGTTATTTTAAAAATTTAAGGTGAAAAATTTATACCCACTGACTTTTGCCCTCTAAGCCATTTTTAGCTTTTTCAGTGGAGTCTTCTGAGGAGCCCAACAATGCAGGTGTGTTTGTCTTGAACAAGGAGCTCTGATTTACAGCCTCTTCTCCCTGAAGATCTACTCTCCACATCGTAGGAACGAACTACACTGCACTCTCAGCTGATGACACTCCTTATCAGCTTTCCCACTTGCTATCTCCTTTACACCTTCACATTCAACTCTTCATTCTTTAAGTGACAAAAATGACCAAAGGGAATTATTTTGAGGACACCTCTGCTTACGGTCAACGGACTTAATTTTGAAAGAAGGAAATCTATTCTATTTGCCTTTTAAGCATGAAAATTTATGTTGGCTTGGAATATGGGAGGACAAGTGACTGCTAGACCCTAAGAGGTTAACTTTCATGTGCATTAGATTTACTGATACATTTATTTTCTGTTAGTGGTAGGTTGGGGTTGTTTTGTGGTTTTGGTTTTTTTCCCATTCCCCAAACAAGCTTACCAGAGAACTCATGAGAAAGGGCACATAAATTCAGGAAAACACATTTATAAAGAATCAGTTTCATTTATGAAAGACTTAATATCTATTGAAATAAAAAAGCATCCCATCTAAACAAAATATAAATACACTTCTGAACAGCATATCTACAGTAAGAAATAATATAAGACTACTTTTTTCTTCATTTCAAAAAGGAATTAATCAAATGCCTTGACCAAAACTTAACCTTTTTTGCTTATTATTCCAGTCTGCCACATCTACAGGAAATAGATCACCAAAACAGATGGAGTGAATAGATATTTTTACCTCCCAGTGGCTGAACACCAGCTGTGGACTGGCCAGGCCACTGGTTCTCTTCCTGATTTCATCAGCAAAGCCAAAGCTTTCTGCTACTGGCAGGACTGCCTTAATAATAAACACGTCCGTCCCCTCTTTCATCTCCTCCTGCAGCACTCTGCCTTCCCTTTTGGACAGCACAGCGTACACACGACCTGCAGAGACACAATTCCCATCAGCTTACCAACACACTCACATCCTGCACCACCAGGAGAAAAACACATCAACACTCGTGCAGGGAGTTTCAGCTTAAAGTAACACACCTAACTTTTCTGGCTAAAATTCTTTGTTGTAAGCAAGTGGACACGCTAAATTCAAGCAAACAACACATTCTGCCATACAATGTGCAGAGCCATCTGAGTAACATTTTAGATGTTATTAGAGCTGTATGAATCCATCTAGGTCCATTTTATACAATCATATGACTGTATACACTGTTTTAAAAAGGAACTTTGGCAGATTACGTGCCTGGCTTGCTTTTCGTCTTACCACCAAATATTTGAGAATCATTACTAAGAAATATTATTGTGTTTTAGGAATTGTATCTTAGCTACTGTTAGAAGTTTGTTTGGGTCACCATATCCCTACACGGTACTTGTCCCAGACAGTCCAGTGCTATTCTAATTACAAAAAACTAGTTTATCTGAAATACTACATATTTATTATGTTTAATGGGTTCAACTAGTTTGTTAATTAATTCAATCTTAAGCTGATCATGCATAATTTCAATTTTCTTTCCCAAGTTAGTATCCAATCCACTGAAATACAGTGTACATGTCATGAAATTAGCTGTGAAAATGCCCACATTTGACTTTACAGTAGGCATCATTTTTTAAAACAGTTTTGCTAACTTATAACTTAAATACATTTGATAGTTTTTGTCTGTAAAATACGTGTGCTGATCAAGGTAATAAGCACACAAGAAAAACACTTTAAAACACTGTGTTCCACTCTCCTTTTTCCTCTCCTCTGTTTCAGTTGAGTTTATTTTCATTGTCAGAAAAGTCTGATGGACAAAGCTTTATATTCTGAGAACACAGACAACCTCACTTTCCCAGAAGCTAACATCTCAGAAACAAGCAGATCAATATGGAGATATATTAAACTTCACAGGGTATCAGCATATGGAATGCCAAAGGAAAGAATAAAGATACAAAAGCCAGTGGTTTGACACATGCCAACTGCCAAGCCTGACTGGATAGAAGGCCTGCTTTTCACTTCTCCTAATGAGGATGCAATTTATTAGTTTAAGTTTCCACAATAAAAATTAAACCCATGAATTTGTAATGAACTAAGTGCATGTCCATGGCTATTACAACACTATTCACATTCATTAGACTGGTCTAATTTGCTTGCATGTCTGAGTCCTACATTACACTCATTAAATATACATATACATATATATATATATATGCATCAGAAAGCCATGTTTCCATTGGGGTTTATGGCACAATTAATGAGCCAATGCATGTTTATTACTTCACTGTAAACAGTCGTGCTTTTTTGGGTAGCATTTTGAAAACCAGCAATTTCTACGGTGTTTTTGAGGTTTAAAAAATGGTATCTTGCTTATAGCTTGATGAAGAGACTCAGAAGTACCGTGTCAATGTGCTTCTGGAACTGCAACATGGAACAGTACAAAGTCCAGTTCTGCCAGCTCTTAGCAATCCTGCACATTAGAAAAGAGTTTGCAATGCCAAAGTTCCATGTCAGAGTCGGTGATGTTCAGGGTAATGTGTCAATAAGCTTATGGCAGCACACCCTTAACCAGGCCCACTGCAGGGTACCTCCAGCAAAGAACAGGATCATGCATCTGCACAAAACAGCTGCTCACTCAAAGGCATTTTCTTTTCATTACACACAATTGTAATTTTTGGCCTTTGCACTGCTACCATTATGTTTGTGTGCACAGCAGCTGAGATTTTTTTACAGTAACCAAATAATTATTGTACGTGGGATATACTGTAATTTCTGTCACGATTAGTACAGTCAAAGTAAAACTGCTGATAGTTTAAATGCATTGGAAGTTGGTTTTAAAGAAAATCTTGGTGCATTGGATCAAGTTCAGCTTGCAAGCAACTTCCATGGAAAACTCCAAGAACAAACACAGCAAAGTGGTGTCATAAGTAGGTCATAAAAACAAGTCTAAGTAGGTGTAAGTGGTAAAGTAATATAAATGACACCATTTGGCATGCACTGGGTTGAGCAACTTGCATACCAAAAGGATACAGATGCTACTTAAAAACACAAATATACCAACTGGACTGCAACAATAATTTAATTTTCCTTTTCCTGATTTTATTTCTGTATTATTGTATTAAAATATCTTGATGTGGCATTTGCAAAGATCCTGCGCTCCCTTTACAAACAGGACAGGCTTCCCATCTCTTCATGGAACTAATGCTTAATTATGAGGCACAGTACTGATATTCATGGTTACTGAAGCTAGTCTTACAAAAACTTCATAAAAAGGCAACATTTTGTATCTTGCACTTCAAAAAGGTGTAGCATTGCTATTTATGCCTATGGTTCAGATAAGCAAGAAGAATGCTCAATTCTCATTCAGAATAGTACAAATACTACTGCAGAACTATATAAGACTCCTGACAAAACCTTTAATGAAGTTGTACCTTCTGATTCAGTCTCGTTTATAAAACCTCACCCAGGAAATCAGAAAGCAAATTCTAGGCAAAGGTTCATTGTCCCGGTCTTACCTAAAACTTCTGCAGTAGCCATGATTTCACACGTGTACATTGCTGCCATGAGTCTCTGTGGCTTTGCTTGCAAAGCATAACGACAGGCTTCCTTCATGGTGGCAATCAGCTGTCCCGAGAAAGGGCCATAACAATCTGCAAGTAATAACTCTCCTTTGTGTTTACTCATTTTCTCAGCTGAGTCTGTACCACTTTGGTTCCTGTCCTGGTGTTCATTTGCACTGGGACCTTCATCAGTGCAAGTGCTTGCTAGAGTATGATCTTCATTTTGCTGATGTTCTGTGGCATCAATTTCCCCTGAATCCTGACTGCTATTTGACAGTGCATCTCCAGCTTTATTTATTTCCCATTTTTCCACCGTAAAACAAACACCCATGAGAGGCTCTTCACACATGGGACCTGAAAGTGTAGCCAGCTGAAATCCGCTCACTATGCTGTTGTCAAAGTCTCTGTATTTACCTACTTCCTTCACAGAGCTCCCAAGGCATTGCCACACAGACCTCTTATAGTCCCCAAAATTATGTAACAAAATATTAGGCCCACATTTCCGTGGTCCAAATGACCAGATCTGATCAACAGCATTTCTCCACTTCCTCCCCTGAAGACTTTTTTCCAACTTTTGTTTGAATTCTTTGATTCTATCAAGAGTCTTCTGATTTATCTCATGTGTTTTTTTATCTTCATTCAGGGATGTGTTGAGTTGCTCCATAGTTCGAATTAAGTCACTGTTTTCTTCAAGAAGTCGAGTGACCTCCTCAGGAAGCGGCATTGCTCTTACACTGAGAGTAGCTTGTTTATTTGGAGTATTAATTGTAACAAGCCCATCTGAATCAACCTGAATTCCTTCAGGAATTTTATTTTGGTCTTCTTTTGTTTGGTGTATGACAGCAACTTTCTGCTGTTTTCCTATTTCTTCATTCACCATATCGACTTTGGGAGGTCTTGTTATCGTCTCTCGGAAGGGTATAATAGGAGCAGATACACTAATCTGCACCTTTGCAAACCTGCAAAATAATGTTTCAGAATTAGTTTAAAATCTTGAACCAGTTTTAAACTTGGGGGTGGGAGGTAGGGCAACGGCCTTAACATGGAACAGATGTTCATGAAGAAATCTGATTGCAACATAGATTACTAGGTAATGCATTTCAAACTCGAATTTTATGTACATCAAAAAAGAAGCACTGCCTTTTATGTCTTCAGAAATGCTTGGAAAGGAACTCAAGAAAATAAAAGCAAAAGCACCACTATGCCTCTGCATAAATCACTTGCTCACCCACATCTTGGAAACTATGTGCTGCTGTGCTCTGCCCTCAAACAAAACAGAACTAGAAAAAAACTGAGAATAAAGATGATCAAAGGAATGCAAGCACAAGAAACCTTCAGATGTTCCAAGGGTGCAACAGAGATCTACAAAATCAAGTGGGGCATGCGAAAGGCTGACCAGGATTATCTGACAACCAAACCACAGAGGGCCCTGGACTGAAAATGACAGAGGCCTGGGAAAGCACCACAGTGACTCCAATTTTACTCCTCCTATTCCTGCTGTTGGCCACACTGCTCAGACATGGCACTGAGATGGACACTTGGTGTGAGCCAGCACTTCTGCTCACACAGGGAGATGCCCTGAGAAGATGAAGCACTGGGAAAGCTGAACAGAGCTTTGTCCTTTTGGGCTGATAACCACTATTATAAAAGCTTCATGCTATAAAGTGATGCTTTAAAGTCAGGTGAAGCATTTTAGGTATGTCAAATGTTGTGAATGATGGCAAGAAAAAAGGAAAACGTATTCATTATCTGACAGGCTCAAGGATCACAGCTGTGTATTCTTGTTAACCATCCATGAGTTCTGAGCAGGTTCATTAAATGACTACAGAAGGACTAACCAAAATTTCCTACGTTCTGGTAAATTTTGGCAGTGATAAAAAAAGTTGAGGAAGAAAAGCAAATATAGTTGTAAGCTGTATTTCCATGGGAATCAAACCCAGGAGAGATTTATCACTTTTGCAGTTCTTTCAAGGATTTGCATTATACCAAAAAACAAACACAACCTCCCCCCAACTCAACCATTACCTTAATTCTTTCTGTTTCTCATTCTGAAAAGAGTAACTTAATTCCTTCACAGTTAATATTTGCAATGCTCCTGGGACAGACATGTCTAAAAATTTCTATTGTACAATGCAGAAAATAAAATGTTCAAAGCTACAAGGTCTAATTTCTTACTCCATTCAAAAAGAACTAATTGGGAAGAAAAAATACAAACTTGGTGAAATCAGGCAGAACATCCACATTTAATCATTTAGATGAACACAGATGACTGATCTTTGAGTTGTTTCCATGCCTCTCCACATCTTTGACAATAAGTATCACTTGAACACAATTTTCTAAATACACAGTGGGAAAGCTAAAATTAAATATGTGCCTTTGAAAAAGTCTGATTAAAATCCTGACAATGCAATGTAGTTTGAATGCAGCAGAACCTCCTCAGTTGCTGTAACCAGTCCAAAAACATCAATCTGCAAAACCCAGTTGATGCAATTGTGGTAGATGCCAACATCAGGATCCTGCCCCTCTACTTCAACTGTGACTCAACCATCTTGAATAACCTTTCCCAATATTTTTGGGGAAAAACTTGTGGGTCACATTTTAAGGTTATTATATGCTGTCTTGATCCCTAGTTCACTATTTGCTATTCCAAATTATATGCACTTAGAAGTTTAACATTTATACAGAAACACAAGGAGCTAATTAAAACTAACATTTCAGAGCACAACTCTTCCTCTTCACACTTTAATAGGTAACTAGTGCCAGTTTACCACTGCCAGAATTCAAACAGAATCCATGAGGAATGGAGCAAGACAGGGATCCCATTCTGGACTTTTTCTTCTACAAAATGGGCAGAGAAGGAAGGGACAATCCTTGTCCCACGAGCTGGTGTGTGAGGGATGGCAACTAAAATATGCCAGATCCTGAGAGATCTAGAAGGAGCACGAGCCCCTTAGTGAACACATCTGCTCCCAACTCCTTTTGGGAGCTGGCACCCAACTGAGAAATCATGAACCACAATCAAGCAGGACAATGGTGGGAGCCCTGCTTGTGTCTCCAGGTGTTTCTGCTCACGATGCCACAAGCACAGAGTGGTTTTGTGCTTTGGTACTTTGGAACACTGACATCATTTCCTCCAGGAGTACAAGCAAGGGATACAAAATGGTCACTTTTGACAGGCTATCATTCTCTTAACAAAAGCCAAATCAGATGACAACTCATAAAAAACCCCAAAATTATGCACACAAAACGAAAGGTTTGGCATGTAAATGCACATAAATGTATGTTAGTCAGTCCTACTAGCTGCTCACTATAATCCTATTTCCTTGTCATGGAGTATTATTTTATCTTTTTTTTCCCCAGATTTGGACCACTGCCAACAATAAAGAGACATTTATATGATCCTGCTACACAAACTGCAGCTAAAGACAGGCACAACCAGTTTTGCCTAAAACACATTACATTTGAGCAAAATGTATCAATAAATAATACTACGTTTTCAGAAGCAGTAAAAAGATATTGCACTAAGTTGTAATGAGGATAACCATTAAAACATACATCCAGTTTTACAAGTGATCCAGTCTAATTTTCATATGAAATTATTGTTCTCTGATATTAACTGAAATGAGTATGGGTACAGTAAGACAAACATTCAACCATTCATCAGGTTTGCTCTTTGGTTCAGAAAGAAAATGACTGTAAATGTATGTGGCAGAAGTACCAGAAATGTTTTAGTAAATGAAGCTACAGGAAGGGATTGTTTCAGACATCTGTTCTTCTGCCATCTGAAGAAACTTTAGAAGATACTAAATATATGCATGTGTGCTTGCAAAAAATACTGCTCATGAATGGGAACAGATTAATATTTGAAAAAAATAATCAATGAGAAAAGGCACAGGATAGTGTGTGCACATACAGGTTTGGTCCTGATGCTTTAGAATTTTTCAGAGTTCATTTATCAGACACAATTCCCCTCAGTTTTTATTTTGTACTAATGCCACATTATATTCTTAACTGGGCTCCTGAACCTACTGCAATTTCTAACTTCTAGAAAGTGCCCCAAGTGTGTGTTAGATGTTTAGAAGTGATAAGCTGGTGGCTTCTGCCCCACTGCAGATAATTTTATAGCTACAAAAAGTTACATTTATGACCCAATGGTAAAAACTGTTTGTGGATAAAGCTCTATTTTACCAGAATATAAATCAAAGATATCCATCTGACAGAGAAATACAGCAGACACCTACTGAACTAAAAATATTTCTTCCTCCTTGCCCCTCTAACCTTTCTTTCAGGTCATCCAAGCAACGCTGAAGATGAACTTCTCCTGCTGTCACCAGCACATGTTCTCCTGTCTCCTGGATTAAAACTTGCACACATGGATCAGCTTGGTTTAAAAGCTTCATCCCTCTGACCAGCTGAGGCATATCACCTGGCAAAACAGGGTATTATTAACAAAGGAATACTGGAAAAGAAATACTCAAAATAGGGTAGACTTAAACTGAGAAATAGTAACACTCATTTTTATGGAAGCCTAAACACAAATAGGTATTTTAGGAATATGCAAAAACTTTCAGTGGGCAATTTTCTGCTTATGAGTCACACAGAGCAGCGTGGGGTTTAAGAGCAGCAACTGAAAACATAAGCTGTACTCAGAATTTGTCACCGACAATTTCTGTACTGATGACAAAATTCACATCATACAATTCTAACCACGGTACACACCACACTTCAGTGGATTGCAGTTTTTGTTTACAACAGGTTTAGTAGAACAACTCAGCTATTGACTATGACTAGGCTATGTTGCTTCCTATACACAATTAACTTCAGATACAGCTCATGAACAGCTCACAACCAATAAAACCCCTGAATTTTATTGAAATGAAGTGATTAAAAAATTCAGGACTTCACTCCTCATCTTCACAAATTATCAAATTATAACGTTTCTTATCTATTACAACTTTTTAAAGTCATCTTTCAGTAAATAATTGCATTTCCTTGCAATCTTTCATAACTAAGTGTAGCAACTTCTAAATTGCTAATGCTTAAAATGCTCCAAATACATAAATAATAGCATTAACTTCACTAAAATAAAAGTAAAAAGTATTCCTTATGGATTACTTAGAAGGTATAACAGCAAGTAAAGCACAGGAAGGATTTTAAAGTAGCTGGAAGCCACTAGAAAGCTTTAAAGCAATTAAAATCTGAAAAGGTGAAAAATCAGGAATGTGAGAGCTTTTCAGTGAAACAAATCACAGCTGCCCCTAAAATGAAGGTGTTTGAAAAGAGCTGTCTTAAAGTTAATGGAGAATGAACAAGCACAGCTGAGTCAAATTTGGCTCGATTACATCAAAGCTATGCATAAACACCTCATGTCAGCAGCCTTTCATAATGAACACAATTTAAAGAAATTAATTATGAATTCTTTTTTTATTTTACATACGCACTAGCGAATACCCCAGGGCTTTCCAGGAATGTATATTCATATTCAGGAGGAAGAGTGACATTAAACTTGCCATTCGCTTGGAGACTATTAAAAGTAATATGATATTCTTTATTTACTGCTGAGCTTGTAAAGGGTGTAATAGAAAAGTACCCTTGAAAAACAAACAGAAATAAACAAAAAGTGGAAAAAATGCAGTGTTAGTTCACATGGCCAACACAGTTGAACAGAGAATTTCAACTTTGTCTCTGCATTTAAGCTCACAGAGTGATGAGTGCTTTTTTTTTTTCTCTTTTAGAGCTTATGGTAACCATACAGGAAGATTTTGACAGGAGTGTGAAGACATGCAGTAATTTTGTAAAATGTACATAGGGAAATAATTTCTATTTATATGAGTCATTTTTCCACATAAGCAGATGCAGTTTTGAAGCAGGTCTGATGTGGCAGTCCAATGCACACGTGTGACAATGTGCAAGGGTCACCTCACGACTACACACAGTTCTGCTTGTCTTCCACTTATTGCAAGCAACAGTGGATTTTCAGGAAACTTCTGCAAGTATAACCACCTTTCAGGCTTCTGACCCCCTAACAAATTTAGTCCAGATCATAAACTCAGAAGTTACCAAAAAGGACAAACTACGTAATGGTACAAGAACGATCCAGCTTCATTTCTTAAGGAACAAAAATTACCCCCGAACTGGTCAGTAGTTCTAGAATTACATTCCTTTAACATTTTGAACTTAATACTCCACTCAGCAGAACCAGTAATTTCCATTACTTTCAAAACTGCTTTAACAAATGTAGGATGTACAATGTATGATTATCTGTTACTCAAACACATGAAACAAATAGCTGCTAAAGCTGTCCAAGAGCTCTCTAAAAAAACATGTAATCTTAGTGTTAAAGAGTATTTTGCAACTGAACATAAAGCCAGTTATTTTGGTTCTACCAACACTACAACAACAAATAGAAACCAGGCTGAAATTCAAACAAAGCTAGAGATATCCCACTCTCAGCTTTGGAAGGAGTGGGGTGGGGGCATCAAGGAGAAGCAGTGCTGCAAATCTGCACCACGAGCTTAATGACACACACACAGGAATGGCAGCAGACGTGGAGAACCCCCAGATCTGCTCACCTTCACAGTGAGGGATCACTGAACTGTTAGCACCATGTAGTGCCTGACCTGTGGAACAGCTGTCACAAAAGGGCACAGCAAGTTCTCCTGTGCCTCCTCGGCCACCGAGACACGAGCGAGGCAGCTGGAACAACTCACACACAGCCCTCCAGCCAACTTACACATTCATTTTACACTGGGCAAGTCTCTGATTCAGTGGCTAGATCATACACTAGCCAAATCACTGAGGGCTGGAAGCTGCCCTGCTGCCACACTGAGCTGGTGTTACCATCCCCTTTCTCCTTCCAGCTTACTTGGATGTTTGGGTTCGACAGCTACTCGCACAATCGGGGTGGCTTCGAAGTTGAGAGGTGTAAACGGTGGACAAGCAGGTGATGTTGACAGCGTTGCAGACTTCAGCACAAAATCTTGCAGGCCTCCTATTCCTAAAAGGAATTGGAGAAGAAAAAAAAAGGCAAAACAACAACAAAAAAATATTACCAACTGTCATATTAGATGAGAATAAAAACATGATCGAGTTAAAAAAAGGTGAAATCATTCTCATTACAAAAGTAAGATTCAAAAATTCCTCACTGTTCACATAAAGTATCTGTTAAGATACTTGTGCATAAACTGGGTTCTTAAGTCTCTGCTGTGACATTTGATATTTAGTCTCACAGTTCCCATTGCATTCCCTCAGTATTTTAAAAGGCATGTTTAAAGCTCTGAAGAACAGAAAGGACATGAGGACTTTTTTCCCTTCTAGTATGTCCAAGCCTTTGTACAGCTCAGACATTAATTCTGGTGGTTTAAATTTAGATTGCAAGAGACCTGCAATGGTCATGTAGTCCAACCTCCAGGCCAAAGCAGGGTGAACTTCACAGTTAGATCAAGTTGCTCAGGACCTTCTCCACACAAGGTTTAAAAACTTTTCACAATGGAGACTGAACAGCCTGTGCTGGCAACCTCCACCAGAGCTTCATTATTATTATTATTGTTAAGAATGCTCTTTTTTTCCTTCCCACCCCCTCATGCCCATTTGGGATTCACTTTTTTCCCAACTTGATTCCTGTAAAAATGAATTCATCCTGTCGTAAGCTATTAATTCTCATTCTATATACGTTATAATGCTGACATGTTGAGGAAAAGTGAGCTTAAATTGTAGTGATAAGAAAAAATATAGAAAAAAATATTACCTATAAATCTGCAAAATAGCTGCTGTAAATGCATACTGAGTTTTGGCTGGCTGGCACATTTAAGAGGATTTGAAATTATTGCCTTCAAATTCCTAACCAACTGCACATCATTCATAATTTAGTCAAAGCTATTAAAACACGACTAGAAGTGTTTGAATAGTAAAGACAACAAATAAAGCTGATATCAATTTATACAATTGCTTTTCCTGATGCTCCTTCAATCATAAGCAATGAGCGTTGCAGTTCTAATGGAGAATTAATTAAATCAGCATGTAACTTTGAATACTATGAGAAAACTGAAACCTTCAGCTCATAATCTGTACCTGCTTAAAAATTAAATTCACATTGTAGAGTGCAGTATATTTGTGATCCTTCCTCCTCATTCTCTCCTACATGCCCAAGGAGTTCTTCACCCCAGCTCCCCATTATCACCCTAATACTTTTCCAGGTTTTTTTTCTGGCTTGTCTTTCTTCATTTGAGGCCAGAAACAAAGAGGGTCAGCTTCCACCCTATGAGATCATGCAGGAGTTTGAGTTTTGGAGAGCCAGTCTGCTGCAGAGTTTCATCTGCAGAATCAGGCTGCTTCTCCAGCCCTGGAGGCTGGATGCCTGGCCAGCAGGGTAATCCAAAACCCAAAATGTCATTATATAAGAAAACTTGCCTCAAAATAACGGGAAGCAGAACAACATTCGATGGCTTTAAATGCAGGATTGCATATGCTACAAAGAAAATAAATCTGTATAAACTCTGTGTTGCACCTGACCTATGACCAGCGTGTATTTCCTCTTTTTCACTTATTCAACATGTGGTTTGAATGAAAAACAAATGCTAGATCATCATCACCACCAGGGACTGAGAAAAGGGATGGGTCCATTTTATTCTGATCTTCTCCAGCTGGTAAAATGAAAATGATTTAGAATGGGAGGTGAACAGCTTCTTTGCACAGTGTAATGTGAACCAGAGAAATAAAGTTACCAAATCTTACTTCAGATAGACTCACTCTTTTCTTAACATGCTCCTGTACTCTTACTGTCATAAAGAAAAATTGAAGCTTTTGCTCTTTTGTTTCACATTTGAAGGTAGAACTACACAAAATATAAGTGTCTGGCACCAATAATACACTAAAAATAAAAAACTCTGCCAGATTTCATGAAAATCTGTTAGGCTTACAACCTGAGTGTGTTAATTGCTGAAGTGTGTGAGCGAGCACAGAGCTGTGTCCAGCCATGATGAATCTATATAATTTACAAATTCTTAGAAACAAATGTTGGAAAAAATCCATAAATGTTCTTGGACACTCTTTTTGCACAATATGATTACTCAGTAACTGCTAATGTGTTTTCTGAATAGTATTAGAGGAAGATGTAACACAACTAATTCCAAAGTACCACATGACAATGGAAGAATTCTACTGATTATGATGATACATAAATCTTAAACTTAGTTATTGTCCAGCCCACCGAAATTTGCAGATACTACTTGGGATCACAGATCTCAAATGTGTATCAATATGTTACTTGAAAGGTCTTAGAAAAGTCACTCCAAAATTAAGCCTTAATAAAAGCCTGTGAGATAATGATAACTGAGACCTTCAGAGGTTGGTGGTTTGTGCTTTTAAAAGCAGATCAAATAACGGGTCAGGGAGAATTATTACACAGGTGGTGAAATGGGAGATTTACAAAGGTTCTTCTTCTGTTGAGTCCCTTCTCTGACTTGCTCTAGAAGATAAGAATACTAAATCAAGTGTATACCAACCTGGGTCACCAGATATTAACATATGATAGAAGCTAAATGGTTAAAAGAGATAAGAACATCATGACTGAAATTTTCAGGAGGAGTAGGAGTTTTAAGACAAGTCTCAATTTACTTTACACTTCTATGCCTTGCTGGTAACCACTACACCTCACACAATAATTTTGCTGCCTGTAAAGACGAAGTGTGCTTTTCCAGCTCAATTCAGCTATAAAGATCTGAACACAGAAAAGATCAACTTCAAGGTATATGTAATTAGTTTCCCTTGATGTAGAAAGATTTAGGCATTTAATGTTCTTTCAAGTTGCAAAAAATATGAAGCAGACACCACCACCACGCTAAAGTTTTTCAATCAGATAAGGGAATAATTTAGTTTGCAGTGTGAAAAATCAAACAAAGAAGAATGAAGGCTGTTTAAATTTTAACTTCTGCCACATTGTTACTAGCCTCAGCACATTAGTTCAGTCGATCTTTATCTTCTCTCACTGATGATATCACCACTTAAGAATCCCGGGCTGCTTTGGAATGGAGACATGTCAAGCTTTGGACTAACACAGTAAGGAACTAAGTAAAGCAGAAAGTTAATGTTAATCTGCCCAGTACGGCTCTGTCTCCACTGAAATCTATCATTTCTTATCAATGATACCTCTTTAGAAAGATTAAGACCTTACAATGTGTAAAGCCTCCCGGTTTAAATGCTCCATGCACTTCACTATGTATCAGTGCAGACAGACCACTCATGTGAATTATGTAGGTGTGATGCAAACTTTTGTAAATCTACCAAATCTGAGATCTCAAAGTGAGCATGTGCCTTTTGTTTCAGCGGGACTGTACAAACACAATGACACCTCCATAATTTTCTTTGACCTGTAATACAAATGCTTCTATTACTCCCTGTCAGAGACATTTTAAAATAAATATCTTTAAAAGGTGATTTTAAAAATATGTATGAGAAAAATTCACAAATCCACCTTAAAAGTATGATTGGCTCTAGATGTTTCCAGTTTATTCTTAAAGTAAATAGGCTAAAGGCTGGCTAAAACAAACAGAAGAACAAATAGTATTTGCTAAATAATATTGAAATAATAAAAAAATTAAGGAAATGCCTTCATATCAATCATCATTCTTCTTCAAATCTATGCAAATAATTCTCCTCTCCCCAATATCTAGCATAAGACTACAAAAGATTGTACCATTTGCACACTATTAAGGTGACTAATACTGGTTCACTGTAGCCAGATAAACTTTAAGCATCAGCCTCCAGCCTTTCATTACTGTGCCTAATTTAAAAAAAAAAAAAAAGGAAAGGAGGGATTTTGTAAGGGAAAAGTGGCTTTTGGTAGGATTAAACCCAGTTACAATAGCATGCCTTTTATATTTGAGGGATCTCAAAATGTTTTACTAATCACTGGGATTAAATGATGGTAACTGTAGGGACAAGCAGTTACTATGGTTTAACAGTACCTTGCACTACACGTTTATCACCTCAGATTTTAAGCATGTTTCTCTTGCATCTCATGGGCACTGCAGAGAGACATCTGGGGGCAGAACTTGACCTTTCTATATTAGAAACTGTTTCTAGAAGGGAAGGGAATGTAAATCAAGACACAGACCACATTCTAGTTAAGATTTCATCAACTTTTTCCATAATACACACCACATGTTAGCACAGATTGCTGGTGAGCCTCCTCTTCTCATCTCTAATTGTGCACTTCCCCCTCAATTCTTACTTGCTTCTGAGGTAAGTGAAATTGCTTGTATGGATAACAGAATATTGTAAGGTGTTTCAGCTGCTCTCAGTGTTTTCCAATCATTTTACAGAAAAGTTAATGGAACGTTTTCTTTCTCCTTTTTCTCAATGTGTTTTTTCTTTTGAGCTGGATCTCTAAAAACCAGCACTATCCAACAGACTGTAGAACTATTTGACCCAGTTTCTACCCCAGTTTCAAAAACACAAGTTCTACCTGAGTATGCACTAGAGATTAACACGAATTCAGTTTCTTGATAAAAAGGTGTTCAGTTGTAATTTTATTGTAAAATGTTACTTTTAGGTTCACAGCAGTTGGAGGGGAAATTGAGCCTAACTTTCTGATTAGATGAGAGTAAACTCAGCCATATTATCAATAATGCCACGACAAGACTCCCCAAGGGGCACAACTGTGGTGAGACACCGAATGCAATAAGCAGCTTTTGACACAGGAAGCAACTCAGTGCTTTACTACGGAATCTTTGAGTAGGTAAAGATGAAAAAGTGCTGGAGCCCCACTGAGCTCTTTCAGGAAAAAAACCAGCAGTTCAAAGAACAGAGCTGTCTGCTTTCAGAGCTGCAAGGAGAGCAAGAATACAGTCTAACAGCATGCTCCACTAAAATATCCTATTACTAGATACAGTTTCTAGAAGGATTGCACACACATATAATGAGTAAACAAGCATCATTTATCTTCTGCTGAGAGTCTTTGGGAAAAAATACCATATATTTCATTAGGCCCTTAGACTGCATGATAACACACATTTCCTAAGTGTTGACTGAGCTGCCAATTCTAATTGTGAACATTCCTATACTTTCTCAAATCAGACTAGGAACAACTTCAAGGAAACTGTAAAAAAAACCCTTTACATCAAACAGCAACATCTTTAAAATGTTACAGTGAATGGCTTGAGATCTACCTGCACTCAGTGTGTGTGAAAAAGCTGACATCAAAGCTGAGCCAGAAATTTGCTTCTAAAATACAAATTTACGTTAAAGTAAATGGAATTAAATCAAAATCAGTTAACATTCCAAATCTGGCTTCTGGATTTACAAACTCTTGTAGTCTAGATGAAATATTGATTTCCTTAAGCTGCTTAATGAGACCAATAACTACACAAGATGAAAGTATTTCAAATAATCATGTTTTTCTTATGCTACACAATTATTTCATTTATCACGCCATTCTAATTTTTGGAGCGCAAGACTAAAGAAAATGATTCTGATTTTTCAACATTTATGTTTAAGTGTCATTTTAGCACAGAAATCTAGGAATTTCATACTTAGATTTCTAACAGGCCCCTGTCCATCTTTACATGTTATGGAATCAATGCACTCGTAGCTCCGCAGGAAAAAAAAAAAAGGAAAAAAAATCTTTACTCCAATTAAAGCTACTTTAATCTTTTAACTGGAAAGCATTCTTGATAAAGGCACTGAACAGCACCTTCTGTGGTTTCATAAAATGGTTAGTAGCTGTCCTTAGCAGAATACACATAATATATTTTGCCTGAGCCCACACATTAAAATTCTTTTCCACACACCAGCTCAACTTGACATCACTTGAAAGCAGCAATACTGAGCAACAGTAAAAATGTGGACAGAGCTTTGTACAATGTGACCACACTGGCACTGGTACTCACTTCAGTTATAGCCTGTATGTCAAATTAATGCTTCCATTACTGCATGTGGAAAGCATTTAGCACCATACAAAACTCTCCAAGGGTTTCTGAAACACAAACCAAATTTTAGATTTATAATTACTTTAAATAAATTATTTTAATTTGAGTTGACAGCAACACATCTGAATTTACTTAATTTTTTAAAAAAAATTACTACCAGAACTTCAGCGCCAGTTCAGAAAGGTTGTTGTCCCAAACAAATGGAATTTAGGAATAGTTGTTTCAACATATTTACTTTGATAATCTACAAGTCTTTTGAAATGCTGATTTGTTATTCTTGAGGGTTTTTATTTAGTAGTAGTAAATGTGCTTTTATAAACAAACTAACAAAATTGCATATTGCACTGGAAAACAGATCAGCTGAATTCTTATGGAGCATCCTATGCAAGGAAAAAAATTTGCCCAGAAATCCTCTGAGGAAAAAGAACATCTTCTAGACAACAGAGCTTTAACTATGCTCTCTGAAGACTCAATAACAACGAAACAAAACCCTCATCCATCAACAAAGTTCAAGAAAACATTGAAGCGTTGGGTAAAATACTTTAGACTTAGGCTTGATACGAATACTCAAGTTTGCAAGAGGAACATATACTAAAAGATCTAAATTTCTTCCCTCGAGGTAGCAGAAGAAAAAGACAAATCTCCAGCAGTCATCTAGCAAACTAGCAAAGACACATTTGATGTTGCTATTTTTGATTTTAAAAAGGAGAAAAAGTTATTTAAAACCAGCTTCTCTGGCTAGTTACATTAGAAAAAAGTAGAGCAATTGTTATTCTACACTTTTACAGGGCCACCATCAAAACATCAGCCGTGCACACATACTCAGTTCTGGAAATCTATTAAAATAGGATTGCACGTTATAGGATCATTAATAGATTAGGTATCAGAAGTATTAACCAAAACAATCACTTCTCACTTTATTTCAATGTTTTTTTTAAATATTTCACCTCCATTGAAAGGTACAGATGTTCAGAAGGCAGAGGAGGGGGAGGCAGCAGCCTGAGGCTGAGAAGGGAAGCATGGAATCAGTTGTGCTCTATCAGACTGAGCATGAAAACTGTTTTAACATTAAAAGAAAGGAGATGGAGGCAAAGCCTTTCTACTTGAACATGTGGCAAAGTTCAATATTTATTTCCAAGTGGACAATGGGAAGACATAAACCCCCATACAATATTTTAGTATTTTTATGAGAGTACTGGAGGTGAGATGCAAATGAGCAAAGATCTAAAGTTCATTAGAGTTTTCAGCACCAGAGAACACTTAATTCTTCTAGTTTCTTGATCAAATGCTTCCCACAACAGATCAAAATAACTAATCTCAGCTAATAGATCAATAACATCCAATGATTTCTTCACAAATCAGACTAGCTATAGCATAGTCTAAAAACCAAAGAGAAAATGCCATTTTAGGCTTTATTCAGTTTTAGTAATGTCTCCTGAAAATGGGCAGACTTCACGTATATACTGTTTTCTTAAACTGAAGATTGTAAAATATAACTAACATCTGTTACTTCCCAGAATCCGTTATAAGTGGTGCTAAAATTAATGAGGCCTTCGGGCTCTGATCTTGCAAAGAATTAATTTTAATCTGTAGAAGTCTTGGAGGTTTTGTCATGTTAGAAGAAGCTACAAGAACACATTCCTACAAATTCTGCATTACATATCCCAGGTACATGGGGAATTTTAGAGTCTGCCACTGGAAGTGTCAATTACAAAAGACAATGGCAATTAGTTTAAAAGCTCATTAAGTTTTGTCCATCCATGCACTGATTTATGTTTAACTGCAGAATCCCAATATACTTGATTTATATTTCATTACTTTAAAAAAGAACATAAGGCCTGTATCATGCAATACATCAGGTAAATGCAAATACAGACAAATCAGTTATGAGGGTATTTCAGATATCACAGGCAGAAGCAGCACATTGATCACCAAATGTGTACAACATCCTGTGGGAAATGCCTGAGCCATTGACCATTTATCCTGTTAACTTGTAAGACATGCAAGTAACTAATTAAAATTCAATTTTCCTAGACCTGACCCAATGCCTAATGCTCTCTTTTAAAGGCAACCTCCCCACTCCCACAACACCTCTGTCTGTAAGTGATTTATGCTGGCTGATTTTGCTGCCTTGGGAAATATGGCTTAGAGTCTTCCAAAGCACCATGAATAATGGACCCCTTCAGTCTGCATTATGCAGAAATTGATGCTTACTTTAAATACAATAATTTTCAAGAGGGATAAAGAAGAATATAAACTTTCACTTCAAGCTAAAAGAAACCTTTAAGTAGCTCATTTGTAGTTACACAAGCAATAATATTTTGGGAAATAATTAATCAGAAGGATTCTAACCAAATAAAGCACCTTTCAAATGTCTCAGATTAAGACTATTTGACATAATGGGTGTAAAACAGATGGCATGAGAGAGAACAGGGATGTCTTAAATACACTTGTTATACCAGCAGCCCAGGAAGTTACAGATAATGAGTTATTTATCACATGCTCCAGTTTAATAGCTAAATTAATTTAAAAATAAACAGAAAATGCACTCAAATTATAAAAAAGAATTAAAGAAGTTGCTGCCACATGAACAGGACCATTAATACTGATGTCAGATTGAAAATAATTCTTATTTTTTCACAAAATTATATTTAAGTAATGGATTTTAAAAATCAGCTTCACTTAAGTAATTCTGTCAGTGTGCCTCTGTGTAAACTAAGCATACCAAAATCAAGTATAGCTAAAACATAAAAAAACCCTAGAAGTTAGGAATGCTATTTATCCTCCTTATCCCCCCAAACTATTTTCCCCAAAGGAAAGAAGACTGTAATTTTCACCCTAATTTCTGATTACTTCAGTTAATGTATCATCGAGAGTTATTACTGTAATTTGCAGTCTGCATAATTTTGACTTCCTAAAATATTGCAACATATTTTTTGCAACTTCCATTAGCTCTAGGACAAGAAAAAAGTGGGAAAAAAATACTCAGAAAAAATTCCTAAGGTAGAAGAATTCTTAAGACTAGCGCAGAGGACCACATAATTAAAATGGGCTTTAAAACATTCCTCTATTTCAAAATGAAGAAATTAAATAGAACTAATCTTGATTTTTAATGCGTTGTTGCAAAAAACCCTCAAAACCCAACAAAACAACAAGTAAGATTTAATTTTATTGACATCACATGAGTCTATATGCATTGAGAACATCCCCAACACCGCCCTCTTCATTTGCTACAAACAGGCATAAGCCTCACTGACAGAAGATACCAGGGAGGGAGCTTGGAGCTTTAACACCTCCACATCTGGAAAACCCTTAGTGTTTTAATTCCCTTTTCTACAGGTATAACAACAGTCAATACTTGCTTCATTTGCATTAGATGATAAAAGCAAAAGAGACCCTACCCCAAAAGGCACTCTGAGAACACCATCTCAAATAGAGCTGGGCTGATCTACAGCCAGCTGCTCCCAAAAAGAACAAGCTTGTCCCCACTTCTGGCTCCCCAGCACCAGCATTGTCAGACTCTGGGTGAGACAATTCAGGATACTAAAGAAACAGCGTAAAACGAATCTACTAAAAAGCAATTTTCCCTCTCACCCAATTTTCACTCCGTCAACTATCAATGCATTAAGAGGCTGCTTCTGACATTTTGTCCGAGAACGGGCAATTCACCATATTAATCCTAGTGAAACCTCAATGGCATGATGACACCAACCAGAAGACCAGGTTTAACAACCAGCATCTCCTAAAACTAGTTAAGAGACCTTTTCCCCCTTTCCCATCCGTGTAGAGAGGGGCAGCTAACACCTCTAGGTTGTGAAAAAAGTTAGTTTGTCTCCATGCCCCACCTCTGTGCCCTCCCAAAGGAGGCCAGGCTGGCTGGCATTGTGCTGCCTAAGCAGCAGAGCCCACAGACGAGGTATCGAGTGTCACCCACAGGCAACAGCAGTGGCTCGGCTGCTGCTTCAAGACAAAGCAAAACCTTAAAACACACAAAAAAAAAAGCCAGCTGCTTTTCTGAACAGAAGTAACGTGGCCATTTGCCACTGCTCTAAATGTTTGCATCAGCTTTAAACGCTTTGGAAGAGTTCCAGATAGATAAACCTTTTTTACTAAAATGAGAGGCATTTCTGCTAAAAATGCCTGAGCACTGAAATGACTCTTTTTGGTCGAGAGGCAAGGTTTGCAACACAGTATGTCATACTTCCTGATGGGATTGCGGACACAAAAGAATCTGTTAAAAACGGAGTATGTTTTTAGTCCCATTTCCAAAGTAAACGCAACTCCTGTAATCACACAGGCTCCCTTCAACAACTTTTAAACATGCTGTCAACTTCCACTGAGTTCACCAGCGAGAGAGAGAGGGGAGGGTTCAGGTGTAATTAAGTCTCCACAAGTTATGTAAAATCAATGGCTAAGTACTGAAGGGAGACCAAAATTGGTGAGCTCACTGAAGAAAGGGGCAGGCAAAACACGATCATTATATATCCCGCCTGGAAGCAGCTGCCTGGCGACCAGCACGTGCATCCCGGCCGGCCAACTGGGACACAACTGCGGGAGAGGCGAGCTGAGGATTTTAAGGACATCAGTCCACAGGAATCCAGGCTTTGTTAGTAACACTGCTCAGAGGACTTTCTTTTTGAACATCGCGAAACAATTAGTCTTTTGTGCAAAAGCTCAGAAAAATATAACCGTTAGGATTCCAGACATTTTATATCCCATTTTGAGAGCTTCTCAATCACGTGTGCTTTCCACTACCTAGTCCTCATCAGCTCCAGCAGGCTGAAGAGTGGGAAATGGGTCTAAATATCCTTGTGTAAGCACAGTAACTGATGGAACAAGAACTGCCAGCAGGTTGCATTCTCATTTATGGCAACGGGTTCACAGCCATGCAACTCACACCGGTTGGTGACCCAATACTTCAATATTGCATAAAGCATGATTTGTACAAATCTTAACATATGACACTTGGAAAACATCAAGTCTTTGGATGAGTATTTGTTGCTCAATATTATGTTTCACAAATCCAATTAGTCACTGAAACAGACTTGTATCAAAGCTGGCATTCCACTGAAGCTTAAAATGTCAGTAACAGACAGACTGACATTATGCCCCATACATTAACTTAACTGTAAAACTCACACATTCAGAGCGGAGCTTTTCTATCTTCCCACCAGTACATTGTCTTGGCACAGTCTGCCTACATTCAAGACAATAATAATGCACTTAAACCAACATCAAGTGTCTTAGAAAAACTTCCCGACTTCAAATCTATTGGGATGACAGAAATTACCTCTATTCTGTCTGGAAAAACTTTGGCTCACACCACAGCTGGGGTCCTTACACTCACTGCAGTTTTCCTGCTGCAATCTCACTGTTTTCACACAGACAGGACCAGAAGCAAAGATTGCAATATAAAATTCTCAGTACCAAATTAGGTGAATTATCTACCAAAACATGCATGCTCAAAGGAAGGTTACCAAATGTAAAACCCCACAATAAGCATTAGCTACAGTCACGACAGAGGAGCAGCCTTGGAAAATGGAGCTTTTCATTTTTAAAAACCACTCTTGAATTTTGCCCCTATAAATCACAGACCTCACTGGAGGGTTTAGGTAGTAGGGAGCAAGAAAGTTTAGAAACTTCTTTTAGTCTTAATTAGATGCAAAAAGGTATCTAAATTCAGCTCCAGGCCTTAATGACAAAATTTCAAAATACAATCAAGTAAGGTGAGCAGGTGTTCTGCATCTTAAGACATAAACTCAATGTTAACAGCCCCTCGAACATTATTTCTTGTCTATCTATGACTGGAATTAATTCTTTATAAATAACATTCTTACCCATTCAGATTCTGAAACATGTAAAACTAGAAGTACTATCTAGGCTTGCTATTTTCAAATCATACCATTTTGACAATGAAATTACAACAATTTTTACTAGCTAAATACAAATGGAGTTGAAACTCACACTGCTTGGTTTGCGAACTGCGGAATACTTCTAGTAAATATCAGCTTTTCCAACTATTTATGAAATAAAAAAGCACCACAAACAACCTGAACTTTGAGCCCAAACGATCCAGTGCTGCCCCTTTAATACTGCTGTTTAGCAGTGCTCCACAGTTTGACATCAGTTGATATCCTAAATATAGCTCTGCCTTAAGTCCCCCCCACAGTTCACAACCCAGACAAAGCCAGCTCCATGACTCACAGCCTGACACAGGCCAAACAACCCTCACAACACTCCTGAAATTTCATCTGAGACACGAAACATCAAAATTTCGGGAAAATATTTAGAAAATAAGTCACTACAGCACAGCCTTTATTAACAGTCTCTTGACTTTTTAACCTTCCCCTCTGCCGGGCAGGACTGTGATTCTCTGTGAATCACGTTCTTTCAGTGCGGTTATGGGCAAAAGCCATCCCAAACTGGTCTTCCCCACTCCGACTCCCGTGCCCTCCGTGCAACCCCTCACTGCTTTTTCCGAACTCCTTATAGAAGCTTTGGTAACAACAGACAACGGAAACAAAGGAGAAATAGCCAAAGGAATAAATGAAGGCTTCTGTGGCTAGTTCAAAAGGAGAAGTGGAGGCATTTCAGAGCCACAGATGGCATTCACTGTAAGGATGCTGTGTATTACAGGCACCAGGTCTGCTACACAACAAGAGGAACACTTCTCCACATGCAGGTGTGAAAGCAGGTATCCTGCTCCTCTCCCCCTTACACAGAGGCCTGGCTAACACTAGGAAGTGCTCCAGCAGGAATTTAGAACACATCCAAGTAAATTGCCCTCACAGATTAGTGGTTTTGCATAAACAGTGCCAGTTGAAAGAAGAGCTTCCGCGTTTGCTTAGGCTGTGGTTAACTAAAATATTCTCATACAGTCTTACTTTATTGACATGGGATAACTAAGGTAATACAAATTAAAAGTAGAGGTACAACAACAGAAATACAAAGAGAAAGGTGGAATAGAAAGGGAAAATAAGAGTTAACACTAAGATTTGGGCTGGGGAGCTTAGAGGGAAAAGGGTCGATTTCAGAGCCACCTTAACACTCCAAAGACAGCTGAGGGAGGTCCAGCCTGATTTCTGCAGCCCGGCTATTACTCTGAGCAGAAGGCAATTAGTGTAGCCATGAAAGTTAAAGAAACATTCAGAGGGAAGCTCTTTTTCATATAAAACAGTAGCTGTTCTCAGGACAAAGAAAGTGTCAAAAAAAAAGAAGCTGAACAAGATGTTTTCATGGCAGTGGTTTTACTTAACACTACACTGCCTCTGAAACCTGCAAATTTCCAAGTTGAGCTAATAAGTAAGAACCATGCTGATTGCAGTTTTTTGGCTCTCAGACTACTCTGTGAGATTAATTCAATTTAGAGTCAAAACATTTGTAGATTTTCTGCATGAAGAAAGGCACATTAAAAATCATAATCCAAAGTTTTCACTACACGGACAGTGCTGTGAATCTGTATGAGACCTTCACCCGAAGCTGAAATAGCAGCACTTTCTGTCTTGTATGAAAAACAGTGCCCTCTGGCTTCTCATTAAATGGCAGTACAAAAACAGTTTAAGGATAAAACAAGTTAACTCCTATAGCCAGTTCTTGTAAAGAAACATGGACAATTACACGACAATTCTCTAACTACTCTAATTTTTCAAGGAATCATCACCATAACTCAGATGCTCTGAATATTGAGATATTTGATTTTCAACTTAAAATATAATCCTTATCAGACAGTTGTATATATTCATATGTTACAAGAAACTGAAACTCAGTGAAAAACAGAAAACCACTAGATTTGTTCTTTAGAACTGTTTTGTTCACAGGATACTTGTTCAAAGATGGGAAAAAGCCTTATTCAAAGCCACATAAAGGTGTTTCAATTTTGCAGAACCTTAGAAAAGAGTTTATACAGAAAGAGAGAAGATTAGATATTCAAGACAATTGTAAATTTTTTATTGCAATAAAACACATAGACAGAGAACAACTTCCTCAGGTACTAAAGCTGAAAAAGGAGATATTTAAAAGAAAATACTCAGAAGGTAAGAATTCTGCAGAAGTAGTGACAAACTAGATTTAACCAACAAAGCCTACACTGCCTAGAAAAACCCCATTTATCCATCACTTATTCACTGCCTCCATCAGGGCACAGAGAGGATGACATTTTGAGACAACTAAACTAATTTCTAGATCCAAGTTTCTCCTCCCCTGCCCCAAGTGCTATACATAGTATATTTCAGCACTATTAAATGTCAGGAATGAAAATATTTTCTATCATTAATGTGATTATTTGTGTTATTTAAGTTGTGTTGGGAAAAGCACAGTGTCCTGTTTGAGACTGCAAAAGGATAAAGAAGCAGAACTGTATTTGAGGCCTGGCAAGAGAGAAGCTGTGTTAGGAACAGAAGTGCACACACACGTGAAATACACCTCTGTGATACAGAAAACAATGATTATCCACATGGATAACTTTATGATTTAATGTCATTTTTACACTCCTCAGTGTCTTTGCAATTGCACACTTGAGTAAAAGTCCAGCCTAAATGACACCTATGAGGCACCATTCCAGTTATAATTTTATTTAGTTACTATAACTTGATCCTCTGACAAATGCCTACATTTCGCACCTTCTAGTACACGAATTGACTACGTCTGCAAGGAAGCTGCAACTTAATTCATCTGACAAAAATTGAACTTTATCTGAGAAAAACAGCTAAAGGAATAGCCAGATGATTAAAAGTACACACACCTTTTCGAAGATGTCACTATTTGATTCATGTACACCATCACAGCAGCAAGAGAGATACATTTTCCATAAATAACACTGCAAAACCCCATATCCTTTGAGAATAAAACTTCTTTTCCGCATTGGTAATCAGACACATTCCTAAACAGATTTGATTTATCGCGCCTTTTTCATGTCTGAATTGCTGTACATGAATTTACATGCAGAAAGGCATATATTTTCAAACTCATTTGCACTTAAAGCGATTATTTTGCACCTATTTCTGAAATGACACTGAACGTTCTCAGTTTGAGTTTTTAAACAACCCGTGGTCACATTAAATAAAGGAAATGTTCCTTTACAACAGGTTTCTGAAAGTTTGAGTTCTACAGCAACAACTTCTGCAAAGGCAGTTCTCTAGCATGTTTAATCCAGAGAGAAAAAAAGCCTAATGCCATTTTGTACAGGGGGATAAAAGGTTCAATTATATAGCTAAATACAGAGCCTTGTTAAATCAGATAATTGACACCTCTGTTAAAAACTGAACCTCAAACACTAACTCCTCAAACGAGGCCTGTTTGCTGAATCTCTTGGACATTTACTCCAATGCCCTGATGTCCCGAGCTCATCCCTGGGCTGTTGTTTCCCACCTCCTCCATACAGCATTTCAGAGCTGCACTGACAGGCAGGATTTTGTTAGAAATGGAATGCTAATAACCTTGAGTACAAAACTGGAGTCACTGTGGTTCCTCTGTTACAGATCCTCATCTAGTAATGGGCACTGAAGCCTCTATAGAGATTTTTCACCCATCAAGGCAAGTTAGATGGTTTCCCTTAGAACCACATCAGAGGAAAGGAGGGAGCAAACAGCTACACTACAGACACCTACTAAAAAATGCTGACTTTCTGGTTTTAAAGAGGATACTGGCTTTAAAAAAAATACAACACACCAGAGAAAAAAAAGCATGCTCCAAGTAATTTTTATAAGCAGACTGAGGGAGGGTAAAGCATTCAGGCTCTTCAAATGAAAACATGAGGTCATTTCCCCAAATCATCACCGAGGCATCTCAGTATGCTGCAAAAAAATCCCAAATGCAACATTACAGATGTGAGCTCAGCAAATAATCTCAAAACTTTACCTCAAGATTTCCCTTACCATTTTACACTGATGATATTAACTACTTTAACTTCTTCTATTCATACAGTATTGGAAAAGAGGTTCATCAGCCAAGTGATAAATGTGGCTATTTCTGTAGATAACTGTTCTCCCTTTATTTACGCATGCACTTTCATATAGGGAGAGACTAAAAATAGTACATTGATGCTGACTTAAAGACAGTAAGTGTGAAATACTGGGGGAAATCCCTGTCTTTTCCTTTCAAAGAGACTTGCAAAATTACACCCATCCAACCACTCACAGAAGATTTGGAGATTTTGGAGATAAGCCAGGTAGTATCTGAGACCTAAACCCACAGATGGCTACTGAAAGGCTGAGTAACACCTGCCCAGGGGCAATGACTGCAGAAGTCAATTGTCCACTCTGACACAAGAGGAGTCAGGCCCCTCTAACACTGGCCCTGAATTCTGAACAATGAATAGCAGTGTGGTAACAGGCACTGGACAAATTTGAACTCTCATGGCCAAGAATCACTCCTTTTTTGCAATAAACACTGGCGAGATAAAACAGACAACTGCCTGCACCTCAGAGCCTCTGCCCACTCTATTTCTAGATGTTTATATTAAGTAGCTGCAGAGCATGTGCCTGCTGCTGTGCTCTGAGCTCCTTCAAGCAGCAGTGGAATGAAAGTGTCTCGATTCTTGTTAGTCCCACTGCTGCCCACAGGCACACAAGTAGCAACAACCAACACCGACAAGTCTGGGCAGTTTTCCTTCTGGTATAATTTGGGAAACCTCAAGCATCAGCAAGTAGCTGTCTGCAGACAAACCCCCCCCAGAATCAGGAGCGCCTGCCTCGCATTTAGGGGATTATACAGAAATCTAATTCCCATTCACACAAAAGCGCAGTTTTTACAGATTATAAAAACTAAGAATTGCTATAAAACTGACATAGAATATTTCATTGCATTCTCTCCTTTCCTCAAGAACTTCATCATTTGCATTTTTTTTGACATTATAATCCAGCAGGTGTCAAGAGCAAATTTACAGGCATTTTTGTTAACTATTGATGAATGTATTATGACTTTAGCTTAAATAGTCTTATACAGTTCAATTTATAAATATGATTAAAAAATCCCTTGTATTTCAGTGGCAAGACTAAACATATTACTAAAATCTCATAATCAACTCCTGAAAATTAGAGCAGAGAACATTCCAGAAGCACTAGAGAATTTAGAAGTGTTTTTCTTCAGAAAGAATTACTACACTTATGATTTCCTTTTATAGTCTTAATAAGCTACAGTCAGAAAAACAGAAAAAATACAGCTACTCACAAAGCAATTTAAATTCTCAAAAAAAACCCAAAAACTAAAACACAACCAAAAAGACCCACCAAAAAAAAAAAACAAAACAAAAAAGGCTTTATAAAGAAACTCTTAACCATTCAAGTATCCTTCCAAAAAACAAATTTAGCTGAGTTAATAAAGACACATGTCAGTGCTATAACTCTGACCTAAGACGTGGCATATTTTTTTCCTCTCTAGTGATATCTTGATATTGATTTGAAAACAAGGTAATGAATCACTTATTTCTTTTGCAATAAAGTTTGTCAAGTCAAAGCCCCCAAAATAAATCACATGAAATGGTAAGGCAAACAGGGCAAAGAAACGCAGCAGATGATCAGCAAAATAAACTTCTAATTTCATTTGGTGCTAGTTCATTAGCTGTGCACCACGCCACGTTATGTTGCCCTCTAAGCAATACTGATTTCTCAGCCTGCCTTGTTAGAAGCACACACAGCAAAGGGCAGGAACTGCAAAGGGACTAAATCCACTATGGCAAAAATAGAGTTAAAGAAAATGGTTTCAGTTTCCAGCTCTGAAAGAGGCCAAACAACAGATTGACTATTATGTCTTTAGCTCAAAGAAAGAACTTGAACGTATTCAATTTTTTCAACAATTTAACTATTAATAAAACACTACCTGGGTAGGAAAATAATATAAATACTATGGTGCCAGGTAAATGCAGCAGTCCACGGAGATTAAATGGCATTCAACAACAAAATCCATTCAATTATATACCTTTTCCTCAACCTGTGCTGGATTACTAAAAACCAGTTAAAAAGGCAAGGTTATTTTATAGGCGTTATAAGATGGCAGTTAGAGATAAAAACTGTAAGCATTCCAAAGCTGAAGACAAAGGTTTGAGTTTTCTTTGTTTCATTCAGTACTTTGGGCTAATTTCAGTAACGTTCTGGAGGAAGACTGCCCTCCTGTGTTCACCAACCACAGCAGGCTGCCATGAGACGGCCCATGCAGCTGGAATCACTTCAAGCTGGCGATTTTATTTATTTTATTTATTTATTTTTTTTTTAAATAATCACATTACTGATTCAGAGAGAGAAATTAGCCCACCAAATGTTTGCACAGAAATACAAGGCTGGTGAACAGCAGGCCTGTTCCTAGGGCTCTCACAGAAGGTGGTAATGCCTGCTAGTTGGCATCAGGCCTAGAAAGCCATTCTGGGCCTTTAAAATGGCACTGCTGCTTGCAGCTGCTCTTTGCTCTTAACAGAGGCTGCTTATTAAAAGCTCCTAAATTGTTCAATGAAGTCCTAAAGGAATAAAATGCTTGTTAGACACCTTGTAATGAGGTTAGCTGTACTCCTTCACACCAACTCCTCATGCTACTGCAGCTCTGTGGCACCTACCTTCAGAAAGGTACCAAAAAATCCAGGGGTATGAATCCATCATCACCCACATTTCCTATGCCACATTGTTCCCATGTCATGAATCCTGTAAGTGCTTTATAAATAATTAAAACGTGAAAGAACACTGTATGGGAAAACAAGAATTTTAGAAATGGAAACACCAAGGTACACAACAGTGTGTCAAATGTAGGAAGTCTGGCAGTGAGCTGGCAACAGGAGGGACTTCTGGATTCCTGCTTTTAACAATGTAACTTGGTAAGTTAAAAAACCAAATGCTCCTAATTTGGTGGAACATTTGATACTCACATAGCAAACTGCATTTGAAAACATTCAGGAAATCATCTAGCCTCCTGTGAGCCCTGCACTAAAGCACTACAAATCTAGTGGCAAGGGAAAAGCCTTGCTTTTAGCAGTATTCAACAAGACACAAAAAGCACTTCAATACTCGTATAGGCAGCTCTAAGAAAAATCTAGGTTTTGTACACTAGCAAACACAAGTCCATTGTTAAGGTACTTGTGGATAAAAGGCAGCACACAGATCAATAACTTAAGATGCACGTCATTCTGAACTCGTGTGTGGGCATGCACAACACGCCTTGAGATAAATTTTATTCCAATTAACAAAAATGTATGACTGAATGATCCTTCAATTCATTCAGGAAAAACATGAGACTGAGCCAATTTTTAAAAAATCCCACATGATTATTCACTTACACAAGTACCTAAGCCAGTGTTTTTCAAAAATGTGTGTTGGTTTTTACATCAGCACTTGCTTACATTACTTAGAAATGGTAATCAATACCCAGCATGGGAATTCTAAGCCCTTCATCTGTGCATGATATGATCACAAAAAAAAACACTACCTCTTTTCCCTTATTTTTAAATACTTTTTTACACTAACTCCAACAACCCTTTTCTTGCAGAGAACAAAAAAGGCATTTTCTCTTCAATTACTGGACAGCAAAAAGAAAAATTTTTAAAAAGTGAGGGAGAAAAAATGAAGCTATTATTCTGTGCATCTGGAGGGCATGCACTTGTTAAATCTTTACTTATGAGCCCAGATTACTTTTTCCTCACATATTGCCTCATGATTTTTCCTTTGTCACTTCGGTGATCACTCTGTTCTTTTTATAGTCTTCAACCACAAGAATTTCACAACAATTGCTACAAAGTGATGCTTTTCCTGTAATTGTACTTTTTCTTTGACTGGTTCAAGTAAACAAATAAATAAATAAATAAATGTATTTATATACATAAGAGGAGAGAAATTCTTGCGTGGGAACAAGCAAATCAACCATCCCCTCTTCCTCTCGCATTCCCCATAATACAGAGTTATTAACAGTTCACAACACTTACTGGTGTGAGACAGTTTTAATTTAGACTAAATACTTTTAACATAGAAATATAATTGAAATAATTTAAAACTTGCATATAATAATCTCCTTTGCAGGGCTTTCAACACTGTTTCAATTTAAGTTATTGTTCTGCCTCCTGGTAAACAAACAACATTTTCTTCTTTCATGGAAAGACCTAAAAAATGCTGCTTCCCCACAACCTTCATCTTAAAAAAAATGAAAAAGAGGAATTGTTTGTGGTAGTGTTAATTTCTCTATTTGTGTACCTGCATTATCAGTCTCTACAGCTTGTTAAACAGTATCTAACACTACTCAGCAAACAAAAGAACTTACATACAACATCCAAACTAAATCAATTAATATATTCCAACTGGGCCACTTCTAACTTTCCTCTTTAGAGGAGAAACCAAGCAATAGTAAGAAGAGCTATGATAATCAAATTAGAGACCAGTGGATTTCACGCTACAGCCAGGGTTCACCTCCTGTCAAATCCAACACCTCTGGAGATGTTTGCATGGCAGCAGGAACCTCCAGTGACACTGATATTCCCAACAGGAGTGTCCCAGCAAGAACCTAAGCTTCTGTAATTCTCACTAAACTAAAGAAGCTAAAACCTCTGGATAGCCAGATGATTGCCTACATCAAGCTCCTTTTTCTGTTATATTTTTGCTGTAGGAAAGAAGGACAAGCCTTTAAGGAGCATGGGACAGTTAGAGTAGCTTACTATTTGCAGAGATGATGCTATGGAAACAAAGGCCAGTGTTAATTCTAGTGTCACTGAGTGCACATCAGTCAAGCAGTCTTTGGAATATAATATTTAAGTACCATTTCTCTCCTAAAAGTTCCAGAAGGACAGTATTGTCCAAACAGCACATATTGTGTCCAAGATCTATGATACAGGATTTTTCTTTCCAATGGGTATTCAGGCAGCTTTCAAAAGGGAAGCACAAAATGTGTCTGAGATATCTTGGAATCAAAAATCAATTGATTTCAACACAGGGATTTGGGTAGCACACATAATTGTCACACTTAATGTCTACAAGTACAGAGTACACCTGTATTTGGAATTTAAGCATGGTTCTGGCACACCTAGCTAGAATTCACAAAGCAGAACACTGTTTCTGTTAAAGATAATAAGGCCTCAGCCCAAGTGAAGCTGGTACAGAGGATGATATGGCCCTGAAGTCAGGACAGAGTGACCCAGAGACAGCCAGCACTGCCATCAGGACATGCAGCTGGACTATTGGCAAGACCAGGGTCTCACTCCCAAAGCTGCCAGAGCTGATGCCCACAGGGAGGTTCAAATTCAGCAGCTGCACACCTTGGAAAAGCATGTGACGTGTCAGAGGACAAACAAGCCATTCCTGAAACAGTGCACCAAGACACACGATTTATTATTGGACCAGTACTTCAATATTTTTCCAAATTAAACCTGCAGATACCTTCCTGGCCCATTCCAATGACTATCATGTTCTTCATTCAGCAGTTTCAACTCAACACAAGAGCCATCTGCAACCCGAGGGCACATGCCTAATCTGGTATAACCTTATCTGCTGCTCCAGTAACTAGATTCTCCTCCTGCAAGGTCTCTGTTCATTCAAAGGAGTACAAAGCACAGCCTTGCAGTGCCAGTTAACAAGTAAAATATCCTGTCTGCTGGCACAGGACATCTCACAGAGGTGCTGGTGGGGAAAAAGGTGACAAATAAAATGGTGAAAAAGAAGAGAATTCTCTCTTATCAGAGTGCACTTTGTTCATATACTCCTTTTTAGCTCTTAGAGAAATCAACAGTCCTTCTAAATTACAGATTCTACACACTGGGTGTTTTTGTCTAAGACAAGGATTTTATTCTTTTCATAGACTATTCTGACAAATAATTTTTAGAAGAAGATTTATTACAAAGTCTTTATTACCCTTGGTCCCCAAGAACTTTTTGTTTTCAATCATATTTCACCTCCTACTCAAGGCCTACAAAAATGCACAGTAGTCACAAGTTTGCAAAGAAAAATCCTGAATTACAAACAGCTCTGTGGAAGGGGCTCTATTCTGTATTTGCCATATTACTTGAAAATTACATACTGCTTAAAGCTTTTTGACAAATACTTCTGGCAAAACAGTTGAGCTGCAAACTTGCAACACAAATTAACCAATGCAAAATATTTTGTCTCTCCTAACTTCCAGGAACTCAAAATAATACCAGAAAATAACTTCCCAAAGCTTTCCAGAACGGCTACACATATAAGACAAGGACACAGTATCTCTTTCCAGCTGGATGTTCTGGAATTCTGTTTGTCATACCTTTGCAGCTCAAACACACACTACGCTTCACTGCCCTTTCTGTTTAGGATATTTTGCAATCTCAGATTTCCATCAATTAAAAGGAGAATAGTATTTTAAGGAAATATTAATTGAACAGAAGGAACAAGGGATTAAATCTTTCCATCTTCAGTAAAACAACCTCTGTATCAAGCCTTGTCTTTGATCATTAAACCTTTGCATAAGCCAGTATAAAGGATAAAAAGGCCGCTTACTAGGAACAAGCAGATCCTTCCTTTCAAGAAACAATGTATAAATAATAGCAAAAAACCCCCACACCCTGAAGAAAAAATCTGAAAAAATCTATATCATGAGTCTTAAAGTGGAAATAGGCAGTCATGATTAACTGTGTATTCCTTA
The DNA here is from genome assembly GCA_013399195.1 of Dicrurus megarhynchus. NCBI lineage: Eukaryota > Metazoa > Chordata > Aves > Passeriformes > Dicruridae > Dicrurus > Dicrurus megarhynchus. The sequence continues at coordinate 21,595 of VXAD01004035.1, read as the reverse complement.
TGGCAATAACTTAATTATACAGAGCGAAACCACAGAGCTTTCAGAAAAGCTTCCTTAATTTACCAGATAATCCACAAGCAATTTCCTTATATGGCTGGAGAGAAATCACTGCTGTGTGCTCTAAAGCTGGAAGACAAATGGCCTCACAAACAGAAATCACTGTTACTAACTGGAATAATAAAAGTCTTGCATCTCCATTGTTACACATTCCTTTCATATAAATGCATTGCATTTTCTTCTGAGTGTGGTAAATCATCGTCAAATCATTAAATTGTTTATTGAATTTATGTAAATTAACAGTGCAGCCTTACAGGGAAATGGGAGAAACAAAGTAAAGGCATTTAGGATTTTTAGTCTAAAAAAAAAATATCATTAAAATTACATTAGATGTAAAAACCCAACATACAGACTTGAGCTTTTATGTTTCAGATAAAAATTAAAACTTGCTTTGGATCATCACTTTACCATGAGGTGATGATAAAAGATGAAATACTAAACATAGTCTGGCTAAGACTGAATTCTGATCTTAAAATTCTAATGAATTCTTCTAAATATGACCATTTAGAACTCATATTACTCAAGTAAACTGCTTTTCTTTATGGAAAAGTTAGACCCCACTGAAGAGCAGCCTTCAGCACCCGACTACCAACAACTTCTGGTAGAATTTGATGGTTACAAAAAGGTTTCTTAAAATTTGGTCCAACTCTTAACACTAAAGACATAACAAAATCCTCACAATACATTTTTTCTCTGCAGGAGGCAGCTCCAGGAGTATTCACTGTTTGCTAAGTACAAAAACCAAATCCTTTCATTTTTACTGCAGAGTGTTTTGGGATGGGTTTCTTTATTTTTTCCAAACTCTTAAGCATTTCTTGAAGTAAACAGACCATATACTTCATATATTTTCACATACTCACTCATACACACACTCAGGCACACTCACTCACCATTTTCATACTGCAAATGGTCAATTACAACCAGACTACAGTAAGGTGTAAATCAGAATTTTAAAATATTAAGCTTCCAAATAAAACTAATTCCCCAACTGCTTATTTTCTGAATGTTAGGCTCATGATAAAGGAAACAAAGCACGGTTAGCTGCCTAAATAAAAAAATTTTAACCCTTACAGAGTACACCTATTTTTCATTTACTATATATATACACCATACATTTCTAAAAATCAGGCAGCACACATGAAAATATTATTGTATTTTGCTGTAGTTCAAGCATTTTCATGAACACAGTGAAAAAAAAGAACCACGTCATTTTTAGAGTTTACACTTTCTAAATTTTAAACACTAATTCTGTTATTAAAAAAAGACTAATAAAGGACAAAATCAGTGAAGAATGCTACTCATTCTAGAGCAAAGCAGCTCAGAATCTGGCACAAAAGAGCATAACTCAATCATTAGGTCGACTTTTACAACTTCGTCCATGGAGAAAGTGACAAAATTGCCACAGCCATAAAAGAAGCAATTTTTAGCACCAGAGTTCAAACACACCCATAAATAAAACCACACTCATCCACATCACTAGGAAAGTCACATTAAAGAACTTCCACTGCTAGGAAAATATTATAAATAATCCTTGCAATCTATGAAATATGAGAATTTACTACTGCCTCTGGCAATTCCTGGCAGCAACGCTTACCTGGCAATAATCCAACCTGAAGATAACAGGCTAATGTAATCCCTAGTTTTCTCCTATTCAAAGTGCACAGAAATCCCAATTTAATTAGACTGCCTTCCTTTTTTGCACATACAACATACGTAAAAACATTCACGGATTTAAGTTTTCTTATTTATTAATCACATCACACCAATTTCAGTGCATTTTGGATGACATAGGGATTCAGGCTGTAGGAAATCAAATCCTAGTTCTTACCCAGAACATTTCCTGCAGGTACTTCCTCAAGATCTTCAAGCTCTCTTCCCATAAGCAAGTAGAGGTTCTCCAGTGTACAGCACGTCATGTGAGGGACTGCTGGCAGATCCTCTGTGGCACAGCACTGGGGTGACAGCTACACAGAGCACAAAACCAGCAGCTGGATATTTATCACTTAGCTCAGATAAAAACTTCTTCCACAAAACCTCCTTGCCTTCCAAAGCTAGAAAATACAACCTAGAGCATTTTCATCTCAAACCTCAGATGTTAAAAACCAACATACGCTCCCAAAAATCCACACTTGAGGAAAACACGTGAATGTTACCAAGAAGATAAAAAAACAATGCTTTCTTTGGCAAATTTTAGGTGTGTACTACTTCTACCTCACTTTTCATTATCACTGAAAAAACAAATGTCTCAAAGTAATGAACTTCTCTGATCAGAATCTCAAAACATTTAACATCAGTTTTTCCAACCCTATTGTGCACCTTTTGTTCCCTAAAAGAATTGCTTTTCCCTTCACATTTGTTTTAAAAACAAAATAAACACATACTGGATTTATGGTTAGCTAATACAACACTGTACTTTATTTTGGAAATGCTAAGGTTTATAATGAGTTTACATTCAGCTATTAGCACAATTACCTAAATTACTTTGATACTTCTTGGAATTTTTCACTTGAACTTTTTTCTCTTTTGAGTGAGACACGTGTAAGAAGTTATTGCAACAGTTCACAGTCACCTCTTACCTTGTGCAGAGACTCAGTGGGATCATACTTTGGTCCTAAAACAAAGATTTTTTGCCCTCTTTTCACCACGCCACTGAACACTCTGGCAAAAGCAATGAAATACTCCTTGGTGTCTGCTTCCTGTTTCACTGCCTTTGAGGTCATGCTGTCTCCTTGACCACTGAGCTGTTGCTCTTCACCTAACCAGTCAGAAAAAATACGTTAAGCATAAAAACACTTTCTGCCTCATCATCTGAAAGAAAAAAAGTCAATTATATATTATATTGTCACGTGTGGCAAAACACAGAATTGTTCCAGTTAAAACAGACCTTTAAGATCCTGAAGTCCAACCCAGCACTGCCAAGTCCACCACAAACCCATGTTCCTCAGTGTCACATGTTTTGAATATCCCCAGGGATAGTGACTCAATGACTTCCCTGGGCACACTCTTCTAATGCTTTACACTTCTGGTCAAGAAATTTTTCCTCTAAACCTTCCCTGGCACAACCTGAGGACATTTCCTCTTGTCCTAGCACTTGTTACTTGGGAGGAAAGACCAACCCCCACAGCTGTTACCCGTGACCCAGTCCTGTTGCTCATACATTGCTTTTGTACCAATTTATTGGCTGTTTGGTGTTGAAAGTTACACAGCTTTTAGCAGAGCATCTCCTTCAAGCACCATATCCCTTCAAATGAAGTACCAGGATCAAGTACATTCTCAGGCTAAGGAACATGAATCCATGGCACTATTTCACCATTTATGAACTATCAACTTTCTCACAAACCCCTCCTCACTCTTTGTTCAGTTCCACATATTGAACTTTGGACGGGCATGTGGATGATTCACCACGTGGATTTGCACACAGCCCCTTGGCAACACCACGACACTACTATCAAACATCCTCCAGGAAAACAGGAATCAAGGAACCACACACCTTTCGGATCACCAGCATTCCCAGTCACTTCAGATGAATTTTCACTTGGGGGCTTTTCTGGCAGCTCCTTCCCTTGACTTGCTGCCAATTTTTCTGCGTGCCTTCGTTTCGCAAGTTCGCGCCGATGAGAGAGTTCTTCTTGAGTTAATGGCCTACATTGTATTTTAAAATACCAGTATTTGGCAATGTCATTTATTTTAAAATAAATTAAATAACACTAATTAGAATACTATATTTGACATAAGTAAAAACTCATGCAGAAAGCCTTTTGTCCCCCAAAACTGTAATTTTAAGTCAGCTAAAATTAGCAAACTCTTCCTCTACCATATTTAGGCTTTCATTTTTCTTCCAAATACATAGAGATCAAATGCTGTAATTTTTAATTACTCATGGTATCTTTACTATTTCAAGGTAATCTTTACAGCAAGTGCTCAGATGCAGGGAACAGTCTTTGCCTGTTAAAGCTACCTTTCATAAAGTGAATAAGCCCATTAAGGCAGAAGACTTAAAACAGACAACAACAACAAAAAATAATTTTAATAGTCCGATGCATCCATCTACTCACTGATACACCCTGCCTTAAAGCAAAGTGCTTCAAAGTACAATTTAGAGCAATAAATAATAAAAAATATTATCAACATTATAAGGCAATATAAAGAGACTTGTTTGTCAATGCAAGCATTTTAAACAGCAAAGTGATGTTCATTACACACATATGAAACCTAACAGCACTCCCCAAAACTGTCCATTTGATTTTTAAATCTGGCCCTAAATAAAAAATGTTATATGATGTTATCCCTCTAATTTAATGATTCCAAAGATAGAAAATAAATTCAGATACTAGTCATCTTCTCTTTTCAGTTATTACTCATTTCTACTAATTTCCCATGTAAGCGAGGGGAACCTAACCATTACAGATACTTTTAAGAATATTCCATTCTGTTTACTAATTCCAGTATCAACAAATTCTCAAGTAATGTGCTGTTATGTGCCTACATTAAAAAATAATCTTTAGTGCTGTAACTTAAAAGCAGAAGAAATAATTAAGTTATGTAGACGTAATTTTTTTAATGGAATCAGAATGCTTTCAATGTTGGGTTTCTTTGTTTGTTTTTTGTTTTTTTCTGCAGTGGGAGCAATGGACAGATATATTGCTTCAATTCTAACCCAAGAGAAGGAACAGAAGTCCTTCTATCATAAAACATGCATTTCTACAACACAACTGGACAAACTAGTCACCAAATCTTAGACCTTGACTTCAGCTGAAGAAGGTGAACATAATCCCACAGCAAAACCTCACCTACACGATCTGTCCTACATTTGCTCACATGATGGAGACAAAAACAACAGTCCTTAGTGTTCAGATGGTTTAGGATTTTTTCAATCAACTGTATCAAGCACACAGCATTAGAACAAAAAGTGCCCCATTAGTAGTTTTTAGCTTGTTTAGTAGCCTTGGACAAGTCACTTCCCCTCTTCAGCCTCCACACTTACAAACACAGGTCAAGATTTCCTGAAGAGCAACGATAATGAACGGTAAGAGGAAGAAAACCACAGGAAGCACTACAGCAGTAGAGCCATTTTTGTTTACAAAACAGCCATATAAATATGATCTCTACTAAAAAAAAGCACAGCAAGATTGACTCACTTTGCCATATCAACTATTAAACACTTCAAAATACGGAAAAACCCTTCTAATCAGAGGTCAAAGGTTTTATGTGCAGTCAGTAGAGTTACTGGACGCCTACTCTGCTCTTAACTGGATTAATTAGGGGCAGGAAGCCTTGAACAGATTACATGGCTGAGAACAACTCACTGCCAGTAAGATTTTTATTTATATCATAATCAGGATGATTTTCTTCAAGAAAATCACCTTCTTGCACCTTCTGCAGGACACTTAACTTAAGAAATGAGACACTTCATGAATCAAAATTCTTCATAGAACATGAAGAAATCACTTGGAACAGTTATCATGCTTATCTTGAACCCAAATGTTCCATTTGAAAGAGTAAGAAAACTATACATAAGTTAAAAATCTCTCTCAAAATTACCTAAGAGAGGCCCCCAGGATAAAATGTCAGAATTTGAAGCACAGACTTTTAGAACTCAGAATCTGGGACAGACACATTGCATGTTACAGAAAAGGAGAATGAAAGATAAAATCACCACTTCAAACTTCTTAGTAACTTAGGTTGTTTTTTAAAAAAAGAAAAAACTGTCTCTTAAAACAATCATGACAGAATTAAGAAAATGTATTTCTGAATTTTCAAATACTGTAGTATTTCTGTTTGGCTTGTTTATTTTACTGCTAAAGAGGGCGAGGCTTAACAATACAAAATGCAAAGCAGATGGTGGAGAAGAAAACTTTTTTATGATTTTTTTTTTCCCCTGAAGGCAGCTGTTCAAAGTTATTTAAAGGTTTGGAATGTCAGAAAAATTTCTAGAGGAGATAGATTGATAGGGAAAGTACAGATCAGACAGCCAAGGGTGTCATAAACATAGTCTATATATGATGGCATAGTATACATACAGGGACTGTGTATGCATTCCAACACATTTGATTGTCCAAAAATACTTTACATTTTTGTAAATAATCCTGAGAGTAAAAGAAAAAAGTTTCTTTGCTTTTTTCCACTTTACATGGTATTTTCCAAAGTATCATTATGTTTAGGTGTCAAACAGCCCTAACTACAAATACTAAAGGTACCTTAAGATTCTAAATGCACTGGTCTAAGTTGCAATATATATAAACACTTAATAATATTCTCATTTTGATAAAAAAACAGAATGAGTGTAGGTGGGACTTTAACTAGCAGGTACAACCTAGACTTCCATCCTGGTTTCTGTCACCATCAATTTCTATAAAATTAGTCACTCCCAGTAGTATCATTAGAAACTACAAAAAGAAAATGTTGTCAAATAAATCCTTTTATAGAGTTGTAACACAGTCAAGCAGAACACAGAAGGAGATTAATGCACATAAGGCACTGGATCTGAAACAAAACCGGTTTCAAATTATACCCCAATTTATTCAATTTCTCCAGTTGGCAAAACCAATCAGAAGCAAAATCAGTTTTGAACAAAAGCTGCCCACACCAAAAGGAAGGTTCTTTCTTTTTCTTCCCCCCTTCCCCTTTTTCACTCCATTACAAAGGATCAACTGCCTCATAATATTGGCAGAAAAAAAAATGGCAACATGCAGCCACACAAAAAGCAGCCAATAGAAATTCTGTAGCAGACAGTGAGATTCCCTGCCTCGAGAGAAATGCTACAGCATCCACACAAGGGAACCTGGCACAAGCAACGGAGCTGGCATAAAAGGGTGACCACATCATTACCAACTCATCTTAAACTCAAACATGTGGTAAACAAATGCTATGGAAATAATAATGTGGCAAAGAGTATAATATACACACTATTGACATTGAATAGATTGCTGATTAAAGGCATTAGATTTCAGGTTATGTAAGCAAGCTCCTGCTGACTGCTTCTATGATTCCCACATTCCCCCAGGATAACACATTTAGTTCAAACTGAATGACAAGTAGACTTCCTCATGCAATCAATCCTCTCAACATGATAGCTCTTCTACTCTTTCACATTATCAAACACAGACTTCAATCCAATGCAGTTCAAAAATTCAGAGTGAATAATCAGAACAAAACCCCCAAAGACAAATTTGCCTTTGATTATTGAAGTGTTACGTTTATGTTTTTAACCTCCAGACCATTTTAAAAACGAAACACCACAGCCAAAACACCAACTGATTTCCAAAAGACTGACAGCCCTGCCAACAAGTGTCTGTGATGCATCTCTCATGCCATGAAAATGGTTTTCAAGCTCTGAGAATGCTTTCTCTCCATACAGCTTTTACCAGTTTAAACTGCATGAGCCCATGGACACATGTTTGACTTCACAAGGTGTGGAGGGAGTAATTTCTGATAACATCTTTAAATCCATGTAATTTATAGAGAATCCTATTTGTGACTCTGCTCTTCAGAATTAAGTTCTGGTGAAATCACTGGCTGCTGCTCGGCTCACCTGGCACTCAAAGAGTTCTGTCAACAACATCCCTAAGGACAGCTGGGTCAAGTGCAGTTTGTTTGCTACATTCCAGCACAGTGTATGTCCAGTGGTCTTCCTAATCCTTTAGAAGCTCATTAATTTCTGGATTAAACTACTTGATGTTTATGGAACAATTTCCATTCACAAACTAATGTACATCTACTAAGATCATTTACTATCAGTTCTGCTGCAATGAGACTGCTACACAACCCACAGTAGAAACAAATGTGTAAACACAAAAGGAGCAACTGAAAATTACCCAAATCAGAACTTACATAAAATCTCACACAACAGTCTTACTCTTACAACAGGGAATACTCAACAACTGTTTGTAGTACATTACATAGCAGTTATCATTCATTCTGAGACACGTAATGAAATAAGGTATCAATCCCAAGCTGTCACACTTTGCCCGGAAAAACACTCCAGACTGATAGAGCAACCTCTGATTTATCTCACAGGCTAAATGTGCAAAAAAAGAAAAAAGAAACTCGAAGCAAAACTCTGCTACAACGTTACAAGCTTTACTCACTTAAGCTCACCGTTACACAAACTATCCAACATGCCCAGAGATTCAAATTTCAACCATTACTATGTATTTCTTTCTTGGATCAGTTCCCAAGGTCTCAGCCAGATTCAAATGTATACTGTTACTGAAATCTATTTCATGATAACCATAATACAGGTTTTAGTTTTGGAAAAGCATTTATTAGCCTATTAATTATGCAACTGGTTGCCAAATTCAGATGCTAACCTGTAAATCTGACAGCCTATTCAGATGATACATGCCCTACTCATTTTTACTGCACCAACTGCAATTTAAAACAAACTACTGAAGAAAACAAAAGATGATGGGTTCAGATCACACTGAAGTCACTGCAAGTCGTAGTGCCTTAAACATATAAATTAATTTACTTGCAAGAAGACATTAATTTCTTACAGTGCTTGGAGCTTTATACAGGTTCTCATTTTGATCAACGTCATTTCAGCTGAAGATTTGGCAAAAGTCACAGGATTTTTTTTTCCCACTACACTTTTTATAAAACATTAGAAAGAAAACAAATGAAGCACACTACAATCTGTTTAAGACATGCTAACAAGCTGTAGCACAAAACAAACAACTATCATTGTAATTTCATTCAGAATTGTAGTATGTGGAAGTGTCTGTTTCAGGGTGACACCTAAAAAAAAAAAAAAGTCTTTATTTCAAGCTGACTCAGGAGAAAGAAGAATCTTTCACATTATCTGGAGGAAAATAGTAGAGGTATTATAGGTTTTATATCCCCCAGGGCAGTAATGGAATATAATTTTAGTGCACTAGCTTATCTACTCAATAGACTTTTCCTTATTACCACTGGAAAGTAGAAATGGAATTTCTTCAGTGCACTTTATTTATTTACATTATTCAGGATTACAGGATGGACTTGAGGTAACATAAAAGGCCTGCTTCCTATGCTCACGTGGCATTACATCACTGTGAGATTTACACAAAAAGCTCTACTAAGTTACTAGATGATTTCATCATAACAAACATATGATACTCAATTTATATTTTCTTAATATTTTAAATACCCCTAGCAGTTAGTTGGAAGCAATTGCAATTAACTACTAAATATTTCTCTTTTACACTGGGTTATATACAGACAGAATTCTGAACCTCAGGAAAAGCAAACTGGTACATTTATATACCCTGTAACCTAAATGCCAAGTTTGGCTTTTATTTATATATCTACACTCAAGCATTCTGCCTTAGACCAGGGTTCAATGTCACACACCAGCAGAAATGAGAGAAAGCAGCAGCACATGCTGAATGAACACCTAATACTGCACACAGCAATACTTTAGAATAAATAACCACAGGCATCATCAAATAACCATTACATAAAGCAAGTGGAGGAGGGGCCCTAATCTGTTTGTCTTCTCTGCCTAACCAACAATTTACACTTTTGCCTGACTTGGTGAGAATTAGCAAATAATTTCAGAAGATCAGACAGAAGAAACTGGAAGACAAAGCATTTGCACAATTCTCATTTCTTTACAAAACCTGGTAAAAATGAATGACATACTGGTACCATACAAAAAGTCAATTTTCACATCTTTCCAAGGAAAGATAAATATAAGATGACAACCTGCTTTAACTTGACAATGAACCATTTCCCCATGTATTCTGCTATTTAAACAGTAAAAGCAAAATCATGCCAGTTTTAGTATAGAATCTATTCATTTTAAAGTGACCTTCAAGGAGATATTAGTTGCCAACAGCAGTCTCAAAGGAGGTTGTTTTAATTAAAAATCCATCCTTTGTTATCATTTACTGTACACCCTGGACTTAAAAGAGCTTTTTGCTTTTCCCAACTTATGCTTAATAAGTATTATGAGCAGATGGCAGAAATAAGGCAAACTATAAAAAATTACAAAGTCAATTTGAATCTTCTAACAAAGTTACAAAAAGGTAACCTTACCCAATACTACGTCACAAAAGCAAAAAAGAGACACTAGCATGGATCTACACTTTTTTCCCTCTGGAAGTAGAAGACAAGTCTTGCAAAAAATATCTGGAGAAAACTCTTAAGATTTTTTTACATGCTTTAACATGCTCAAAAATCAGTCCTTCCACTCCCAAGGATGGGATCCCACTCCCAAGGTATGCAAATAACCTTAGATCAGTCCAGCAGTCACACATCAAGATACACAAGAGCATGGTTCTGGCTCCTCAAAATTAATGTGTAAGTGAAACATACAACATGGATTAATGTTCTTTAATAGGAAAACGTGAAACAATTGGTAGTAGACTTAGTGTATATTGTTTGTTTCTCCCCATATTCAGACATTCTTATGGAGCACCCTCAAGGAATGCCAGTTTAAATATTGATCTAACATGCTCCACTCAACCATCACTCAATTCTGTTAAGCACAATCTTCATTGTGTAACTGTAAATAGCACACAGTGACCAATACAATTAAAAATTTGCTCAAGAATGACAGGTACACAATGATGTGTTTTTAAAACACTTGGATTTTGTTTCATGGAGATCGCTTTCCTTCATTAGAACCTCCTTTTCCAATTTCTTCAAGAACTGCTTACCTGTAGAATCTTAACAAAGCAAGTATTGAGAAATACACATTTAGCTCTATTGCTGTTTTTCAAATAATGGAAGCCAACTGTCACCTCAAAACAAAAACTTTAATATCACCCAATCAGCAGAATCACAGAGTACTAATAATGAATGATTACCTCAAAGAAAAACATACATTTTAATATTAAATTATTTCATACATTAACATACATTTAATATTAAATGATTAAGTGACTTCATTTCAATATTAGCTAATTAGTAACTAACTGAATAATTTAATACGAAGGCCAGCAAGAAATATTTTTCACACAAACTACAGAGCAAGACACTACAATTTTCAATGTACTGAACAAACAGGGAGAAAGGAAAGAAATTAAAATCTTGAAAATTTCTGTGTCTGGCATATGTAAAAACCACCTTTGCCCCACGTCACATCCTCATCACCTCAAAGACCCTTGATTGTCCCAACAAATAAAAAACCAGGTCATTATCAGTGACAGAACAGCCAAAAAGTGATGGCCTCAGTGTAGCTGTCTCTGATAACTGGAGCCCATCCCCAGGAAAGGAGACAAAGCAGGAATGGCGCTGCTGTGCCACACCTGAGCTGGAGCTCGTGATTCAGAGACACTTCAGGACAGCACTCAAAGCAAAACTGCACCATCTAGTGTCTGCTCAGCCCATGCACACAGTGCATCCTCTCCCTGAATTCAAACAGTGCAAAGATTTCTGGTGGAAGACTTGTAGATAACCTTGGTAAGAAAAAAATTGAAACAAATCTAGCAAGTGGGAGAAAAACCTAAGGTAGTAGTAAAGCTTTCAAATATTACTAAAGTAGCAGAACCATTTTTTGTACAAAGATTAAACACAGTCTAATTTAGAAGGAAAATTATTGTTTTCTCTACTACTTTGCTGTACAGTGACAATCCCCCCAAAAAACATGAAATGGCCAGTTAACACCGAAGTTGCCTACTGAAAATGCTCCAGAGGCTTGGAGGGATGAAAGGTTAAGATGAACATCATTCTTGTAAACTCATCAGAAAAGTACATTTCTTCTGCAGAAAAAGCAGGCGGCTTCAGGCTAAAGTAGGAACACGAGATCTAGAAGGAGCTACTCCTCAGAGAAAATAAGATGGCTATTGAACAACAAAAGGCTGTAACAAAAAATCTTCCAGACCTCCCAGAAGAAAATCTTTTGAAGTGCATTAATGCCCTTCACATCACTGCAAAAAGTCAAGGCTTGGACTACTTTAATCAACCCATTTTATTTTGCTGTTACAATGGACAGGATGACCACTGAGCTCTTCTGCCCAGTTTGGTGGTGGTGTTTCTTGGTACCAACACAAGGTTCTAAAATCACGCCAACGCAACCTCACTGAAAAACCAAGGAAGTGTTACAAGTCCATCACTTCCACCAGACATCCTGAAACTGCTTACACTGCATGCATTAGGATGATACCTCTGGACAACAGTACTATTCTCCAACACATTTGCTGTGTCTTCTAAAACTACTGTGATTAAACAAATCACGTCCTGAACTCATGCAGAAAATCTTTACTTGCAGAAAAGACTACAGAATTTCAAAAATTCATTCATTATTTTCTCAGGTCTAAACCAATTTATCATGCCTTCAACATAATTTTTTTTTGCCAGAAGTAACTAACATAGATCAGAAAGTAAAGTGTTACATTTTCTTACCTTGGTTTATTCTGTGGCAATGCCTTTGCATCAACAGGAAACATTTTGGAAACAAAGACAATAACTGGGGCTGTTCCTTCACTACTGCATTTCATAAAAGCTGAAAAAAACCACAAAATGAAGTTATTTTCACTTTTTTTCCCCCCAGAATTATGGGCAAAGCTATGACTTCACATTAATTTTGTAGGCATTACTGATTGTTTCCTGTTTCAATGGATAATGTGCCAAGGACAAATCAACAAGAAAAAGCAGAAAATTTCTCTAGCCTACTCATTTGATAACACTGCCTCTATCTTCAAGTGTGCTTTGCAATAAAATGAGCAAAAGTGCAAAAAGAGAGCCCTTGATAAAAAACCTACATATACTCCAAATAAACAAGTTGAGTTTACAGATTTTAGACTGAACACTATTTATTCAGTACCTCAAAGTATTCTCCTTCCTTTCAAACTAAAAGAGGAAAACCTGCAAATGTCCAGATGCTCACAAAATTCTAACAACTTCACTGCAAGAACAGATATTCCTCAAAAGATGAAAGATTCACACAAAACTCACTCAATACTAAGGAAATTCCCATAAGCAATTTTTTCATCCAACTTGAAACACATAAAATTCAATCTACACAATTCAAAACTTCTGACATGGAAACTGAATCATCTTCTACACTTCTCCCTTTTATCTGAAATATGAAAAGACCACAGAGCAAATGCAAACAGAAGCACAAGACTACAACTAAAAAATAGCAAGATACTAAATGTGGAAGTCCACTACTTGTTCTTAAGTTTACAGAGGCAAATTTCTTCCAATTAACTTAGACTAATACAGTGTTGAATACTGTCTGGAGAATACCATGTTTTTAAACGTTCAATAAAGGATGAAAAGCCAGTTTTGTTACCCCTGGGAAGCCATTCCTAACAGCCTGTCAATTTGACATTCACATCTCATTTTTAACTGACATTTAATATTTCATCCTCTTAGATTTCTTGAAGTTCTCCTCAAAACATTGCGCTACAATTAATAATTAATTACTAAGAGCTAATCAATACACTCACAAAAATTAAATCCAAATTCAAACCACTACTGGCTAAAACTTAATGATTTTAATACACAAGTGAGCAAAATATTCAATTCTCAATCACATAATTTCTACTGTTTAGAACTAAAAACGAGTATTACCCTTGCATCCTTGTAAAACCCCCAGTTTCAGAGTCCTGGACTTTACATCACCTGCAGCTTAAGTTGTCTAAAACCCAGGAATACACAGGACTGAAGAAAAATGGGTGGCCATAAAACTATGACATGTCAACGACAAACATCAACACAGCTACTGCAAATGGAGCATTTATAAATTTAGGTACAGATTACACATCTTACAATGCAAAGACAAACAGAACCAGCAGGACAGAAACAACCTTGACGTTAATGGGAGAACACCTACTCACCACTTTTCAGTTCCCGAGTTTCTGGTGGCAAAGAGTCAAATGTTCTTGCTCCAACACACATCAGCTTTTCCACTCTCTCTGCCGTGATCTCCAGAGGGCTGGGAATTTTATTACACACCATGGCTAAACACATTGTTAAGGATGCATTTTGTATTCCCTTACTGAATGCAAACAACAGGAAGACAAATGCTTTCAATGCTTCTTTAATTCAGCCCTGTGCATCAACTGCCAGCAGCAGCAGATCCAAAACCCGGCTCTGTTATCACAGTGCATTTGGGTCCCCCTCAGGTCACAACAATTTTTTGCCATTTATCAGGGGCAGAGATAAGGAGGGGTGGCCCACCCTAATTGCAGCTGGGAAACTAAGAACAGCACGACTGGGGCAAGATCTACAGAAGTAATTAGTATTTATGCATCATTAATTTGTGCACACCTACCATAATATAAGATGTATCATATTATAAACAATGGGCACAGCTGACAAACAGCAAAGGCTGATTCTGGATTAAGAAATTTTATGCCTGAAATGTAACACCAGACACCTATTGAACTTCATGGACAGAAGACCTATGATACTATCATAAACAGGAGGTTGGTTTCATCTTCAGGAAAACCACTAAAATTTGAATATGAACTACATAATGAAGGTGTATTGCCAAATTACTTCCAGTTTCAGAACTTAGTTTCCTAAAAATAAGATGTGTGCAAAAGCACAAAGTTGGCAGAAATGTAAAAACAATGGTAGATATGTAACTTGTAATGCTACAAGCAAGAAAATAGGTCCAGCTAGCTTAGGCACAGACATAAAAAAAGAAAAAAAAATTATACCAAATCACACAGGGAAATATGTGAGCACACTTTGAAGTCTGCGAACTGCCAACAGAACAAAAAATAGTATCTTTTTTAAGGATACAGAGGACTGCATCAGATATTGGTAGCCACTGGCTACAAATGGCATTTAGATGAACTTTTGGGTCTGCGTGCCGTGACTCCCGAGCACCAATTCTCAGTCCCAAAGAGGTGACTATCTTTTCTATTTTTTCTTTGTCTCTGTAAGGAAAATAATAACAGATAAAAAAACCACAGCAGCAATATATAACCAGTCTCTATAATTCTTGAGCATTTAAAAAAATCACCAGAGCACATGGAAAGAGATGCCATGAAAACTTTAGAGATTTCCTCACCTTTTCATAACGGCCTCATACAGACTCCAAATATTGTCCAGCACCAGCTGCACAAACAAAGGTTTCTTTCCTTTTGACTGGCAGAAGACAAAAACAGCTCATTACCAGCAATTCCTCACTTTTTCAACAGGCTGAAGAGTGCACTTTTCATAAGGAGCATGTAAAACCTTATTCAAAATCAAGAACTCTGTCTTGTAAGAATGGTATAAGGCACAAAACAAACATGAAATTTAGAAGTGGAGGACAAGGGTTTCAATTTCAGAAAAAGAACCTGATAAATATGGCACACGATTACCTTGAGCCTCCTTATCACCCTTTTTATAACCATTAATCATCACCTACGTAAACAGCAAAAAAATCACGACTACATGAAAACAGGGAAACTGCTTTCTCCTCCCTTTTAGTGGTGGAAATGCTTAATGCTAGAGAAGTGTAGTTTTCAGGCCAAGGTTTCAGTACAGCATTCAATGGAAATGCCCTAGGGCAAATAAGTTTTTTTAAATCCTAAATCCCAAGATAAGTGTGAATATCCTAAACCACTAGCTGTGAAAGAGCTCTTCACAGAGGACAGAGACCCAGTCCCTGCTCTCGTTTCTACACTGTTCATCTTGTGTGTTTCACTCGATGCTGAAACCTTGAAGCCGCAATGTCCCTTACTCAGTGAGCACTGTTAGATGGGATTTCCTCCATGCAGCATTTGAGTGGTCAATTTTGGAATGTTCTATGCTCCAAGGAGTGTTGCAAGGCTATCCTGGTGACTTTATACCTCCAGTAACACTGAGTCGACAGGATCTGAGGTCAAGTTTCAGAACACAGTATGAAGAATAGAATTACAAAAAAAAAGAACTCCAAAATAAAAATCAGGTTATATTTCTTCTCCATACCTGATCACCTTTCATTATCTTCTTTGCTTTTGTATTTAGATAATAATCTCCCCATAAAGTCTTCAGAAGTACTGCAGGCTTGATTCCAATTTTTTGGCTGTACAGTTTGGCAAAATGTTCAATTCTGAAAGCAAAGAAAATATATCTTGACAAAAGCGTAATGTTTTTTACGGCAACAGCTTACATGAAAATCACACAAAAATCTCAAATCCTTGTTTTACTCCCACTTTTTCAATTGTCTTCACTTTAGTTCACATTGCTTAACATTTACACCTGCAAAAATATTTAGTCATAACAGATCAAAAACGTCAACAGCATTGGAATGGCTTTGTTTTGTTTCAAGTCAGCTTCAAGGCTTTACTTGAAATAAACATTTGTGTACTATCCCCTCATCAAAAACTCAAAAGCATAATACAAACCTTATAAATACTTAAGTGATGACTCTGAAATTTATTCTTTGAAAGACTTTCCACGCCACACTTAACTATGGTCTGGGACCTGAACAGTAGATGTTAAAAACCATTAAAAGCATTCTTTTGAGCCACACTCGAGCCATCAGATGGTGGCAATTATTTTTAATTAACCACTTACGAAATTTCTTGTTGTTTGAATCACTACTTCAATAAGGAGTAAACCCAAGAAAATTCTATAAAACTGTAATGCCATAAGTGTGCTGTAAAGCCAATTGTGTTGTTCAGCAGTCCCCATGAGTCAACAAAAGCAGCCTGCTTAGGCCCAGAGAGGGAGGCCTGAACATTTCATGGTTTCCTTGCTGAAAATGTTCAATGAGCAGTAATAAAAAAAAATTTCACATATTTGCCCCCTGTGCATGCAGAAGAAAAAATACACAGCTACAACCTCAACAATCCTATTTACAGAACACTGCTATTTGATAGTATTTTCTTTGAAATTCAGAATTCTTAAGTCTTTACACAGCTAAAAAAAAGGACCTGTCCATGTCAGCAACACATAAGCTGTGAGTTCTGAACTAAGCCCAAAGAGATTTCTTTTCCAGAAACTACCTGAACTCTCAAATCAGGGAGAACTTCCAAGATTCTTGTGCCAGCAGCTCCTGCATATATATTAATGGCATTTTTCAACACTTGAGGATTAGGAGAAAACCATATGTACTTACCACATTGGATGAGGCTGGCACTGCCTATTAAGTTAATTTTTTCTGCTAATACCTTCAGGAAAAGAACCCACAACCATGAAACAGCAGTCAAGACTTTCCATGATTAAGAAAATGCTCCATTGATCTGTATTTCACCACACAGTGGCTGGCAGTCCAGAAGAACCTCTTGAAAGCAATTAAGAAAAGTGTTCTTTTTTCCCCCCTCCATTATATGATTTATTAGAGCCAGGGTCTGACAGTTCATGAGAAAAAACACAACAGTCTTGAAAGATAATTAAACTAAAATAGCCCATTTTGTTTTCCCTTTCCTCCGAAGTGACAATAGCTGTTTGTGTTAGACAACTAACTATGCATGGCACCTTATTTTAGAGTCTGACTTTGATTGAAAAATCCTGGAGATGATTTTCTCTAAGGGCTCTGCAGTATTCAAGACATTCCCTGTGTCACCACCGAGAGTATCCCTCTAATTACAATTTCAGGATGAAGACAACGCCTCCACCTCGTGGCCAGCGACCAGAACACGGGCACTCCTCACACGCCTGCTGCCCTCCAAAATAAAGTGTACCCTGAACCAGCTCCTGCCCTGCTGCAGCTTCTGGCCTTGTCTGCTACAGTCTATCCAAGGACAGCAAGTAATAAAATACTGTTTACCAGGCTAGGCTGGACCCTACTGCAGGCTCAGAATCTCCTGTGTAAGTAAACAGGGATCCCTGTCACACAGGTGATTGATTTATACACAGCTGCCTAGCACAGAAAAATCTAAGAAACCTCTTTAGAAACAAGCAGCAACTGAAATACTTTAAGATTAATGGAAGTAATCAATTAAAAAAAAAAGTCAGTCATTAAATCCCAAACTTACCCAAAACCCCAGCCATCAATTGCGCTGGCAAACACCACATTTCCATGTTCTGGTGAAAAGTAGAGGTGTGAATCATCAGTATCTTCCAATCCAGTACTCCAGTCATAAACTTGATCCCCTGGTGCTGTGTCTGAAACACTTTCACTTTCTGTTTCTTTTTCAGCTCTTTCTTCCAACACTTTGGAGGTAAAAAGTGTTCCAGTGACTGCATTGATCTAGAGAAGGATATGTAAAAACACTCTCAGATTCATTCACTCTTTAACAACCCTTGCAATTAAAATGCAATTTCCTCACCCTCGAAAACATAAAAGAGAAGTTTTGTTAACAAGATAGCACGTCTGTGATTCGTGTGGCAACTTAAAACACACCTAATTCTACGCATTTGAAGACAACAGGAGTTTATGAGACTGACATTTTGACATAAACACCATGCAGTTTCCAGGGCAAAGTCAGCCACACCAGGACTGAGTCAGATAGGGTATCACATGTAATGCACTTTGTCTCTCACAAGGAATGGTGAAATAGGAACTTGTTCCTGCCAACAGAACGAATAACAACAGAGGGCAAAGGGAAACCAGGCAGATAAGTGCTCCCAAGTGAGCTCAGGGCGGGGAAAAAACAGTTTGAGGCCAACTTAAACTACAATGTAAAACATGAATCAACTTTATTCCTACACAAATCTATCAATATCAGGAACAGTCTAATATTTGTCTACCTCCAATAACTTTAAGCAATTTAACAGAAGAACAAAACATTCAGCATATTATTTCTAAGAATGATGACCTTTCCTGATGACCTGTCAAGAGGCATTTCCTACTCTTTTCTCCATCACAGGCATTCTGAATTTACCTCAAAACCAATCAGGCATAAGATGCATCTCAATGTTAAAAATCAGACCGGATGTTACATAGTGCCACAAAACCTGCTGTGAGAAATGACACTGCAGCACAAATACCTGTTCTAAGATATTCTTAAGGTGCAGGTATGCTTCCTGAGGGGTGAGCTTCAGCTCCACAATCAAGCGGTCGATTTTGTTTATCACCAGGACTGGACGGATGTTTTCCAGCCACGCCTGCCGCAGGACTGCTTGAGTCTGGGAAGGAAAAGAGTTTTAAAAAAAAACCCATTACAGAAAGCCTGATAGCACCAAAAAGACAGAACATTAATAAAAATTAAAATATAAATCTAAAATTTAATAAACATACAGTAAAGGACAGGTTGACACTCAAACCAGAAATTTGACTCCCACGGTGTACAGTGTTAGTGACTGAAGTGTTCTGCAGAATGCTGGGATTTCATGGCAAAACCACCCATAATAACAAAAACCAAACTATTTAGAAAAGTAAGCCATGAAAAAAAGCAGCCTCAGTGTTATTTTGTATATTCTTTTCCAAACCCTGAAAGCCCATGTAAATATATGAAATTACTTCCTTAAGAATTTCTCTATCAAAATATTCCATTACCTGAAAAATGCCATGCTCACTGTTTCAATCCTGCATCTCTACACCCATTCACCAGCACTGTTCAGCTTTTCAGCACAGCTATGATTTTCCCTACTCACTCTCATACCTCAACTGCATTGCCATTTATTAAAAGTTTTGTAAAACTTCTTAAACAGCTCATCTTTTATTTCTATATAACCCACTTCAGACTTTGCTTACTCCCCTCTTTCTCTACTTAATACACTTTATTTCACCTGTGGACAGACTCCTTCAACAGCATCCACCACTATGATGCAACCATCACAGAGTCGGACAGCAGTAGATACTTCTGAAGAAAAATCCACGTGCCCTGGGGAGTCTATTAAATTAATCAGATACTCCTGATCACCTAGGATCAAACAATAAATTAATATTTCAGAACAGTTTTCAAAAATATTTCTTCCAGCCACCCACTTATACTGCTTCAGCTACTATTTTTTAATGCCCTGACACTAAGTACACTCTAAAAACCCTTTCAGCACAGTGTAACAGATCAACAAAGCAGTAAGACTCCACTAGAACTTGGGGTTTTTTGAAAAAAGGCCCTGGCTTTAAGTGACATTAATTCAAGACTTAAGATCAAAATACACATATTTATATCTAAAATAAAAAGATGAGGCAACTACTCTCATGGCCTCCACTCAGAGATGTGATTGAAGGTGTTTTTCCTGACCCTGAGATGGAACTCAATTACCCTGGCTGACTGTTACTTGCCTAAGTCTCTGCACAATCATGGCCTAACACTGAGAAACACAAAAGTAAAAGTTGCACACAGAGATCACAACAGCAACAACGAAGAGACAGGGAAAATTAACGGAAATAAATATTAAAATTTATACACGCCAGCATCAACAACCTACCTTTCACGAAGTGCAGTGAAATTGCACTCGATTTCATTGTTATTCCTCGGATCTGTTCATCTTCCCTACTGTCCAGATACCTCAGCTGAGTGCAGAAACAAAAGAAGAGATGGTAAGTCTGTGGAAATATCCTCACAATTTACCTATCAGCTGCCAGAGTATGGTGGCGAGAAAACAAGGTTTAGCAAGACTATAATGGAACTTCCTTAATGGTCAAGGATTTACAATCCCAGCATGTACACAGCAGAATTCTGTTAGAAGTGACACTGTAACTCTACCTTTCCTGCCAAGCGGCTGGAGATTATTCCATTGCTAGATATAAGGCAATCAGCTAGAGTAGTTTTGCCTGAAAAGAAAAATAAATTACTTAGATTAAGTGAATACTAAAGATGGCAGAATATGGCAACATACAGTATTCTAAGATATCAACACTAATAAAGGCTATAGAACACCACTAAAGTACAAATTAACTTTAAAAAAAACCAAATCCAATTATTCAGCTTCACCTGTTAGGTGCACACAAATTTATTTTTGAAGAGTGGATGCAAACTTACCTGTCATGACCAGAAAAGCAGTTGAAGTAACAAACAGTGTATCAGAACCTCAACATAACAAGCAAAACACCTGTTCTCAAAAAAGTGCTTATTATTTCCACCTACATAACAAATTTGTTCTATTAAGCAAACATAGAAAAATATCATTCTGCCTCTCAAACGTAGTAAATTCATGCCAACATTCACCACCACAGAAGTAGAAAACATTCAATTTCAACTATTTCAAATTATTACAGTGCGATGCTCTTTTACGTAAAACACAAGCTGCAGCAGGCCAAGAAAAAGGCGCATAAGCAGATTTACTTTTCTGAATCAAGTTCAAGACAGTTTACAGCTAAATCCACAAAACACCTACTGCTTTATAACACTAACCAAAGCATCTCACCGCCACTCCAACACACGCAAGGCTCCTCACGAGGAGGAGACCCCAACACCTGCCTTACCGTGATCCACGTGCGCCAATATACAGATGTTCCTGATGCCGGACGCCTTCTTCTGCAGGCCAACCATCTTTTCCACGCTAGTGAGCACCATGGCTGGCTAACTCTGCGAAGGGAGCACACTATTTTACTGCGGAGTCAGCTCGAGAAAACGCTTTGGTTTCTAATGACGCAAACTGCGATGATGAGAGCTGCCCGTCGGGGGAACCTCCCGCGACACGTGGAGCGCCTCACGAACCCTCCGAACACCCGAGAGCAGGAACCACGGGCCGTGCCTGCACTTCGGAACGCGGCTCAGCAGCCCGGCTGGGCTGGGAGAGAACACGGAGCCGCCCGGAGCGACACAAACCTCACGGTTCACCCCCGGCCGCGGCC
>VXAD01004030.1:265802-373623 GCA_013399195.1 Dicrurus megarhynchus | reverse complement strand
GAGCTAAGGGGTCTCTCCCCCCGAGCTCGCCAGCCCCACACGCCAGAGTGAAACAACAGAATTATCCCCCATGCTTCCCAGCGCTGGAATAAACATACCTACTTTACTACTTATTCCAGTAGTGGAGTCTTTTCCGCGTATCAATGGAAACTGCTTCCTTCACAGAAATGTTTAAAGCTTCACTTGGCCCCAAGTTTCTGCAAAGGACTTTCGGATTTTATATTTTGGAATGTGCTTACAGTTCAACACATGCTCAAACACTCTTCTTGTAGAAGTGGGGCCTTCCTGTGGGCATATCCCAGTCCTCACAGGAAGCATCCTGAAGACAGGCTGTGCCCAAAACACGCCACTTGAGAAGGGGAGACCAGCCCAGACAAAAAGAAGACACAGATGCTCGTGTAACAATTGGATCCACTGCATTGCCTCCCACCAAGTCACAAGATGGCTGGGGTGTGAGAAAGACTCGACCAACATTCCCAGTTTCCCAGAGCATGACCACAGCTCTGGGGATCATGAAGCCACAGTGAAAAGTAAACTGACTTTAAAAACAGTTTTCTGCCAAAAGAAGGGAAAATTCATGGCTTACCACTGTGAGCTCAAAGTATGCCAATGACTAATTTAAACTATGTAGACGAACAGAGAGGCAAGGCCATGCCTGTTTTGGCAGCTTCTGATAATTCAAATTATTTAGGCAATGCTGAATATACTCATGCAAGAGCCAGCAGTAAGAAACTTTCCTTTTCATGCCTCTGAAGACATGATTTGGCCAAAAATACTGCACATTCATAGTGTGTTCAGTCAAATCTATATAATGAACATGCTTATTGTCTTTCCGTGGTGCACTGAGGTTGAAAACCAGACCACAAGATAACTGAGAGGTGGATCAGGTTCATAATAACTTTTCATATTGAAAAGGTGGACATGTATGGACACATGGTAGTGGGGCTGGAATGAGATAATCTTTAAGGTTCCTTCCAACCCAAGCCATCCTGTGATTTTATTAAGTTAGCTCATGATAAAAAGTCATAATTTAGTGCCTGCAGGTAGGAAAGGTTGAAATGGCATTGGAAACCATAAGATGAAACAAGTACAAAGATGCAAGATCTGAATCCAACAGCGTTTGCTGAGGGGAAAAGGACAGATCATGATGGTGATCATGATGGCTGGAGCTGACACAGCTGCAGAAAGGGCAGCTCTCCATCACTTACCTTCAGGGAGAAAGTACATCAGGGCCAGATTTTACAACCACAGAAATCCTGTGGAATTTTTCTACTAATTTTCCTTCCATGGGCTAAAATATGAAAAATGCACATAACCTGCCAGTGATGCCTTCAGTCAGTCACAGTGTTGGAGGTTAGGATTTTTCCTTTTTTTTTCTTTCTCTCAGGGAATTTTCTCCCATTTGTTGCCTAAGAGATGATAATGACGATAATTAAGAGACAAAAGATGTGGCTGGGAGGAGGAGGAGGGGGAAGGGTGCAGTTTGCTACCATCTCTTAGCTGGGGCACGTTCTCTTGGGAAGTGCAGAGATATCTTGAGATTTTGGCTGGGGGTGAGGGGCTGGGCTCGACCCTCGTTTGCTCTCTTGCTTTCGGGACCCGGAGGTCATTGGTGCTGGGCTGCTACTGCAGGGAGAATTCACTGCCACAGCAGAGTTCTGTCCTTTGCTGCTGGTCCTACCGTGGGTGAGCCTCTGCTCATAAGAGCGGCCATTGTACTGGGACCTTTTCAACACCCGACCCCACTGGGAAGGACCCTGACCATCTGCTTGGGCGCCTCAGGAGAAAGTCTGGGACCCCGATCCCCTCCAGAGGGAGCGTCTCCCAGCTGCTTGCGGGAGCCCTGCTGCCGCTGCCCAGCCCCGCTATTTCTGCCGCTGCTTCAGGCTTTTGGCTACACTTTAACCCGACATCCCATGTCCCCCCGACCCCTGTGGCTCCTGAACACGCCTTTGGTGGTTTTGCAACAGTATTGAGAGGAATGCAGAACTTGTCTTTACAAACAAGCTCTAGGCCTGCTGGTTGATGAAATTAGCACTGAGAGATAAAAAGAAACAATGAGAAGGGTTCCACTGATTGATGAATGGAAGGAGATTTGTCTCTGCAAACAAACTGTAGGTCTGCTGATGAATGAAAATTGGATATTGAGAAATGAAAGAAACAATGGGAAAACCGTAAAATTCAATAAGAAATAAAAATAAAGGGGGGTTATACATTAGAAGGGAATTTTTAGATATTAGGCATTCTGGGAAGTCTGTACCTCTCGAGTACCTCAGCCAATGGGGAAAGAGAGAGGGAAATGCAGTCAGGAACCTAGGGAAAATAGGATAAAAAGGAGGCTGTGACCTCCAAAAATTCGAGAGACCCCAGGGGAATGCCCCATGGCCCCTCCCTTTATTCGAATAAAGTAAAGGAACTCCTCTGTCTCCTGTTTGGACATAAACCTCTGGTGTTTGTGGATTAATTTTCCTGACAGTATGTTTGCCACCTTGGCTGTGCTTTGTCTCTGCTGTTCCAGCCTGCTGCTCTGAAGTTCCTGCTATAGTCCATTTCATGACCCAGAGGGGCACTGAGACAGGCTGCTTTCTGTGAGTTTGCAAAGGAAAGCCCTTTCTCCCTCTCTCTCTCTCTCTCCCGCCAGCTTCGCCATTGCCGTGTGGGGAGAGACGGCCGAAACTCGCGCCACAGCGCCCCCTGCAGGCGGGGGAACCATCGCACCCGCCCTGCCCGGCCGGGAGCCACCAGCGCCCCCTGCCGGCTGTGAGCGGAACTGCACCGAAGGGGAAAGGGCCTGCGGCCAAGAGAGGCTGGCACTGGGCTTCTGGTTCTGTTCGTGGCTGCTGCTGTTGTTGTTTGCCTTGTTTTTTTATATATATATATGTATGTGTATGTATGTATGTATGTATGTATTCTAGTGAAGAACTGTTAGTCCTTTTCCCGTATCTTTGCCTGAAAGCCCCGTAATTTCAAAGTTATAATAATTTGGAGGATAGGGGGTCATATTTTCCATTCCAAGGGAGATTCCCGCCTTCCTTGGTAGGCACCTGTCTTTCAAACTAAGACACACAGGCAGCAGGAAGCACTGCTGCCAGAACCAGAACCAAGACAAAGCTCCAAACTATGTAACAGACTTGAAACACGGATTAGAGGAGGTCCAAAGGTCACCTACTAGTTCAAATAGGTCTTTCTTTGACTCTGAAATTATTCCATTCCAAACTTACCTGTTGTAGTGCTTTGGTGTGTTACCCCCTCCCCTCCCCTCTTCTTTACAGAAAGAAATAAACAGAGACAGTTTCACATGCCAAAAAAGGCAGGTGTGAGGATGCAAAGCTTCATCCAGCAACACAAAGCAAGGGGCTAAACATAAACAGAACATTTTAGGAGCCCCACCAGCTAATGAGAGGGCAAAAGTAGGCCTGGAGTTGAGGATGCCACCTGTCTACTGCATCACAGTAAGCCAGAGCAGAATGTCTGGGATGGAAAAGTGTTAAAGACTGACTCATCTAAAATTAAAAACAAAATACACCTATAACAGATGGATGCTGGCAGTGTCAGTATTTAGTTTGGCTATGGTGAGAAGCACACCACTTCCTGCCTGCTGATGGAGATGCAAATGTTCATCTGTCAGTCATGACCAGAAATGATGATGGTCCAGAAATGAGGGTGCAGCCTCTAAGCCAGTTGATACCCAGGGGTCTCTTGCTGAAAGCATCTTTTCCCAGCAAGGACTCTTCCGTGTCAGCACATGATGAGAGGCAACTCCAGCAAGCTGCTCTGATCTGGGCCAGTCTTCTTTGTGCCTCCTTACCCACATCTAGAACTGTAAGGGACTGGCTGTTATGATCCAATTTAAACACAGAAGAGCAGAGGAAACTAAGTCTCTGCAAATAAAGTGGATCAAACCCAGAAAGGTTCAAAATATTCCCAAAAACATTATTAAAACCAAATGAGGTTAGATGTTGGTGCCAAAAAAATGATATATTTTATTTAATAGCAAAAGAGGTAAAGAGAAAGAAAGAGAAAAGAAAGAAAGAAATAGAAAAAGAAGAGTGCATGGGGGGTGGAGGGACAGGGAGAGAATGACAGGGGCTAGGTGGAAATATATCACCCCTCCGAGGGTCCCAATGACATCTCGTTGCGCCCCTCCATCTGGTCTTCTTGGTGGTGAGGGTCCCCCGCTGCTGCACCACGCCTCCCCATGCCACGCCATGCCACGCCAAAAGGTGTGGAATCCAGTGGATTAATACATGTTTTGGGCAGGTGGGAACGCCCACGTACCTCCCATGCAGGGGGGCAGTTTGGCACTGTCCCTTGCAGCACTGAGGGTCTGTTGCATCATGTTGCAGTGCTCTGGTGCAGGGCCGGGGGACCCCTTGGGCCTCCACGGCCTTTGATGGGCCATGACACCCCCTTCTGCTTTGGATGCACCTTCTCCCAGGGTAAAGGGCCCCACAGCCGAGCTGGTCTGCACATGGGAGGATGGGCACTCACTGCCTCTCACCAGAGGCTTTTTCGCCACAGACCAAAGCCTCTTTCCCCCACCCTTTGGTTGATGACCTATTTGAACCTGGCAGCTGATAGCCCTGGGGCTGTGATCTCCACCCTGAAGATGTTAAGCTTGTGCTCTGTGAATGTATTCTTCTCCCCCAGCCCTGAGTTGTTACTTTATCTTACCTTCATCAGCAAGCAGTGTAGAGCCTCAGTCAGGGCCCCATTCAGGGCGTGGTGGTCTTCTCTGCAGCTTTTGTAATACAGTTTTTGCTATAATAGGTAAAAGTCCTTCATGAAGATGTTTAAATCATAAACTATAATATTTCAGTCTCTGACACTGGCATTGAGAAGGGGAATCTCACCTTACAGGCTGTATGTGGAGCCAAACCACACCTGACGTCCCAAACAGCCAGCTGAGTGAACAGAGATCCAATATCTGATCCTCCATGACTCCCTGGTAGGCTGGGAACAGATGGGAAGTGGTGTCAAGCCTTGAAGGCTGCATGGCATTTTCACCTTGGACAGGCCATACGTGTCCAAGTGCACGTTCCAAAAGGCTTCTGACAACACAATTCTCACCCTGTTGTAGCAGTAGGTGATAGGGAATAACTCTATGTCTTTGTCCTTCCCCAGTTTTCCCATTTTCTCCTACTTCTTGGAGAAGCTATGCATTTCCCTTCTTCCACCCCACCTCGTCTCCTCCCCTGAAAGCACCTCCCTCCTCCCTACTTTTGCTCCCAGCACAGAATAAACACAAAAGGTTGGAGCTGCCATCTCTAACAGGCCAAATTGAGGACCAACTTCCCTGTAGCATCTGCCTGAGCACAGGCGTCTCCTCAGAGCACAGGAAGCTTTGGTAGCCCACCTTGCTGGAGAAAGCGGCACCATGGCAGAAGGTGGTGAAGCACGTCCCATCCAGCAGCTCATTACAGCAGTCTGGGCTCTGCTGCACAGGGACAGCTGCTGGGGCTGCCTGGGATGCAGGGATTCACTGGCTGCTGAACCTGCTGGAGCAAGAGGGGCATCCTAGGATGTGCCATACCCAGACTGTAACTGCTGAGGTGTTAACACTTGTAACTCCACCAGGTGCTGTGATGCAGCCATACAGAAACCCCAGGGCTGATTCAGACCTGCCTGCATACAGCTTCGCTCCCCTCCATGGAAGATTGCTCACTGAGGAGTGGGGCAAGACATGATCCATATACACAAGGTATATGACTCAGATAATCATCTTTTATTTAGGTTTCTTTTTTTTTGTTTGTTCTTGTTTTGTTTCTTTTTCTTTAAAAGTGGTGTGTTAACATCAGGTATTTTTCTACATTTTCAGACTCTGTACAGGTCTTAAAAGGAAATAAGCAATGCTTAATGTACAAAGTAAAACCAGAAAACTAGAAAAATCTGAATAAAATGGAGCAAGTTGCTGTCAGGGATACAGTACAAATTAGTAATTATATGTCATCTGAAGTGCAATACCACTGCAGTAAGGATGAGTCAAGGAATGAAATAAAAATACTCTATTTTAAACAAACAGTATATATATATATATATATATTTATATGTATATATTTTACAGATAGTAGACCCAGTGATATCTGTAGAATTGTAAAAACATATTTACAAATGACTTTTTTTTAACCGTTACATATACATCAGCACCATAGTAAGAAAGAAAAAAACCCCCAAATAACCCCAAATCTAGTAAAATCTATTCTCTAGTACTTGATCCCAGTATGGAGTATTTGGAGGAAGCTTTACAAAGACAACAGCAACTTGTCTTCACCACCATTTATCACCAAGGCCTGTATCTCCCTGATGCACACTGACTTGCATTGGCTGCTGTGTGGTGGATGTGTGTTTCTAAGTCCCCCTTTCCCACCTTTGTGTTGAGAGGTGAGCCCTGATTGCTCTCACCCGAGGCACGGGTGCTGTGCTGTCCCCAGCGCCGTCCTCTGCCCAGCAGGGTGGCTGCCTCTTCACTCTTGTCACAGCTCTGTCACACAGGTTTGTGCCCCATGCTCATGCTGACACACACAGAGCCACATCCTGGTCCCTTCAGGGTGCTGCTTCTGCCAATGTTTGCCTATCCCTTCCATTCTGACCAAGAGATGCTGACCCACAGGATGAAACAAAAACTTTGGCTGGTGCTCCCTTTCACTGAATTAGGGCCCAACCTGGCTGCTGCTGAAGCAGCAGACAGGCAAACCATGCTCACCCTCAGCAGGAGCTGGAATTGGCCCTTGTGCTGTATTTTAAAAAGGGGTCAGCTAAAACAGAAGTGATTAAAGCCATTTTTTAAAATGTAGCAGTCAGAGCAGGCTGGATTGATGGCTCACCTTGAGCCCATTAAAAATGCAGCTTGTCCTGCTGCATCGCAGCATTTAGAACAGGTAATTCCCCCGATAGGCAAGACCAGCAAGGGAAACTGCTCAAAAGGGAGTCTCAATGGGGCAGTGAGATGTTTCCAGGCTCATTTGCTCCCGCTCTTTAATGTGATGCATGTCTGTGCTCCACAGGAAAAGGCAGGATGTGAAAGTGTCAAGTGCCAAGGCCTCCATGGAATTCAGGGGGTCAGCACTTGGCATAGCTGGGCCCAGGGAGAGCAGCACAAAAGGAGGTGAACAGGAGCTGGGGAATTGGGACTGGCACTTGTACACTTCTGCTGCAAAGCAAGACTCATGACTCACAGAGGCCAGCACTAGGCCAGAGGGTGCTAAAGCTCTGGACTGTGGGTCATGTTAACATTTTTTATGCACAACTATGTAATCTGATAAGCAGGTCTCAGGTGAAAACATTAAAAAGGTGATAGGTTCCAGAAAACAGCCTCCAACTGCAGCTTGGGTACACACTCAAAATGGCTGATGACTCAGTATTGTGTGAGATCTATCACAACTTCATCACAGGGCTGCTCAGCACTGGTCCAAACAGTGGATACATCCCTATTACCTAAAACCTTATTTGGGTGGATCCCATGTTTGTGATATCAATTATTTTACCCACTCATGAATGTTCTTTACAGTAGTCCTTCACTGACTCTTGTTCTTCAAATATTGCAGTGAATTTTATTCCAGCAAACCAGAGGGATTAGACCAAACATCTGTTTAAAACTGAACATATCACATTGAGAGCCCAGACACCCTGGGGTAATACTACTTGCCAAACCTGCACTTTTCAAGAGGGGAGGAGAAAGTCTTCCTGTGTGCCAAACCCTCACTGTATGTTTTCTCATGCCTCTTTTCTCCTCCCCTGCCTGCCCCTTTGTGGCTTGCCTGAAAAAAAGTGCAGCCAGCTCAGCTTGCTTTACACTGAAGGAACAGGAGGGGAAGGGAATGAGCTGAGAACATCCTGGGGAGGAAGGAGAGGCAGGGATCCGCTGAGGACCTCTGCTAATGTCTTTTGGTACCCCTCAACCCTTCAACACCCCAGGCAGCAGGCCATGCCAAGTGCTCTGACTTGGGAAGCACTATTGCAAGTCCCAAGGGGACTGAGCAGTTCATTAAGTTAACCCACCACTAGGCTGTCTCCAGCAGCAGTCACATAATCAATCTGCCCTCACAACACTGCCAAATTTATGTTCTCCTACTTGTAGTGGGGTTTATCACTCTGCAGTGAAAACGGTCAGCTCCCCGTGATTGTATAGGTTTGTCACGTGAGTGTTGCACGTTCCCTTAGGACAGCTCAGAGTCAGCCCCATGGCCTGGCCATGGCTCTCCGAGACCTGCTTGCCCCCGGGGTTAAGCCCATTTCTGACCAGGACCTGTGCAACTGCCCCTGGATATCTCTAGGCTTTGCTTCAGCTCTTCCATCTGCTTCCCTGGAAGCTGCAACGTGCACAGTCATATAAGGGGGGAGATATTGGGACCACCCCACACTACTGTGCAATGAAGCTTTGTTTTAAGTGGGGAGAAAACAAATTTTCCCAGACAGAGGCATCAGCTGGCTTTTCCAGTTTCCCCATTCTGCCTCACACAAACACAGAGTGGGCGCTGCCACACAACAAAGATTGCTTGGTGGAAGTTCTGGGATGCAGATGTTTTCATCATCCCCCGAATCTTCCAAAGTTGGCTACAAGATCAGCTCGGTTTACATAATTAAAAGCAAAAGAAAACAAAATAATCCCAAACCAAACCAATACAAAACAAAACCCAACAATCCAGGGGTGGGGAGAACATCTGACTCCCTCTTTGCTTGTTCAAATGTAACAACCAAAGCTCCAGACTATACAAGCCCATTCACTGGGGGTTTCCAAACAACTCATCAAGTTCTTGAATCCACTCATCCCCTGGTCCACTCTTAATAATGGAGTCCACAAGGTCTGTGCCCTCTGCTAAACTGGAGAATGACGCCCCTGCTCCTTCGTTACTGTAGTTGTAAGGTATGTCCTGAGTGGGATTCCTCTCGTAGGCCTGGCCTTGGCTACTCTGAGCAAAGGTACTGCCTGGCATTTGCTGTGTTGGGGGCTGACTGAAGCCTGACATGGCAGGGACCCCTTGGGTTATTGCTGGCATCACCATCGCCCTGGCCTGGCTTGCTGCCTGTTGCCCAGGTAGTGGTTGCAGCAACTGTCTCCCCAGTGCTGGGTTCAGGGCTCTCACAGTCCCACTTGTGTCCACAACTGTCTGATTGAGCCCCTGTGGGAAATGCTGCTTGGATAGCCGTGGCTGCCCGGATGGCATCGCATATGTGGTGGTGCCATTGTTGAAGGGCCCCATTTCACCACTAGTCCTTCCAGGTATGCCCTGCAAGCCTCGCTGCTGCCAGTTTTGTGTTCCTTGAGGGACAGTCCCCATCAGGTTTTGAAGTCGTGGTGCTTGTGGCCTTGGCAAAACCTGGCCCACAGGTCCTTTCATCTGCTGCTGATGCTGAGGAAGAGCAGAGTTTACCAGCATGGTCTGACCAAAACTGCCAACCATTCCCACTGCTTGTCCAGAGGCAGGTTGCCTTGTTCCCTGGCCTGCACTGTGTGCCATGTTCATGCCACTTTGGTTTGGGTGCTGCAACATTTGGTTCATCCCTGTGCTCATACTGTACATTCCTGGCTGGCTGGAAGAGTTGTAAGGAGCCATGCCCATATCTGACTGGCCCGCAGTGGTGGGCAGTGTGCTCGGGGTCTGGGAGGGACCCATGGCCATCATGCTCGCATTCTGGGCCATCATTCGGGATGTTCTCATGCTCTGGAGTGCTACTTGGTTTCTCACAGCT
This sequence comes from Dicrurus megarhynchus, assembly GCA_013399195.1. Lineage (NCBI taxonomy): Eukaryota > Metazoa > Chordata > Aves > Passeriformes > Dicruridae > Dicrurus > Dicrurus megarhynchus. The sequence goes on along the minus strand of VXAD01004030.1, from coordinate 363,933 downwards.
GCTATATCCTGGGGTGAACCTGCACCAAAAAGGGAAGAAGGTAAGAAAGAGCCCACAACCCTGTAAATCTTAACTAACACATCTTTGCATAAGAGAGAATCTGTAGGAGCCTCCTCAGTAGCACTTACCTACTTCAGCTACACCTACTTCAGCTTCTAGCAAACAAATGGGAAAACTTCCACCGGTCATCTTCATTGGCTGCAAAGCAGCTGAACTTCAGTTTACTATTTGAAGTTCTCTTTTAAATATCTCCATTGTCTTTGGAAAGTAAGTCTTTAAAACAGAAATGTCAGGCCCAGAAGGCCAATCAATTTTTATAATAGCTCAGGAGGCATAAATGAATGGATTTTCTATAGCACTGCTACTGATTAATTCTAGGAAAGAAGAAAAATTGGGTTTTTGTGGACATTTAAAGCAGGGAGAGTATATTAGTGAATCAATACTATAAGCACATTTTACTTCACCTTAGGCCAGTGATGGGAAACCAGAAAATCCTAGCCTTGTTAAATTCCACACTGTGGCAGATAACTTAACCATGCTTGTGTCTTACTTTCAGGGGTAGGGGGGAACTAGTGATTTCTGGGAAGCCAATATGCTTCTGTATTTACTATCTTTAAATAAAGACAATTACCTGGAGCTCAAGATTATGCCATGGGTTCATTGTGGATTTGAGTCACTACCAAATACAACAGTCAGATTTGAGTCACTAACTAAATAGTCAAATTCTTCAGATTTGAGTGACTAACTAAATACAACACTCGGCAGGTGAAGCTCAGAGTGTATGAGGCGCACAATTGCTCCAGGCTCAAATGTTATTAAATGCCAGGTGTAAATATAAAATCATTGCTTAAGAGTTCAGAACTGTACAACAGAATCGGAATGTTTTAAAATCAGCCCCTATTTGTTGTCCCTCAGTGGCAGACAACATCCCTGAACATCCGTGGGGAGTGGAGAACACTGGTCCCTGTTACTGATGTTGGCTTGGTTTCCATGAGAAATGAGTCTGGATAAAGGAAGCATCATTTCTATACATGTCATTCTATTACATAATGCAGAGGATGGCTACAACTCCATTTTCTGCAGCACCACAAGCTTCTGGTGGGTGCTTTTAGCTCCAGCACACAGCTAAATGAAGCGTTTTGTAGCATGAAGAGAGACCATCTGGATCTCGCTGGAACAGGCCACATGTAGTGGCAGCTTTCATTTTATTCATGCTATCAAACTGTTTTTTAATGATTGGCACTGGGGTTCCCTTGATTTCTCTTAATTTAGATCAGCTTCTTCCATGATTAGAAACAGTCTTTTTACAACTGCTTCAGCAAGTGCTTAAGATACAGAGAATGTTAAAATCTTAATGCATCTTCAGCTATTTTTAATTGAAAATGGCAGCTGAAAAGCTCCAAAGGAGTCAATAACAGCAAGTGGTTCACATACTACTTTTGTTAACTACTGTGCTTGGCATAAGCAACAGGAGATCAGACAAGGAGTAGTTAAATGAGAGATGCAACAGATTTTAAGATTTTAGGCCACCTTCTGGTCTCATTTACACATAACCTACTGCACTGGATTACATTCATGTGACTAAAAAGGAAAAAATTGTGAACTATTTAAATTAGTTCATTTATGAAAATGAATTCCTTGCTCTGTCAGATTAGCCTGAACTCTCTTCTCTGTTTCTTTTAAATAACACATACAAAGGCAACGTTTCAAAGAAGCATGAATGCAGAGAGATTGTGTGCATCTCAGTGGATGACCGTGCACACACACTTCTTGATTTTAGAAATGGATTATTGGGGGGAAAAAGTAATTTCATACAGAACTTATGGTGCCAAAGATAAAAATGAGGAGGTGATTAGAAGAAGCCACCTGATATATGCCAGTAGAAGATGTTGCCTGTTTGTGCCCTGGGAACCAGAACAGCAATGTGAACTGTCCAGAATTGCCTCCCTTGTTTTCTGTTGCAGCTACATGACATTACCATGAATATACAGCACAAGTGTGTGTTCATTTCATGTCTATATAGAAATCATGGTTAGTGAAGACATTCAGCTGATGCTTTGCACCTAAAAGCTCAGAATTAACTTCTTTTCCTAAGTCAAAATGAGTACACTTGCATTCTTCAGTTACCTGGGAGCACATCAAAATAATACTTGTGCTTTTTTTGAGATAATTAAAAAATCTCTACTTACATCTCAGATATTTTACTGTGTTTCCCACACCTGACATTTATCGGTCCCTTCTCCAGGTAAGCATGACCTCTCTGAAGTTCTCTGCTCATCAAATTAGATACAGTGGGGAATGAAGGATGGGGAAAAGCCAAGATACAGTCAGAAATGCTATCAGGAAAAAAAACTCATAAGAGTAGAGGCAAACAAGATAAATCCATGAATGAATCCATGACATCTGGATGTCAAAGTGGCAAAAAAAAAAAAAAAAAAGGCAGCTTTCACTGAAGAGAGCAGAAAGGAAAATATAAACTTAACTGAATATGCAAACTTGGGCATTCCCCTTTGGTAAAATATGTGGTGTGTGCAACAGCTTGTGTTCCTCTTCTGGCACACTGCTTAAACCCTGGTATTCACAAACTGCACAAGCTTTCACTTGCTACCTTAAGGGGCATTGACTCCAAAACAGGAAAATTAATTTGACTTTTACCTTGGAATTGATTGACCTGTTGCACTGGATATGGGCTTCGCTGTTGATGCAGATGCTGCCGAGGCAAATGTGACTGCTGCTGCAACTGCTGCAAATGAAGGAGGGAAAAAAGAGCAGAAGAGACAGAGGACAGAGGTGATTAATTAATTAATGGGCTGGTGGCAAAACTGCAGAACTGCAGTGGTTCTTATATGGTGAGGTGTTCTGGAGAGATAGGCAAAGTCATCTGGAGAGTCCTCCTCAGAGCGCTTGGGCTACTCAGCACTCAGACTCTTTTTGGATCAAAAAGGAACAAGCACTGAGGCCAACATCATCGCTCCTTACCTACAGCCATTTCATCCTGACCTCTACAGCATGAGCTTAACTGTCTTCAGGCAGAAAGGAGAAGGAGGGATGTGAACTAACTTTGCTCACCTAGGTCTAAGGGCAACTGTATCCACACACACACTTTCCTTCCCTTAGTCCCACCAAGGTCCAGAGGTTTGTGTTCCTGGTGCAAGACTTTGCTCCATGTCTGCACTCATAACACTCAGCTGCAAGGATTACTGCATCCTGACCCAAGCACTGCAGCCTAGGAACATTCCTGAGCCAAAACAGAAATGGATACTAAGGCACATTTCCTCTTGTGCTTCAGTGAATGATATTTGGGGAGTGGTGACTGCAAAATGCATTGCTCCCTTGATCCAGACCACATTGCTCCCTTGTGGTTGTTTTCTACGAATACTTGTGAATATTTTAAAACAGAATCAAGGGCTAATTATAAAAACAGAGCTTTCAGATGCTAAGATGTACTCAACTAAGCACTCTCTGAAAGGACATGTCTTGTAGCATCATCTGCAGCTGTACAAATACTGTGTCCAAAACCAAGGATGTAGGTACGAGAATGGCAGAGATGGGAAAGAAGGAAGTACTGATCCCTGCATTCATAAGTATGTGTTACAAATTGTCAAAAAGAAAGAGTGACTCTTGTTAGGTACAAACTACCCCAAAGCTAGGAGCCTGAGGATTGTGGCTTTGCCACTTTTCATCTCTGCCAGCACAATTGACAGCCTCAGCTTGGTGGCTTTTAAACACTTTTAGGCTTGCCCTCAGAGGCCAATTCACATGGCTTTATGCATGTGAATTGGCCAAATCCATGGGATGCATTACTGCGTCCTCACTCTCATGCACTTGTTCACACTTGAATCAGTTCAGGCATCTTTATCCTAAATATTTCTAGGAGCATCCTTCCTGTTCACTGAGAGTAAATTTTTTCTGTTTCTCAGAAGCAACAAGAGAAAGAGGGGGAGGCAATCTGTATTTCTGTGGTTACGCAGCATGCACGTGTTCTAACACAAATTTAAGCAGACGGTCTTAAGCTGTTTTTCCTAAGCAAGAGAGGAGAAGCCAAGCTTGAAGCAACTGCTGACCTACCAGAGCATTATCTAAGTAACATTAGAGGGCTGCAACTTTAAACTTGGGTATGATCTTGTCACACTCAACAGTGAGACTTTCCACTGGCTTTCTCTCGGGCTGCTTTAAAACTACAGCTGAATTAAGCACACACCACCATTCAGACTGGGTAGTTTAATATCCATATTGCAAAGCCCAGGCTGCCTTAAAAGTGGGCAGCTGAGGCTGCAGGGGCACAAGGGCTCCCGGGAGGCTGAGCCAGGGCCAGCCTGTGTTTGAACTCACTCTGTGGCACAGCTCAGGAAGCCAGGTGATAGCTCCAATGCAGCTCTTCCACACTGCCACTGTCAGAGGTGGTTTTACTGTTGTCTCACTTCAGTCTCTGGTTCTCCCCTTGCTGCTGTCTCTTCCCTTGTATGACCTAATTGCTCCTACTGGCACTTAATAAACCAGATTAAGGAATTGGTCTGGGTAAATAGTAACATTTTTCTTTGCTAAGGCTTCTTTTAACCCACGTCCATTCTTTGTCCCAGATTCCTGTGCAGCTGTGCACAGATTTTGCCAGTGCAAGACCATAATCAGAGCTAGAGAAGAGGACCTGTGACTGTAACTGCAGCTGAGTCTACTTCTGCTGGAGTAAATGCACCATTAGATGCCAGGTTAAGAGCTAACTTTTCCAGTGCCTAAAATCCAACGTGACTGTCAAGCCCACCACTGGAAACATGGGTAATATTTGCCAAGATAATGGTAGGACTGATACAGTTGTCTCTTCTTTGACAACCATTGCTGAAATACCCAGACAGGAGCCACAGACAGAGAATTCCCAAATCTAGACGGAAGAGCTGGTGCTGCACTGTCTGTAGTGCTCATGCTCATCCCAGCATGCGTTGGAGACAGACGGATACTGTACCTGCTCCGCTAAGATCTGCTGCTGCTGCCTCTGCTCTCGGAAAAACTGCTGTTTCTGCTGCTCCATCACATGGAGCTGTGCTCTCTGCTCGATCAGCATCTGCTTCATGATGGCCGCCTGGGGCTGGCTCCCGAGGAAGGGCCCCCCGGAGCTGGTGCCTGTGACTACACTGCTGGAGCCCGCTGGGACAGAAGGCTGCATGGGCCCTGTGGGTCGCGACAATCCCACCTGGTGCTCCTGTGCAAAGAGAGAGGGAAGGCCTTGTTATTGGGGTGCTCCACAGGCAAGGGAAATCACAGCCTACCAAGCTGAGGAGGCACAGAGTCTGTAGGTGATGCCTGGAGTTTGGAGAAAGTGAGTCCTTGGACAGATGCTCACGGCTTGTGACTGAGCCATGGACTGCTCCCCACAGGGAATAGGTTCCTCTTTTCTCCTGGAATTCAAAGCCCCTCAGGTAAAGCAGGAGCACTTTATAATTCATTAATAATGAAACAAGGAAGTTGTGTACTAAGTTTTTTCATGCTTCAGAGTAATGTTTTTCTAAACTTTTTCTCCCTTCTCAAGGAGACAAGTACATTTTCTCTTCCTTTCCATTTCCCTCTCTTCATAACAGCAATTTTAAAAAGCCCCCTGGATTGAGAAGCCAAGGTGTTAGGTGCACACAACGAATAGTGGGAGCTGGCAGCACTAATTCTCCAGATCCTCAGGATTTAACTCCATTAAGTGTTTATTCAAGATTTCCATCCTGCAGCACAGGACCATTGTGTGTGGTTAGAAGGACTGAGGGCAAGCGCCTTCCCTGCACACACCCCACTCTCTTCATGTTCTAAATCCAATTTGTTGCCTTTTAGTGCTAAGAGAAGCACCGACGAAAGGCCGGGGGAAATCCCAACCCGCGTCCCGGCGGAGGGTCGGGATCAGCGGAGCTCTCCCGGCGCTGCCGCCGCCGGCAGGTGGCGCTGCCCGCCCGCGGCCCTGCCCGAGCGGGGCCGGCGTCTTCCCGGCGCCTCCAGGGAGCATTCCCGGGAGTCGCCTGCGGTCTCCCAAGCCGCCCCCGCCCAGCCCGAGGCTGTCCCGCGGCCAGGGCAAACGGGGCTCACGACACCGCCAGAGCTCCCGAGGGGCCCGGCCCGGCACCACGCCGCCCCGATGCCGTATTTGAAAACCAGCGACTGCGTGCCCAGTCCCTGTCTCGGGTGTTAAGAGCTCGTAGAACCTCTTTAATTGATGAACAGAGACGACAGGGACTTATTCAAAACCACCAACTTGATGGAAAGGACCTGTATCACTTTAGCATCCTTTGTGCAAAACCTGCCAGGGTGAGGTTCAGGTTCACCTGCCTCATTGCAGGTTTGAGTTACGTCAGTCACTGCGTGATCTGGACGTACAGAAAGGTGATCTTGCAGCACCCACCCCAACCCAGTCAGGGAAAGGGTTAAGTTCAATGCTGAAGTGTAGCTTGGGAAATGAAGATCAACCTTTCTGCATGAAGGTCAGGTTTTCAAGGACCCTTCTGAGGAAATAACAAAATAAAATTTGTCCACATCTCTACTTTGCACAGATACTCCCCGAAGGGCTCTCTGCTGAAAGGCAGCTCTCTGGTATTTAGGTTCTTTCCCCTTTTAACATCTGTCTTGGTTTGCAAGTTCTTTCCCTGTTCCTCTTTCAACTTCTCCCCCAGTACCATCCCCCACTGCACTTTGCACTTTACAACCTGGTCAAGCACGGTCCCTGAAGCATCCTAAGGGCCAGGGCTGCAGCAGTGGCTGGGTCTCCCCCAATCTGGGGCCAGGGAATCGCTAAGGATCCCTCAGCTGCTCCTGCACCAAACCCTTCATCCACTCCTGTCGCTGAGCTCCTGCTTTCTTTGCTTTGGGGGGACACACACATTCATTGGCTGTCTCCAGCAGAGCAGATGGCAAAGGCTTTTTCGTACCACCCCCTGGCCCTCCCCCGGCTTCAGATGAAGTCATCAAGCTACCAATTGCATAACTGATGCACAGGACTATCCTGTGTTATACTGGGAGACGGGCCAACTGCTTCCATTTATAGACAAAAACAGTGCCATGCTGCCAAATAATGGAGCCTTTGCTGCAGCCACTACAAGGCAGAGAAAAAGGAGGGGGAAAAACCCAGGAGCCGAAGGGCATGCTGTGAAGTGACATCCCTTGGAACTTCCTCTGTGAGCTCCAGTGCACAGCTGCCTTTGGGGCTGCAGCCCAAGTTGTCACTGAATTGCCTTCAAAAAAACCTTCCTACAGAATTCCTGTCCTGGCTCCTGTCCCTCAGTACACACAGGTATAGCTGAGGGACACACTCAAGCCACACAAAAAGAACTCCATTCTCTGTTGGATTATATTGTAAATTAATTCTGGAGTTTAAAAGGAAAAAAGTTTTGAAAGGAGCCCCACCAGCTGATGTGAGCCTGGTGCACTGTGCAGCAGCTGAAGGAAATACGAAGATTAGCACAAAGGTGTCATTTCCAATGTTGTGTGCTTAGTCATTTTGGGGTACATCATGAAAACTTCCTGCTTCTGGTTTTAACAGGTTTAAAGCCAGGCCTTCTTCATCTAGACCACTCTCCTGCCCAGAATATTTCTTCTCCTTTCCTTTTTTTTCTTGGCAAAAGCTCTTCCCAACTGATGATGCTTCTGAGATCACTGGGAGCAGCCCTGGGTTGAGTGTCCTGAAAATAGGAGCACAGCCCAGGCAAAAGGTCTCTGCAGGCAGGAAAATGCTCCCTAGCACCTGGGAGCAGAGCTCTTTCCCCAGCACTCTGCAGCCCGGCACTGCTGCTGTTATCCTCTGAGGGGAGTGTGTGGAGATGACACCTGGCAATGGGCTGTGTGGCAGGGAACTGGGGATGAAGAAAGCAACACTGGACTCTACATGCCTCTTACAAGCCATGGCAGCTCTAGACCCAGATGCAATCTCACCACGGGAGCTGAACACCAAGTCAAGCAACTCAGATTAAGTACAGCACTTCCACACAGCTTAAAAACCAAACTAATCCAAGCTTCACTGACAACCCTCTTTGCTCCTGCTCTGCCTGACAGCTCCCTCATTGTCCTACTGCACCCTGAGCCTTCCTGCCCCTAGACTTCCTGCTCCTCCTCCTCATTCCCTGCTATCCCTTTCTCCTTCCTACACCCTCTGCCCAGCCTTGCATTTTCCCTTCTCCACCAACTGACACTGCTGCCTCTTGCTTCACTCTCCAAACACCCCCATCAGCACCCAGCCCATGACTGCATATGCCCATGTGGCTTGCAGCTGCCCATGCTGGTCTCCCCAGTGGCCCATGCTCACAGCTTGGCTCACCCTGTAACTCCCAGGGACCTGCAGCAGCAAGGGGACTGCCCAGCTCCTTCCCCCAGGGCCCTGTGCTTGTGTGCACAGGGGTGCCCTGTGGGAAGGTAGTCCCTGAAGAGAGTGACAAGATGCCTTAGAAGGGGAAACACAAGTTGTATTCTCAGGCTGTGATATCTGGGAAAATGGTAAAATGTGATTTCCCATTTTTCACTCTGTCTCTTTTTAACACCACCCAAAGCCACTGTGTGCTGCTCTCAGGCTGCAAATATCTCTCTCCTGCTAAGAGTGGCTCAAGCAGAGTCACAGGCATTCCATGTTGGAAACAGTGGTGCTGCAGCTTCGCTGTGGGGTCCTCACCAAGGGATAGGTGAAGCCAAGAGCTGGTTACATAAAGGGAGGATGGTGCCAAGGCCCCTCAGCTGTGCCACAGAGTTCAAACACAGGCTGGCCCTGGCTCAGCCTCCCGGGAGCCCTTGTGCCCCTGCAGCCTCAGCTGCCCACTTTTAAGGCAACCTGGGGACAGAATCGAGAGCTTGGCCCTTGGGAACAAAACCAGGTATTGAAGGAGCCAAAGAGCTGCCTGTTCACAGAGCCAAAAAGCAGCCACTGTTTCCAAATGGTCAGCATAACACACCTGGGCAGGTTTGTAGAGCTGCAGGGCACCCAGTAAGATGAACTTGTGCAGGGATTGGGCTGCATACTTAATGCCTCCATGGGAGTTGCCCCCTGTGGATAAACTGATCCTTAGTGAAGCAACAGACAGATAAATCCTGTGTCTTCCCAGTGTATTTCCAGGGCTCTACTGGAGGGATGGGATACTCTTGGAGCTTGGAGTAACATGTGTGATATGTACAGTTATGCACAGTAAAAAGATAACAAAGGGGAGTGGAAACGAGATTTTCCTCTTTGTCTCAAATCTTATGTGCCTCTTCCTTATCATGCAGCAATTTATTCCTTCCACATGTCATTCAATCCCCCAACTGCAGCTAAAAGCAATCACACAATTTCCTTTCAGAACAAGCAGAACGACCACCAGCTGAAGCCCCAAGAACCAGGCAGGGAGAGCCAAGCCTGCCCATTATGCCTCTGTGCACAGCCTGATATCGGAGCCCTTGGATGTGGAGGAGCCAGCTCTGCTTCCGCTGAAGGCCAGGGGGGCAAAGTGGCATCTCAGGGAAAAGGGGGCCGTTCCAGGCAAGTACTGGCAGAAATCAACAGAGGGTGGGTATTCCACATCTGGGAACAAAGTGTTGCCCAAAAAGCTGAGAGAAACTTAGCCTGGAAAGCAGGGTGTGAATGTGCAAAACGGACGAACAGACATAATTTCCTGTGCCATTCTGTGGCATGTGAGTGAATGGATATTGAATATACAAAGCAAATAGAAGCCAGGAGGTAGCTTATCCTGCACACTGCATAAGAAGAATGACACTAGAAAAATGTATACAATCAGACATCTACATTTTAGAGTCCGAGCAGAAAAAGAAGACAAAAAAATTATTTAAGGCAGAAAGTGCCTGCCAGTGAATGACTTAAAGAGCTCAATCTATTTAGCTTAACACAAAAAGAACGGAGAGATGCTTTGACCATCGTGGATAAAAATACCTTAATGAGGGAAGAAATTCCTTAAAGAGCTCTTTTATCCAGCAAAGAAGGCAAAACCAGATACAAGGACTGGAAGCTGAAGACAGATTCAAATCAGAAAGATGAATCACATTTTTACCCTCTGATTCCATTACCCATCAGAAACGGCAGATCTCCACAATTTGATGTCTTCAAGGATGAATGCCTTTCTGGATAAACACAACACTACTGCAATGGAATGGCTGTGATGTACAAGGTAGAACAGCCCTCACCTCTACACAGCCCTGAGCTGCTGCTGGGCACACAGGCACTGTGTGTGTGTGTGTGTGTGTGTGTGTGTGGGTGTGTGGGTGTGTGTGTGTTAAGAAGGGGGGGTCTTCAGCCTATTACTGGGATCAAAAATATTACTCCATTTCCATACACTAGGTCACAGTAAAACATCATCTCTACCCAGTGTTTTCAGGGCAGCCTGAAAGCACATTCCTATACTCCCCCAGAAATATTTCTATTGAATTCCTTGTAATGTTGTGACTTGTTGTGTCTTGCAGGGATCTTCATCCTCTCTCTAAATCAGACTGCACACAGCAAAGCCACCTTTCTCAGAATGGTACCATCTGACAGACTAAGGGAATTACAAATCCATTCATTTCAGACTTCTGGGGGTGTTTTTTGCCACAGAAAAAACAGTGTATAGGGTGAAGGGATGGGATATGCTAGTTCACAACTCCAGCTCCAGCAGCAGGCTCACCAGAGCACATTGCTTCACCTATTTCCTCTGTCATCCAGCCACAGGGAGGGGCTGCAAACCTCTCCTCTCCCCCCAGGCCCCCGGTTGCCATGGTCTTTCATACAGTATCTGAGCAAACAAGATCCCTCTGATGTTTGACACCAGACCTCTGCAGCCAATTTGTTTTCCTTTCACCTCTCTTCGCCTGCATCTCTCCTCCCTGTGTTTTCCATACAGTTTATTCTGCCCACAGAACAAACAGGATTTGTCAGACTTTGGTGTATTTTTGTTTTCTTCTAGGAATTTTCCAATGTCTTCATTTCTGGTGATGCAGTAGGTAACAAAGGGCTCTAAAAGGGCCAACTGTTTTTCTAACACTGTTTAAGAGCTAAAGGCCGGCAGAAGTTCTTCTCAAAGCCTGTGAAGAGAAGGGGCTGTCGTTTTGCTGGCACCTCCCCACACACCCACTTCTGCTCCAGCCCAGGGATTTAACTCCACAAACCCTGAGCACAACTGATGGAATTCAGGAATGATGGGATTCAGGAATGTAGCATTTCAACAGAATGCCACTGAACTTTAACCAGCCAAATAAAACCAGGCTCATTTCCTCTTTTATGAATAATAGCTCTGGTGATTTCTCCCTTCCCCCAAGAAAGAAACCTTTGCAGGGGAAATCACTCCTGCTTTCAGTTTTGTTTATCCCCAGTTTCACCAGCTAAGACCATGGTATGGAGTGTAAGGATATAATGGTTGGGTTTGTGCACTGAGAAGTATTAATTTATCTCAAATCACTATTTTACAAATAACTTGTAATTGCAATTTTTATTAGTCTTATAATTTTTAGGAGAAAAAAAAGGGGGATCAGCCCAAATTCAAACCAAAACAGCCTCTTTACATCCATATCTTAAAATAAAAAAGGGAGAAATAAGCACTGGCCCCCAGGCAAGGCTGGTGGCAGGGTGGGAAGGAGGGCAAGGATTTGAAGAAACACTGAAATGCCCAACCTTATAATTTAGGCGTATTATGAAGGCTGTAATTACTCCCCTCAAAGACTGCTGCATGAAGCTGTGCCATCATGGCATTCCACAGTGTGCCCTACCACTCGGAAAGCAAGAGGGAACCTTTGGGGAGCAAAAGGCAGGAGGAGGGAGTTGAAAACCTGGCCCATGCCAAAACTTCGCCATGCCACATCCCTGCTGCCTTCTCCCACAGCTGAGGGCTTCCAAGGGTACAAATCAGCCCCTCAAGAGGAGCTGTGACCTGCCCTTTCAGTGCCAGCTCGGCTCTGTCTTGGCCGATTTCCTGGGACTTTGGAAACTGGTTCTGGAGAAAAACTAAGTGAGAGCTGAACTCACGGAGGCCACTGGACCCTGAAGCTGGTGCCTGATAGAAATTCTCCTGCTGCAGGTTTTAGCTTTAATCAATGCCCCCTTCAAGCCCATCCTGGAGCAGGAGGGAGGAAAGCCAATGTGAAGTGTAAGGATAATCACAGCTAGAGAGCCCCTGGAAAGAGGGAGAGAAGAAAAATGGAAGATGAAAGCAGGCAAATGGTTTAAACAAACACTCACACAGGGCCAATGAAAAGGGGGAACAGAGGGAAAATGACACAATAAAAATAAATGCTGTAAGAGAAAGAAAAGCTTCTAAGCACACAGAGGGAAAAATGTGGGGCTTGGAAAAAGCAAAAGTGTAAGAAAAAGATGCTCTAATGGAGCTCTCTAGCAGTTAACACTCCCCATTACCAGGCAGCCCCTTTCCTTCTAATGGCCCGAGCCTGTACCATATTATCACTTGGACCCCATGGAGCTCACTGGTTGTTGAGGTATTTCACAGAGCCTGGCTCTAGCTCACACCTAAGCAGAAGCTGCCTGAAGTCTCCTGTGGATGACTGCAGAGATTTTTCTTTACTCTAGGTGGAATTTTGTTAAATTTCCTCTTGGTTGTTTTGTTTGAGCATAAACAAAAGGTATTTTTTCACACTTAGGGGCATTTTTCAGATCCTCTTCTCTGTGCTGTGATAAATGAAATATTTCATTTTTAGAAATTCCAACTTGGCACTTGTGTTGCTCCCCAGCAAGCAGCGTGTAATTTGCCAAGCCTGAAAGAATCCTGGCTGAGAAATAAACACAGTGGGCCATATGCTCTCCTTCCCATATGCAGAAGGCACCTTACCTCAAAAATTGGGAAGAAGCTGCAATCACCCCCATGGTGTAGCTTCTGCCAAGGCAAAAAAATATCCACAGAAAAATGTATGGCAAAGGCTCTCACAAAGTAACCCTCTTCCTGCATGGCTCTAGGGACCTCTCCTGCACCGTCCCTGACCTGTGGTTGGTCTCTGGCCTGGTAGGAATGCGGGGAGGGGACAGGGAGTGTGTTTGCCACGTCCCTGGTGCTCGCAGTAAAGCGGCACTGTCTTCCTGGGTATTTCCTGGCACAGCTTGGGAGCGATCTGCAGCTCACAACTGCTCCTTCCACACTGCTCTCTTCTCCTTCATTCACACTGTGCCCTCAGGAGAGGGAGATCACACACCAGCAGGATCGGGTGCAGTGAGGCCTTCCTTCTGCTCTGTGCCCATACAGGACACAGAGGGAGAGTGTACCTTGGATACCCAGTAACTCAGATCCCTGGTGGACTTCAGCAGATTTTGAGTGGGACTGATAAAAGCATCGGTGCTTATGAGGAATGGTCATCTGTATCTATTCATGTGTAAATTCCATGATCTTCCTCTGCCTGACAGTGACTTCAAAGGGCTGGAATAACTCCCTTGCCTTGTTTGTAGGTGCTTGTCTGTGCAGCCCCTCTGGAGGTGGGACTTCCATCTCAAATCAAGAGGCAAATATTTCCATAAGGTAGCCGGCAGGCCCAAGGGAAGTGGTCCAGCTGCCTGGCAAAGCAGGTTTCACATAATTAGCTGCTGATAAACCAAGCTGGTTGGGATGGCACAACAAGTGTAGGATTTCATTAGACAGTTCTTTTAACATCCTTGAATCCAAGCAACCCAGATCACCTAGTTCCAGCACTTGAAACTCATTTGATCTTTCTTCCCTCTTGGATGTGGTCTTTGTGTTTCCATTAGCCACCTGGCCTGTACTTTGACACTCAGTCGTCTTAGTCCTACTGAAAACCGAGATAAGGTTTTCTGATTTGGGCTATGTCTAGCTTGTCTTTAAGGTCTTTAACCTCGACATGTCCCATACTGTATGGTTCCCTCTATATGACTAAGGAAAACCTCACAATTGAATTAATTTCCTTTGCAAGGCCTAACTCAGCTCAGGTTTTAGAAGAACTGACTTCATCCCTAGACTTCCAGGTCTCTAAGGCATAGCTTGCTTTGCTCATGAAGCCCTTATTAACGCTGTCTGAGGCTTTCTAGATAGCCTTGATACCGCTTAAGCTTTAAATTTCCTCTCTTTTTTTCTTTTTTTTTTACTTCCTCCACAACAGGAATGCTTTTTTTGCCTCCTTCTATGCTGCCATCTTCCTAATGCCTACTTATCTTTGCCATCTTAACTAGCCCTCCCAGTGCAACCCCACTGCCTTTTTGCAGCCTTTGACTCACTTCTGAAACCCTACCTTCACTGGAGACAGGTCTTTGCACAGGATTATGTTGATCTCTCCCATGAGAGACTTAAAGCAAGACATGATCTCCCTCTACCCCCCCTTCCCATCCTGCCCAGCTCTCTGCTCCTGGCCACAGAGGAGGTAGCTTCATCAGTGGTTCCCAGCCCTTCTGCTTGTCCTGGCAGCCTCACTGGGTCCTCTCTTCTCATCTCTCTTGCCCTCATCTGCCTTCTCCTTTTTTATATCTCACTCTTCTCTTGCTCTTTCCCATTGCAGCACATACATGCTTTATCTCCATGCTTAAAAAAAAAGTCACTAGGAGTCAACCCTTGACTCCTAGTGACTCTCCAGCTCTCCCTCTCTATCTCTTCTCACTGTCAGCTTTAAGTTTATTGAGTGTGCTGCTGCTGATTTATATGATTTAGACTAAATTTAGGCTCCATCTCCAAAGAATTCTTTTTTCAAACAGGCTTTCACATCTCTTGTGTCACAGAACCGGAATCACAGAGTTTCTAATTTCCTTTGTCTGGCTGCAGGTCTGCACTATGCCAGGCTCTCTGTCATAGCCTGTCAGCTCCTTCTGGGAATCTGGTCCTCCTTTCCCAGTGCTCCTACTTGACTCCAACACCTTCATGTGCTTGCTCAGCGTTACTCAGACTAGTTTGTCACTGCTCACCCTCCCACCCGCTGCCATTCTGTGGCTCTCTGTCCTCATCCCTTGTCTCCTTTCCCTTTCCCTTGTGTCTCAGAGTGAGCTCTCCCTCTGTACACATTCAGGAACCTTCTCTGCACCAGTGACTCACCAGCCTGCCTCTCTGTCCCTTGCCACTTCCGGTCTGTTCCGACTAAATTCATGCTCTGCCTCAGGGATTGTCTTGTGGATATCTGTCAGATCAAGGTTGAAGTAGGCTCTCATCTTACTCCCTAGGCCTGCTTTCCTTCCTGTTCCTTCAGTCCCTGTGGGCAACACCATGGCCTGGCTGTCACTCAGTCCATGGCCTGGTTATTATCTGTGCCCCCATGCTCTGTGCAGTCCCACAGCTCCCACTGCCTCACACCCTGACACTTGCAATCTTACCCGCTTGTAGACAGCCCAAGTTCTGCTGTCCTGCTCATTTTCTTTGCCTGTGATCCTGCCTGTGCCATCTCTTTCCTTGCAGCCCTCACTTGGATTCTCTTTACTCTGGATTTCCACACCCTCCCTTGCTCTCAAATTCAGCTGCAGCATATGCCACCTCACACATCATCTCTCTCTCACTGCTGAGACTTTCTGTCACCCCATCACAACCCACTCTTTTCCACATGTTATGTTTTAGCTAGAAGTGCCTTCACGCTTTCCTCCCTGCTGGATCTCATTCTTGGGAGGACAGCCTCCAAATCACACAAATCTGACCATGAATTCTGCCCCCAGTATAGTTACATTTGTAGAAGTTTCTGTCTCCATGATGTCTAGCAGTCTTCTGTTTCCTTGTACTCCCTGGTGTGTTTGTCTCCTGGCATTATCTCTTATCTTACTCTTAGGTTAGAAGTATTTGTAGGGAAGGAAACATATTTATATCCTGCATCTGCAGAGAGCCCAGAACAATGAGACTCCTAAACTGGGACTACGGCTCAGAGGTGCAACAAATAGTGTAACAAATACAACTTCAATCTGCATACAGCTAAATACACTATTTTATATTCTGTAGGTGTGAAAAAACCAACATCTCACTGTGCCCTTGCTTCACTTCTCCTTCTTTTAAATAAGGATGAACTATCATGTGCTGAAAAAGCCAGGAAATGTTAAGTTACGGTTCCCACGGCAATTGTAACTCAGCCCCCTCCGGTGCAGCACAAAGGTTATCACTATGTACAATAATAGGGGATGCTGAACACATGCAAAGTGACCAAATTACTGTCAAGGCAGATAACCAGGTCTTTGAACTTCTGTGCAGGTAAAATCTTAGGCATTTACTGGGCTTTTAGCATTTAAGCCTGGAAATGTGAAGTCCAATACCCTATAAATAAAAGTCAGAGTTACGTTGTATAGCAAGTAGCTGGTGCCGGTTTGGAGCCCTCCTTGAAGAGACCCAGCTAATGGTAATAAGAAATATTTTCATTACTTTATGAGCTCTGGTAGCTGTCAACTGAGAGAGGGATCTACCGATCAGAGAAATCTGGGGAGACAGCAGTGTGTCAGAACAAATGAAAAGACTTGACACAGAGGGCACATTTTTGTTGAGCAATTTGCATTAGCACTTCTGGACAAATTCTACATTTCACATGCAATTCACAAACCAACAGCAGCATTGCTAATTGGTGCAGTTGCCACTCAACTCCGGTGCCTTGTTTGAGCTATCACTAACAGGAATGAAGACTACAGTCTTTCTTTGGAAAAAAATGCAGCAATTATTTTCCAGACTTTAAGTTGGGTTCCCCCTGCCTCCACTTTCATCCTTCTAATTTCATTATCTCAGTAACTTAAAAAGGACATTGAATAGAAAAATGCAAATCTCAGAAAAGTCCTGCTGGAGTTTTTAATTAAAAACACCACTGTTTGCAAAGAATGATGCCCTTCATTAATACACCCTGCCATCACTGTGAATTTGACCATGTCTCAGGGTCCCAGTGCAAAGCTATATGTGTATCTGAAAAAAACAACAGTAAGTGGCAGAGCACTGGTGACTCAAAATCCCAGCCACCAAACCAAGGCTGTGCTCTGCACAAATCTAAAATACTGATGGGACGACAGAATCTCTCTACTCCCTCTTAGGTGATATTAGAAGTTATTTAACTGAAAACAGGGCAGATCTCCCATCCATCATTCTTTATCCTTTGTAAAGTTGAGTCTCCTGAGAAAAGGAAAAAGCATCCATACTGCAGCTTTCTATTACCACTGCTCAGAATGCTCAGACAGCTGCAGCTCCGCTGAAGAAAGGTTTGGCTGACTCATTTTTGTAAGTTAGATGGCTATTTTTAGGAAACATTTCCTTTAGGCCCCATACAGTGCAAAATCCAAAGGAGCTAATGGCATTGGCATTTGCATAGATTATCGGTGACTCCTCTAGCTGAGCATTCACATTTCCTTACTACATTTTTTTCATAATGTATAGTGAAAAAGGGAACAACCTACAATTAAAGAACTTCCAAAACAGCTTTGATACCTTTTCTATCATATGTTCAATGAGAAACCAATGTTCAATAGCAAAAAATGGAACAGCACGAGAGAAACTATACAGATGCACCTAGAGCTAAATAAATCTAATTCTGAAGAACTTGGTGCTAATGGCGTATTTTGGTTGCATCCCTATGGATGAATAAGTGTCTGTAATGCAGTTGCATTCTGACCCTGATCTTTCTGCAGCTGCAAGAATCCCATCCCCTTTCGTGCTTCCTTTGAGATCTCATTGGCCCCATCGTAAGGGTCCAGCCTCACTGTTGTAGAAGTCACTAGCAAAAGCCACATCTTATCCACATCTCCCAGCTGTGCTTTCCTTGGAAGGAATAAGAAAAGCTACAGTAAAGCCAGGAACTCCCAATCCTGATCACAAGGGACAGTCCTGGACACTGATGTTGCTTTATTTTCTGCAGTGAAGCACAAAGCAGGTTGTTGGGCAAACTTTTGCAGTACAACTTTCTGGCGTAAGTACCTCTGCTTGGGCTTCCTTCTGCTACACCCTGGGTTACTGGCACAGCAGTCACTTCCCAGTGACTAAATCCTGATTTGGAGGCCCAATTATTTTGAGTCTGACTGCACAGTCTTCTTGGTAATCAGTGCTATGCACACCCCCTGCTCCCCAGGCTGAAATCAGTTGGTATTTGTGGAAACAGGGGCTGGCTGGGAGCTCTGTGTGTGCCCTGTCCCAAACATGGGTCCCTCTCTGAGCATCCCACCAGTATTCACCAGGTGAACCATGGAAAAAGAGAGCCTCTGAAATCCCCAGTGATATGGGTTGCCTCCTTCCTTCCAGCTACTTTATCCTTTGTCTGTGTTCAAAAGACTTTGCCCAGAGACCTGATACCTCAAACCCTTCACAAAGCAAAGCCAACAGTGGCTCTGTGAAACCACGGGCTGTCCTTCCCAATGATAGAGCAAGGTTCCAATTTACCAACACATGGTGTGGCTGTCAGCTGTGAGTCTACAAAAACTGCAGAAGATAGCTTTGGACCTCTTAATATCTTATTTCTGATATATGGAAGGATTGGGGAGTTTGCAGCTTCCCACCTGCTTAAATATAATTCACTACAAAATATCAAACAGATGCATTCAGCCCTTTGTAGACATATCATTACCTTATGTGTTCATGTAACACACATCTGTAGCATATTGGCAGTACACCTAGTTAATGTGTGGGAGACTCCGAGGTTCAAAGTCTCCAACGTTTCTTTTGTTCTCTAATGAATCTTTCTTTTGTTTAGCTCCACCTCCCCTTAGGTTGTAGCTGTAACTCTGTCATTAGCATGTTAAAAGTTTTTTCCTACAAAACTACCTACAACACTGCAGTAGACTGGGAACCTAGTAAGAAACACCTAAATGAATCACAATTCTTACTTCAGACAGGTTTAACAGGTCTGGGTCACTTTTCAGCAGCACTGTTGCTTCATTAGCAAACTCGCTAATCAAATATTCCCCCTAACACCATGTGAGGTGATATTCCTGTGCCATATTCCAGCTGGTAAGCTGGGTTCATGTTTCAAATAAAAGATGCAGTAATCACTAATAGGAGTGTCACAATTTTTGTGAGTCTCTGCAGATTCGCATTTGCTTCTTAGTGTCCAAAAATCAGAGCACTCAGGCATCTTCACTGTAGCCCACTGAAAATGTTGAGCTGTATCCTTTGGGTGCAAACATTTCATTGAATTTTCACTGGATTTCAACCTAATTACCCCACACCTGATTTTCGAGATATTATGTATGAAAACACACATGTAAGACTGAGATATCTCTGACACACAGACTGGCAGCTGTGGTGTCCATGAGAATCAACATCCATCCTGGTGCTGGCATCTTTCTGGGCTTCGCCAAAAGCTACCAACAAGTTCTGGGAAACAAGCAGCTGAAGATGCTGCTAAGGATCTGCTACCACAGATAGGCACAAAGACAGAAAGTCTTTACCCATTTGGCTGTGAATGAAATGCAGTGGGGATTTTGCTTTTAGAAAAATGCCAAGTTTATATCCACTGAGTTACTGTGCTTTCAGTGGGGCTGATTCCAGGTCTTTCCAAAGTTACCAGGCTTGTTCTCCAAGACATCCTAGGGACTGCCAGAGATGGCCAGTGGTCAGGGTGTGATCTGGGGCATTTCCTCTGTGAGAAACCCAGCAGTCAGGCAGGAAGGCCACACCACTGGCAGAAGTGTCAGGACTGTCCAGTGCTGTGCTGCTTTTACACCTCACGGACATCTCCAGCAACTCAGCTGCAGTGCTCACATTTCCTTGTCCTGCAGCCAGAATACCTGTGCACCCCAGTAAGGCAGTTCAGCTGTATAAAAAGGATTGGGATTCTTAGCATGGTGACACGTGCCTAACTTTGTCAGACATCTCCAAATTGTAACAGAGTCGTCAGACTTCAGTGTTCAGTTTGTCACTGCGAAAACACCAGCTCCTTAACAAGCATAACACATAGCAATGTACATTGTTGCCCTATACTCATCAACCAGCATTATTATTTTTGTTTAACTGTAAGTGGCATGTTTTCTTTGCTGGCTTCCTTCCAAATTAATCTGTTACTCTGAGATGAGGTAGTAGTACGTGTTTTCACTGCTTACAATGAGACATTTCTCTCTTAAAAGATATGAACACACCATTACCTGAAAAAGGCATGGTGACAATGCTCAGGAAAAAACCCAAGCATAAATAAACCACATTCTTCCTCTCCCTGACATTTCAGAAACAATCCTGCAGCAAACTCCAGCTCCTTTGGCTAGCCACTAAAACCAGCAAAGATGCAAACCAAGGCAGAGCCACAACCCTTCAAAAGCTGCTGGGGGAAGTGGTACAGGAAGCTCGTGGAATGGCCCTGTCTTCCTGCTGTTCCTGCTCACAGTAGACTGTGAACCTCTGTCCTGTAGCTCTCCACAGTGACTGTAAGTGCAGTGACTGCCATAGTTGTCACCTGGAAGCACCCTTGCTTTGGAAAAACAAACAGCTGCATACACACACAGATCAACAGCCAAACGCAGCTGCAGAGGAGGAAAGCTGCTGCATCTTCAGCAGGTGCTGGGCATGGACACAGCTCTTTGCAGGAGAAAATGACTGCAGATTTATAATGACAAAATCAAAGTGCACATCCTGAAGGACTAATTAGCTTTATTTCATTCCCTCAAAATATTTCCTTATGGTCTAAAGTGTGTGGCACCAATTTGGCAGTTCGGTGATCATATGCGAAACAAGCCAGTGTTGTGTGTCTCATTTCCAGGTTTTGACTGTTGTTATCCCTCACTAAACTTGGGCCGCTTCAAAATTTACTTTCTCATCTTTCTTAAAGGCTGTAGCCTTGCACAAGTGAAAACCTACAATACTTTTCTGCAGCCAAAGTCTGCCTGGAGGGTGAAAACCTTCCTCCGCAATGACCTTGGTTGCCAAAGCTGAGTGCAGTGCTACAACGCAGGTCACATGGCATTTTCTACAAGCAAGAACAAACAACATTACAAACAAGATTAGCACAGAGAGGTCCAAAGATTGGTTAAATACCAAAACAAACTTAATTACATAATTAATTGAACTAGGTCTCACCTCCTCCAGAATGACTCGACCTGTTCAGCACTGGAAAAGGCTAGTGTTGACACTGCGCCTGTTTGTCTGGCTGCATGTCAGCCTAGAAAGTATATTTAGCTCCAGCGCGCTTGCAGGATTGCATCTCGCAGCTCCACAGGAAATCTCTGGAGTCAGAGCTAAAGATATCACTGCACACTCGGAAATTCACGGCCAGCTATAAAAGTGGAGCTGTGGTGGTCAGAGTGCTCAACAGACTCCTTTCAAATGAGAGAGGAGGCTGAATTAAACACTTCACTGTGCTGGGTTCATGTCAGGCAGGGTGCACCCACAGAACCCAAAATAGCAACAGAGGAGGCTCTTCTCTTGCTGGGATAAGGCTGAATTGATACATCCCATTACCAATCCCACGCTCATGAGTAGATGGGAGGGGGAGAAGTCTGAGGAGGGAGAACTGGGAACTACTGTGCTGAACGAGCAGAGTTCTCCTCCTCCTCCTCTGAAGCTTTCAGAAATTTTAAGAGTTGTCAGATCCATTTCAAGAGAGAGAAATCATAAAAAAGAACACACATCTAACATAGGCTTTCTTTTCTGTTAAGAGTATCTACACATGGGTTGTAGTACCAATTGCAGGGCAAGTGAACAGACAATCCTGTCAAATCCTTGTCCCTGATGTTTTTAAATGGCATTTTGCCTGATGCTCTCATGGCTCCTGAGCAACCTCTCCAGCTCTGGGCAAGCATGGGGCACCTTTGCCACAACTTCACTTACTGCCTCAGTCTTGGAGAAGGATCAGGCCCCTTCACTTCACCACAGTTAAGGCATGAACGTGACACAGAACTTTCCCTACTGAGATAATGAAAAGGCAGGATGCAAAACCAGCTCCTGTTTTCTGTTAATAAGTGCTTTCTTACTCTATCTTATCATTTTCTCTCAAGTGATGGCTAGCTGACTGCTTGCATTTCATCTCAGATTTGGGAATGCTCTCTACCATCCAAGTAATTCCAGTCAGCCAGAGCACACCTCTCTTTGCTCAGTGATAGGACAGCTCTGTGTGTTTATGAAGCAAGATCAAAAGGGAGTAAATGTAAACAAGTTGTCCCTCTTTGAAGAGCTCCTTGGGATTCAGAGCGTTCTGTCAGTAGCAATGTAAGGAAGTACTGTGGTCTTAGGGTCCTGCATGCTGTTGATAGGGAAAAAAAGGAACTTATTTCGGAGTCTTATTTAGATCAACCTGTTTTCTTTCAGGCAAAAAGCCTGGGGTGCCACCTGGCTACAGCTGACTGGTCTCCCAAGAACAGACAAATTTCTTTGCTTCCAGACAAGTCATTAACTGGTGGAAAGGGGGCAGGTGGGTGTATGCAACCTAGGAAGTGTGCAGGATATGTTTTTGTTAACCTTACACAGGAGAAGATGTTGTGAGACTGGTGTTTGGCAGCCTGATATATTCACAATCCAGATTTTGGGCAAATCACTGCTGTGCCTGATGCCTCAGCATCCCTACCCCTACAGACAGAACAGTGACATTCCTCTGATTCTAACAAACTGCCCCAACCCCAGCAAGGCAACAGGATCCAGGGAGGTACAGTGCCAGCATGTTTTAGTTACATCCTCAGATAAAAATTTTCTCCAAATAAAAGCCCAGAATTGTATTTCCTTGTCTGCATGCACCTAAATAAATCAATTGACAAAAAACCCTTCCTCAAGACCGAAGAAAGAAAATAAATTTCTCTATCCTATGTTATTCCCACTTCCTTTGAGCAACGTCACTAAAAACATAGGTTAAGGATCAGGCAGGAGAAGGACAGCAGGATTCTTGGCTAAAACTGGGTGAGGGCTTTTCTGTGGCCCAGGCAGTGCTAGCTTCTGTGGATGCTGAGACAAGCATCTCCTCATTTCTGCCAGGGTGAGATGGAGTGGCAGAGCCCCATGAATCTATCACGGTTGTTGGGAGCTGACAGCCGTGTGTTCCCCCTTCAGCAAACTGCTTCCCCTTTGTCAGGTGTCACTTGAGTGCTGCACACTACCGGGCACGCACCTGGCCCCTCCTTACAGGCACCTCTGCCGCACCAGAGCAATGCTCGGTTGCCATTGGAAGATTTAAGGGAGGATGCAGAGATGAGGGCCAAGGCTGGCAATGGTTGCTGCTCTGGGCTGCTTTTGGCAGTACTGATGGCTGTGGTGGTGTCTCTCAGGCTGTGCTACACCACCAGCACTCATTCACTGCTGTGTCCACTGGAAGCAAAGTTCAGTGAACAGGAGACTCCCAAGCAGGGAGCAACCCCACAGATTTCCCATGAGTGGAAGAACTGAGGAAGTTGTGGAGCTCTTCTGCGCCAAGGCTCTGGTCCAGCTGCCAGAGCATGTGCCAGGGTACGAGGCTGCTCAGCAGCCTGCTCTCCTGGGGTGGCTCTTCAGCATGGTGACAGCTCTGCAGAGCAATGTGCCATGCTCCCAAAAAGTTGCCATGCCAAGTCATTACCTGACTGGCAGATAATGGGAGTCAGGCCACAGTCCCCTGAGTATGCACCAGATGCTTAGACTGCAAAACCACTGCTTTAGTTAAGCTGTCTATACTTTCTAATATGTGATGTGCTTTGAGCTAAAAAGGCTCTCCTTGGATAATCCCAGCATTTTAGACCTGTATTGCCAGCAGTGCTCTCTAAGGGCACTGTTTAGAGAAGTGTCATGTATGAACAACGGAATCACAGAAGGCAGTGATGGAGAAGATCAGCTAGCCCGTCTCTCAGCTCCCATGAGGACTTTTCAGTCCAACGCACTGGAATTATTGTAATGAGAGAATCTTGCAGCACATCAATGCTCCTTAACAAACAATGAAAAGCCTGGGAAGAGGAGGTGATCAAGAACTTTGTGATATATATGCCCGTTAGCAGACAGGTCCTTCTAGAGATGGCCTGGAGAGTGCTCTCGTTAAAAGCCAGTTGGATGAGTGACATTTTAAAATAAAAAGGGATACATGTGTCACTTTTCCACAGCTCCCCCCTGGCTCAGTTCAGACAATTATGGCTTAACTACCAGGGTTAAGCTGAAGCTTTCCACTGTGTCAGAGAACAAGATAGAGAGGGACACCGTCAAGTTCTTTGGGTATTGAAATCTCATTTGCAGGAAGGGAAGGCATTCTCTGCCAGCTCTTTCTTTTACATCTGAAAGAAGAAAGTCAAACTAGGTACAAAGGAAAAATGTGGTGGGTGTTTTTCCCCAGTAGCCTTTACCTGTGGTCTTTCATTCATCGTCCCAGCATGGCTGCTGGGAGAGGAGACTCCTCAGAGGCTCTCTGGAGTAAAACTGCCTTGTCATTTCACAAAAGGGGAATGGTGCCTTCCCTACAAGCCTCCTCCTGATGAGCTCCATCAGAAGCTTTCCAAGTTAGTTTCTGTCAGAGCCACCAACATGCCAAAAGCCTGCTGGGTCCCTGCCCCAGAGGGGTGACACGCCAGTGGGTAAAGGCTGCACTGGCAGTGAAACCACATCCCTGCATGTGCAGCAAAGTGCTACTTGACCACCCTCCCTGGATGCACTCCCTGAAGCTGCCACTTGGCACTGAGAGAGGAGATCTGGGAGCTTAACTTCAACCTGAGGTGCCTATTCAGATGAAAGGTGCCTCTGAGTTTCACTCAGCTCCAAAGTGCTGCTGAGGCTTGGCAAATACCTCCCAATGAGAAAGTGAGAGATAGGCAAGAAAGTGATCTGCAAGCTTCCACAGCCTGGGAGTGAAATACCCTACTCACACTACTGAAGGGGATAAGAAAGTGGTCAGGCCTCTAATGACTTGTGTCATACAATCAACATCAAGCTGTAAATACCACTAGAAGATGGGTCTCCCTGGCGATCACTGCTTCTGCAAGAAACTCACAGAATGACAAGATGCTCCTGGTTTCTGGAGTGCTGCAAATCTCAGTGCTGCAGCTCTCTCATGTTTCAAAATCAGGAGCTCGTCTTGCCTTTCTCCACCAGAGAGTTAAGGACGGAAAATACACCTGCAGTTGGTTCTGCTCCAGATGTAAAACTTTACATCCATGGAGTACAGAAACTTGCTTAAAAAAATACGAGAGCTGTAGTGAGACATTCAGTCATCTCACTCCAGGAATCCAAGTCTTGGGACAAAAACCAACAGATAAAATCCCATGGTGTAACAACATTACCACTTGGCTTATACATGGCCAGATTCCAAAAGGGATAAACAGAAGAGGCACCGTTCTCCCTGAAGAAGTCTGGGAAGGCAGAAACTTAAGGCAAAATCATGTAAAAATTGATTAAATTTATTAATAGAGTTGCCAATGTAACAAAATGTTATGATGGCATTTAGTTATGTTTAGAATTGGAAGATAGGTTTTGCTTCTTGCTTAATACCCATTTCTTAAGACTTTTCCCCCAAAGTTTAAATGGTTATCTGGAGCACTACAAGCTAAGAAATACAAGATGCAGCAGCCCTTTGCTTGCCCAGAATCCACTATGAGATCCTGAATGTATTATACAGTGGGGATAATATTTCCAGTGTGTTGTGACACATGTGCAGAGTGTTATTGCTTCTTCCACACACGTCTCATTGCTTTCAGAGCAAAATTTGTTCTTGGACGCTTGCACAAAGACCATGCCAAAAACAATGGATGTGCTTGTACACTTTCAAACACCAGGTTTTGGCTTCTTAGAGGGAAAGTTTTTGTTGTTGTTTGGTTTTCAGCAAAGGCCTCTTTCCAAAGGCACAGGGAACCACCCATCTGCAAAACAACAAATTACGAGTGTTTCCTCAACCACACATGCACTCTGAGGAAACTTAAGAGGATTCATTTGGGAAAGCAGGGAGGGACTGCATCAAGGTCTGTAAGGAAGCATTTATTTCTTTTTCTTATTTTTCTCATTTTTAAATGATCTGCCTCTTCTCTAGGCCATGGTACACATTGCATAGCTTTAGCTTTAATTGCTGTCCACAAATATCTCTGCTTGTGAGGTTCACATGATTACCTCATTTCATGAAGCAAATCCCAGACTTCACATCATAGGAGATGTGGCAGGAAGCAGTAACCCTTCATGAAGAAAGAACACTTGTGAGGAATTTTACTGCTGTGTCCACTTTTGATGCAAAGAAAGAGAAGGGACAGCTGGCTGAGGGAAGGGGAAAGAACAAATGTTTACCTTCTGGGGCAGCAAAGCCACGTTAACTTCTGTTCAAATTTTCTACATGATGCTTCTTTATGCTGACCGCTCTCCACCCATTCTCAACAGTTCACTGTTTTAGTGCATGGCCCATCCTTGCCCTCTCCTACTTTTCCATATTAGTCTGCAGCAGCATGTAAAGTGCTCCAGGATTCTCAGCCTCAACATGTTTCTTTATCCAACAGAAACATCTCTTTTCAGGGACTTTACAGGCAGGCACACATATGGCCCTCTCCTTCACACCAGCACCTTTTCTACTGACCCAAATGAAACTTGTATTGTACAAACCAGTCCCAACAAAAGTCAACAATTTTAGATCACAGAGCTCACAACCAGAGTGAACATGGTAAATGGGCCAGTAACACCCAACTATTGCTGTCACCAGAAAATCTTTACTTTCACCAAAAATGCCTCTCAGAGAATCTCTACCCACATAATTTCAACACTTTGTGTAAACTGCTTAGGTAGGTTTCTGATGCTTAGCATTTTTACATCTTCAAACCAACACCTACCACCTTTTTCTGTAGAAAATGGGGTTTCCCAGATGAGGCCATTTCAGAATTTGGGGTGCCAGGAGGGGCAGGACAGCTCAAAGCCCTGTTGCAGTACTGGGCTCATCTGTGACCTGCCTGTTTTGAAATAATTATCTCACTCATAACTTATGTTTGTGAACATCCTTAATCACTGGGTACAGTGTTAAGCCTCTCAATAAGTACCTGTGTCAGAAGACAGAACTGCACTTGTGGTCAGGTCCAGGCTACTGAAAGTTTCAGCAGCCAGATTGATTAGGAAAAAAAACCCACCAGCATCTATTTACAGATCCACATATCTACCAGTTGGATTTTATTTTCATCCACAGTGGGATCTTCCATCTATATAGCCCTTGAAATATGAATCTGAAACTTTATGCTGGAGGGCAAAATTAAAAATCATTTGTTACCCAGTGTCATGCTCTTGCGTTTATTTCAACTCTTTTTCCTTAACTGCGCTAAAATAATGAATATTAAGTACTGGCGGCAGCAGCAGCAAGAGCAGCAGCTGCAGAGAGACATCCAAACCCAATCCATACTACAAAAGGAAAGTAGTAATAAAGTTTCTCTCCTTCTCCTTTACTTTCTTTTCCCATTTTTTGCCAAAGATTCCACTGTCATTATTGTCCACTTAATCTTTTTCTTTCCCTGCTCCTTTCTACCAAGGGGTGTGGGGGACTGTAAGAGGTCGGAGGATTTCACATCAGTCCTCCACTTGTTTTAGGTACTGACTGCTTCTGGAATACGTAATTAAATCCTAACAACTGGGTAAGAAGAAAGTGTCTCTACCAAACTTTGCTCTGAAATACTAAATACTAAATCTGTGAAATACTAAATCTATGACTTTCATACAAGGTGCAGGAAGTGTCCCATGGCATCTCTGTGCCAGGCTGGTTACTGGATCTTCGTTCCCTAAACAGCCATAGTAACAATTTATGAGTTCTATGAGTTGACCTGGTTAGTGTAATGTTTACTGTATAAATGTAATGATTTTGTTTCATTAAAGGCTACCAAGAATGAAAAGAGTAGTCCTGGCAAGACATCCATGAGTGATCATGGGTCTGCTGAGAGACAAAATGTGCCCTGTTAGCACTGCAGGTCTGACTACCTGCCTCTAGCCAGCTAACAAATGGTTTGGGAAGGACTCCACACAAATCAGGGGGGAACAAGAACAAAAACTGAGGAAGTTCAGAGAGGGAGTCTACAGAAAAGAAAAGCATCTGCTGAGGAAAGACAACTGAGAAGGACATCTACTGGGATGTCCTGAAAAATCTACTGGAGGTATCATTTGCTGGGCAGGCAGGTGTGCATGGGCACCACTGATTTAAAATATATTTAATCATGGGACTGTCCCTACTGTTAATAAAGAAAACCTG
Source organism: Dicrurus megarhynchus (assembly GCA_013399195.1). NCBI lineage: Eukaryota > Metazoa > Chordata > Aves > Passeriformes > Dicruridae > Dicrurus > Dicrurus megarhynchus. Next base: position 336,024 of record VXAD01004030.1, on the reverse strand, counting down.
GCTTGCCACTGGCCATGTGCTCCTATGAGGAAGCCAAACAGATTTGTCCAAACTCAGCCCAGTTGACCACAAGTTAGTACATACAGCCTACAGCCCAGTGTAGGAGTAGGAAGATGTCAGACATGAGACTGGGGAAAGGTAACAGTTTGATGCGAAAGCCTTGCAAGGCAGACTTGAGTGAGTCCAGGAAGTAAACAGAGGAGTTCCTAGTTCTGTCACTGTTGCAAGTCTCACTTGAGTTTTGGAAGCTTCAGAAAGTTAACTTTCATTACAGTCTTCCACTTAATAAATGTACCAAATTAGTTTGAAGGATCTGGAAGGAGACACCAGTTGTCATCTGGGACACACCAGGGGGCCAGAGCCCTATCTTAGCCATCATGTGTAGCTTTCTTTGCACATTAGGAAGGCTGATAGAGGAGCTTTACTGGTGAGCTGTATTTTTTTACCATGACAGTAGTTTGGACTCAAGTTATGCTATTGATAATTTACCCTTTGAAGCTGACAAATACAGACAATGAAAATACATGTTCTGCTGCCCCTTGCTCTCTCACAAGTGCTTTTCTCTATAGACACACAGACACATGTAAAAATTAAGCAAGAAAAATTGTGCTATATTTGAATTTTTTTAATCATCAAGCTAGGGGACTTGTGCAAGGGCACTGTGTTTATCAGAACTAGATTCCTATCAGGAAAATGCTGTAGCTGATTGGTTTCTTTAAAAAAAAGAGAAAACAAAACAAAAGAAAAAAGTAACATGCCTGTGCAGCAGAAATTATAGAAACAGTCCTTCAGAGCAGGCAGCAAGAGACCTGGCAGTTTTCTCTGGCTGTGTACCTCAGTGTGACTAACACGACCAAATGTCAACACATGCTCCCTAAACCCTCAACCAGCCTAATCTAGCAGGGACTGTCCTCAGTGATGAGTTCCTTAAATCAAGGATCCAAGCATCAGTGTGATGGATGCATTGCTCCAAGCGATGTGGAGCATGGCCACGCTGGGTGAGCTGATAAACAGCCACCCAGAGCTGATGAGATCTGCCTGCTCCTCTCCTGCATGGCTGCAGTGTTGTATCCAGGACTCACAGGACAGACGCGCGCTGCGGAGCCCAAGCCTGCACTGGATCCATCCTCCTGCCTGGAGTGAAGGGCTGTAAGAACCACTTTGCCTCATCTGCAGCCAGGCTCTGCTTTCCCCTGCTGAACACCTATGTCCCTGCCTCTCAGCTCTCCATGATGGGACAGCCAAAACTGACAGGTTGCTCTGCAAACAGCACAGAGGGCAGCAGCTCTCAGCTGCCACTTGCTGCAACTGCCAGGGGGTGTTTGTCGGCGTGGCTGGTGGCAGACCTTTATATAACTGGGAGTGAATGGGGCTTCTGTGTGTCTTTCATGCCTTTGTGTACAACTGAAGTGCAGGACAATGAGAATGGAAACCTTTTGCCTGTTGTTGACATCCAACTGCCTCCTGGAGGATACAGTCTCCACCAGACAGATGGCTAATTTCTTTACCCTAACCTCCGCCTCCAGCACTCCACTGTTAGCATGATGTTCTGCCCCTGGAGTGAAGCCCTAATTGCTGTCAAATGTTCAGAGAGAAAAGTGGTTGTCTATATATCACTCATGCAAGTGTTGTTACCAGGGTGTGAATTAAACAGCAGAAGCCACTTGTCAATTGACTCCAACCTGAGCCATTTTGCTCAAACCCTGAGTTGCATTTTAAAGGATGAAGGTTGACGATTTTTATTTCAGTGCAGGCAGGAACTGTGTGCACCAGAAGATGCAGCATCATTCACTGAAGGACCCTCAGCTACTCTGCCTTCATTAGGCTTACAAAGGACATGGGGTGCTCTTTCCCCTGATCATTCAAAAATCCTCCCATTTTCCTCCCATGAAGAAAAATGTTCATTTTCCTTTGTCCTCACCAGTTAAACACAAGTGGCTGTTCAGCCTGAAACGCGCACTGAGCACAAAGCCAAGACATAGAGTTCCTCATTTGTCTTGCTCACACATAAGACGTATTTTGGGACCGACAAAGTTCTTGTTTCCCAAAGATGCGGCTACCATTAAACAGGCAGGTAATACTAATGGCCAGACGGTGACAGTCAGCTATTGGGAGGCTGATTAGATGCACATTTATTGTCAAATTATGTTGTGTGACAGCACGGGCTGCTGAACACCATTTTAACATGCAGAGTAACACCTCAGGAGGCTCTTCATTATGCATTCAGTGGGCTATTTTCAGACTAAACAGCATGTCAGTGGCTGTGTTTATCCTTTTCCACCTGGGCAGAGGAAACAGTTCAATGTTCCTCCAGGGAATTAATACATATTACAACCCACACGTCAATTCTCCTCAACAGACAGAAATGGCCAGACATATTACATGTCTCCAGAAAATATTGAGGTCCTGACAAAGAGGGATTGCTAGGGGAAAAAATGAGTTTGAGCAGAGATCCTGAGTTTAAAGGAAGCCAAATTCCCCAGGAACAGCATGAAACCCTGCCTGCTCTCCCCCCGTGCTGAGGTGCACATGCACAAGTGGCACATGGACATGCAGAGCCTCTTGTGCAACAGCTTCTGACAGCACTGTGAGAGGGGAATGCTTTTCCTGGGTCTGAAAGTGGTGGTGGGAGTCGGGCGAGCCAGACCACATCAGTGTCTGCCCTGTGATGCTGCTGGGCTGAGAAGGCAGCATCTGCAATGGGGCTCACGGGGGCTTTCCCCCTCTCCCTGTCTCTTTCCCAGCATGATTTACTTCCACTTGCTGAGAATACTTCACATCATACCCTTTAACAAATTCTGCTGGTGGCTTCCTGAGAATGGATTCATTCCCATGCCTGTAACTCCACAGCAGTGACTGAAAAATGTAAAAATCAGTATTCTTCCTCTTCTTTTTCTTCCCTTAACCCACACAGCTTTGATAAAAAATGGCACCTGCAAGAAACTACTCTCCCCAAACCTTAGATAACACCTGGGAGTTTTCCTAGACATAGCAAGGCCAACAAAGACCAATAAAAATGTTACAGGGTGCCCATGTGTTTTTGGCTTATAGAGGGGAGGGAATGGGATGGACATGGCCTATCTAGAGATGGTGAGGGAGGGGACATCACTGCCAGCGATGGCAGGGAGAAGGGGTGAGGGAAGGGAGGTGGCCAGTCAAAGCCTTATGGCAAGAGAGTGGTACCAAGGGCAGGTCTTCTTTGAGAGCTCATGGCCTGGCACCGATCAGGAGGTGCAAAGAGGAACCTGAGCCCTGAAGGCAAGACCCAGGTCTCAGCCCACCATGTCAGGCTCCTAGAAGGGATTCAAGTCAAGATGCTGACTCTGCCATTTATTTATTCCCAGATTTTTAAGTGGCTGCTCTACAGTACTAACCAAGTTTGGCACAGTCTGGGCTCAGAGCAGCTTGAGATCCAAACCGAGTCACTGTTAATTAAACACCTCTAATTAAACACAGAGACATGTTGGGTGGTTCTTGAAGTCCCTGAGATGAAGACCACTGAGAGCTCAGAGAGTCTCTTGGGGAAAGCTCCATAGACCTCTCATGCCCTCACATTCCTCCTGATGCATTGGCTCCCACCCACTGTCCAGGATGGGATGCTAGGTTGAGATGCCAGGTCCATGGGCTCAGGCTGGTCACTGTCAGGTGCTTAATGTCCCCCCCCACCCCCAGCATTTTCAGGACAGGGAGGGCAGCAAGGGAGGAAGCAACATGTATTCTGTGAGCAGCTCTGACATGGGAGATCACAAGGTCAGCGGTCCCCCCTCTCCACCAGTAAAACCTAAACCCAACTTGAAATGAAAGAGTGTTTATTAAAATTGACATTTCTATGGTACCTGCCCAGCTGATTAGAAGTAACAGCTGTGAAGCCCGCAGTGAAGAGGCCTGATATCCCAGAAGCTGCAAAAACACTTTACATCCTGTTTTATTACTGATTTAACAGCCACATGAAAAGATTTAGAGCCGAGTTTCTGCAGACTGAGAGGACCACACAGCTCCACATAAGCACCTGCAGCGCCTCTCTGTGGCTGGGCCACACACCAGGAATGGTCGTGTGAGCACCCATGGGACCTGGGAGGGTCTGCTGGCACCTGCAGAAGGTGGAGGTGATTCCCAGCTGCTCCAGGCTGGGCAGTGGAGGATGGAGGTGCTGCTGGCAGCTCCTCAGAGGCAGGTATGCTCCTCCTCAAAGTGATGGCAAAGCCCATTTGGGAAGGTTTTCTATGGCAGAGGAATATTGAATTCATTATGCTGCAGGGAAGAACTTAGAGGTTAAAATGAAATGGCAGCAGGTGCATCTAATAAGATTACAAGGTTCCCCTGGGATGCACTGGGAGAGCAGTTTCACTGTGTATTCCAAACCAGGCTATACTGTTAAAATCAACAGGATTTTAGTTGCAAAAGGTGAGCTAATTGGGATTTCATTTTGTGATTATTCAGGTATAAGGCATAACACAGCCAGAGATGTGCTCAAACAAAATCTGCTTGATCCAAGTTAGGAAGAACAAAGTGGATATACCTCCTGAGTACAAATGTATGAGACCTGAGTATGGAGATACAGGTGGAAAGTACACCTTGCAGAGATTTCTGTACTGTCATTAAAAAGACATTACAGTGAAAACAGAATGAAATATATCATGCTAAAACACCATTTAGATTCTGAGGCTCTCTGCTTTAATACCTTGCACAGCCTCAGAGGAAAGGCTAGATATGCCACAGCTGAAACTAAGCAAGCAGTTCCCAGATCTGTAGCTTACAGATAACCTTATGCAATGAACTGAAAGAAACCTTTGACTTTATTTTTCTGTATCTCTAAAAAAATTAGAACAAACTGTAATTCTGCCATGTTGCATCTAAACAGAACCTGTACAGCCACCTTTCAGATGTGTTTATAAGGCAGAACTGACAGCCTGAATGGAGGAGATGCTCCGAAGATCCTATACAACCCTTCAAATAAATCTCTGAATTTCTATTTGAGCCAATCAATCAGGCTTTCCAAGTGTCAGCTGGTAACACACACATCTGTCAGCATCCAAGTGCTGCAGTCATAGGGTAAGCTGTATTCACAGCTGCAAACTTAGTTTAGCCATTGCTTACACTTAAGCAAAAGATAACCCTGGATTATGCATTTCACACAGTAGAGGTTAAAAACAGGACTGGGGTTTGGGTTAATGCCAGTACAGTGTTTCTTTCTGACCCCAAGCACATATGAGGTTGCCTGTAGTAAAATTTTCCCTCAGTTCCACCTTCTGTGCTGTCCAGGAAAAATAAGGGAGAACTCCCACTGCAACTGGGACTCACCCACACAGCTTGTAGATACAGAAGGAGATAGCTTTAACTGTAAAAAATCCTATCCTGTTCTCTGTGGAAAGCTTCCAGCTTTGTCCTGGGAGCATACACTTGCTTACCTTTATATCACTACATTGACTTGCATGTTGACAACTGCTATTAATATCAACACAAGGCGTCCAAATACCCCTGGGATCTGACCAGCCCTCGTGAGCCTGTAGGGCTCAGGTTTAGAGAGCATCTCTGAATGCTCCACCTGAAGAGATGGCAGTGAAATAGACATTTCAGCTGGCTAAGTAGAAATAAATGTGTTCCTCAAGCCAGCTCCAGCAGAACCAGGTGCAAACTAGAGCCCTAGTAAACTCTGCAGGAAGATACAAAGAAGACTATTTTAAAATCAAGCAAGTGATGAAACAACTTTACCATGACTCAGAAGTGCTTCAAGGGGCCACAATCAATCAGTTAACAGAGATGACCACACACTTAACTTTAAAAGAGATGCAGACTCTTCTACACTTTCAGTGAAGGTTTCTCAGAGCTTTGTTTCACAAAGGAGCTCTCTGGGAGGTACCTGGAACACAACAACTTCAGCAGCATGGGTCTCATGGGGGAATCTAGCCCAATTTTTTGGACAGCCATCCCATGAAGCAGCGCCCATGCATTCAGCAGTGTAACAAATGAAACACCTGGCAGCTGGCCCTGGGATTGCTGTTTGGAACTGCTAGGAGAGAGAGACAGGCCCTTTCTCTGGGCCATCCTCCTTTTCCCTCTGACTGGGAACTCCCATAGTCCCTCACTCTCGTGCCATCAGTCAGAGCTGGTGAGAGATGCCAGTGACTAAATGTGGCTCTCAGTGAGGCTATCCAGAGGCTGTAGCAGGGAGCAGGGACAGTTCACTTCTCTCTCCCATGCCAGCCTGCAGGATCAATGAACCCATCTGCAAGGGTGGGAGGGTGGCTCTTGAGGTGACAGTCCTTGCTGAGTGACACAAAGGCTTCATCACCTCTGTCACAAGGGCTTCAGTGCAGGAAATCAGCCCTCCCCTATCACTCCACATGGGAACTGCCAGTTTTTCCACTCAGTCAGCAGCCTCCTTAGAACTGAGACCCACCGTGAAATAGAATGCAAATAGAGATATTTTAACACCATTTTATGATTCCTAACAGCTTCACCTCAAAGGCAAGGTGCTTTTTAATTCTGGTTCATTTTTAAACAGCAGGAAATGTCGTTTTGTTTTTGTTTTACAAAAGTGGTAAGAACAGAAAGGGAAAAATGTAGGCAATTGGGAGAATAAATGGAACAGGAAACTGAATGTTGTACCTGCAAGACAGTACATACTTTTCATGCAGAACTGATTAGAATGAACCAGAGGGTTTAAAAAGCAAGAAGTGTGTACTAGAGAAATAGTAGGATGCCACTGCTGACACAGAGGTCTTTATCCCAAAATACTTCTTCACCCTTGGCTCTTAACCTCTTTGTTGTCCCAGTTTTCCTTAAAGGTAAATCAACTGCTTCCTTGCTGATAATTAGGAGGATAACCCCATCACTAACTGGTGCTGTTGGCACACCTACTGGTGATGACAGAGGGGGACTGGGCCAGGACGGCTCCCCAAACTTGGCCCAGCATGTGTGGGAAGCAGGCTAAAATCCCTGCACTCTCCTGCAGCATGCAAGCTCACTCACCTTCCATCTGTCAGCTCTCCAGCACTGACAGATGAGGCTTGAGCTGTGTCCATCCCACTGCTCTTCCTACCTGTGTGGTAGGGAGAGCTTCACTGCTGGAAAAGCCTCTCTTGCATGGCTGCAGTCCATTAAGGCAAACTGCAGTCTGTGCCAGTTCACCTTAATGTGCTGGGCTGTGAGCTATGGCTGTTCACGAGCTGATTCAAAAATGATTAAGCGGCCCTTGCTCCAAGGGCAGCTACTTTGGGATCAGGGATGGATGACAGCCGGGCACAGCAACTTCCTCCACTGCTGCATGTTAACTCACAGATGTTTCCAGGCCAGGGCCCTCAGAAGGAGGGAGGGTGACTGAAGGACTTACCACGGTCTGGTTTAATATAGACCCTGTCAGGTGTGGCACACACATGTGTAAGGCCATGTGCCCTCCCTTTGTGGTTGTTCTCCCACACACCTTAACTCATTTCCACCCACAGACAAGCCCGTAAACTATTTTTTCCTCTCTGTTGCAAGTGCCTGTGTGTTTTTATAGAGAGAGGAGTGCCTGAAGAGCATGGAAATGGCAACCCAAAAAAGGGAGGATGCTACTGGCTCTGAGGGCCATGCCCAGGACCCGGCACTTGTGGAACCTGGGAGCGAGCAGCAGGAGAGTGCACGGTGAGCACACATTTGTCCCCTCTTCTCAGCCCAGAGACTGTGCTGGAGACAGTACAAGCAGCTTGTCTGGGAGATTGACTCCAGCTGCCTGTCAGCCATGCTGGCTGCACTCCTTTGTTCCTCAGTCTTTCTCTTAGGGCCCTGCTCAGAGGGAGACTGCAGCTGGGCTCCATGCCCTCAAAGAAGGAAGGGAATGAGATGTCTGATGCACTGGCAGAGCAGCTTGTTTGCAGCAAGGAAAAGAGGCCATGTCAGCTCTGGTGCTGCACTAGGAATGGCAGTGGGCTTCCCCTGGGGAGACCAGCAGAATAAGTGGGTGCCACAGAACCAATTGGTGCAGGTTGTATTTCAAAGCTAAATTGCTGAACAGCAATAGTCACCTGCAAGGCAGCAGGCAGGGCTCACACAGAGAACCAGCAGCACACCCACGAGATGCTGACAGCCAGCATGTTGGTCCTCCCACAGCAGTGGCTCTTGTGCCATCATGCAACTCTGCTGCCCAGCTCACGTATCCCTCCCGTAAGCCAGAGGCTGCTCCACGTAGGTTCCAAGGGGTGGTGGGCTCAGGGAAGAGGAGTCTGGTCCAGCGTGGCCCAGTGGCAGAACAGGAACACAAGCCAGACCTCCAGGCTCCCACTGGTCCTCATGTCTGTCACCTTTAGCTCCCTTGCTTATATGCACTGACTCTATTTTATATATCATTTACATTTTTATTCTTAGTCGCAGCTATGCCGCCAAAACTACTCAGGCCACTGGGGTTTGACAAATGCTTAAGAAAAGCTCATTTTGAAGCAGCAGTTGCAGATTTATACTAAATATGATAACAACTACACCCTGCTGCTTCTACCCTGAAAGCGAAGGACTGAATTGAGCAATGCCCTCTTCTTGGAGTTTGCAGCTGGTGGCCACTCCTGTAAGCACTGCTACAGATCCCTGTTATTTTATTATCCCCATCTTTACGAGTGCCCAGGGAAAGTGCAGTCACAGCTTTGCGGCTTCCTGCAGCAGCTGTCCCCCTGCACCGCTGCAGCCGGCAAAAGCTGACACTAGAGCCTGGCACTCTGCTTTTTATTGCCATTCCTCTCCTAATTGGAGTGACAAGGAGCATGCAGAGTCATGCACCAACCCAAGGAGATATTAGCTAATTGAAACTGTGCCCCACTGCACTAAATGCTTGTCACTTAAATCAATCTCTTCCTTATTCCTCTCACCTCCATCTCATTCTCTCCATCTTCCCTGTGCCTTCACCCTTCCCTCCCCCTCTCTTCCTTCTTAGCCGCTCCTTCCCCAAATCCCCCCCCCCACTGTCTGACTTGTAATCCCTCTAGGGCAATTAAAAGCAGGACCAACAACAAAGGGAAGGCGACAGGAAACCCTGTTATTCATCCTCTGCAGCACATTGTCCCCTCAGGTTTGCAGCACCCATCCCTGCTGCAGGTAGCTGGCCCCCAAGCCCGGGGCAGGGGTCTCCACAAGCTGGGGTACCTGGGGTGCTGTGCAGTGGCTGTGGGTGCCTTCCCCCCTCCCTGCACCTAAGAGGCACTCGTCTTTCTCAGAGCAATTACCACAAATGATTTATGTGGCCAGTCAAGAGGGCCTGCCAGGGTTCTTATTTCATCTCTGAAAAAAGGAACTCTGCTGGAATTTTATCAGGGAGCTTGGATTAAATTGACAGCTGCCTTTTGTTTTGTTTTTAAAGACCTTCCCTTCAGAGCACAGCATTCTGCTTGGATTTTGGTGGGGGGGATGGAATCCAACACCATGTGAGGGTACAAGCCCCTCCTGTAAGAGAAAAATTCATTTACTTCTCTCCATATATATTTTAAGTGAGGCCATTTTTAAGGAGCTGACATCTGCAAGTGATCCCCACTCCCACCGACTTGAAGCGGCATTTTATTTCACTTCACTGAAGCCATGAAGGCAACAGCTTTTCCTCCCCGGTGCAAGTGTCTGTTAGGCTGACAGAGGGAAACGACGGAGTCTTCATCTCAACACAAGCACAGTCGTCTTAAAATGCTGCCAGCCCTGCCACACACAAAGCCTCTGCATCCCGTTCCACAAATACGCCAAGGCACGGGGAGAGATGTGCGCAGGCAGCCAGGGACATTCACATATTCCACTCAGGAGCACAGGGAGGCAGATATTGGCACGTTTCAGAGAGACCCCATGCAGGCAGACATGCTGGGACACACCGGAGCAGAGACTGGGTAGAGCAGGCAGGCACACACGCGCCGCAGTGCAGCGCACACGCGGGAGAAATGCCAGCAGGCATGCAGCTACACACAAACCACCCAAAAATGTGCCCAAAAGGCACATGCATAGGCAGAAGGCATAGGCAGACACACAGACAAAGCTGATTACAACTTCAGGCACTGCCAACAGCAAGAGGTATTAACAAGTATTTAACGAAGTCAACTGCCTCTTGCTTTCCTTTGTTTTAGTGGCTGGTTCTCACACACACTTTGAACAGATTTGAAAGCATTTGTTCTCTAGATAACACGATGTGGGCTTTATATATATATATGGGATGCAAAGTCTAACACAAGGACATAAAATTATTGAGGATGCCAGCAGAGATTACAGCATCAATGCTGAGAGGTCTAGATATATATTTATTGCCTTAAAAACAATTCTGGGTTTGATACAAAGCAGCAGTCTTTCTCTGTACTGCAGGGTGGTAGGGGGTAGGAGAAGAGTATGTTAATTCTGTATTAGAAAAAGTCAATAGGATTACAAAACAGAGATGAGTAGTCCAATAACAATGCTAAAAAGGTACAGAAAGAGGATGCAGGGTGGCATGGTTCACACAAAGGAGAGGCATGTCTCATGGCAAAGGACTCTGTCAATCTGAAATCCAGGCATTTCCCAGACATAAGCTACAGTATTTTCAATAAATTCACCTACCCAGATGCCTGCTCTCACTTCTGGTTTTTTTCTATCAATGTTTTTCATACTTTCAGATGATTCTCTGCCTGCCATCACTTCACAGAAGAGCTAAACATGCATTTGGGGTGATGAAAAAAGCTCGGACACCAATGACATGTGTGCTGCTCAGTGCACCAAGACATTTGATAGGGGAAAAAATTAAAACACTGGTTTGCCTCACACTTTTTCCCCTTGGCACTTTAGGTTTTGCCATCATCAATAGTAACCTTAACTGATTTCAGAAGCAGAAACAATTTAAAGCCAGCTGGAATCCTTTAAATGCAAAACCTTTAAGCTACATATGTTTTTTGCTACTCTGTCCACAGAAACTGCACTCAAAAGATGCTACTTTATTACAAAATGGCCACATTTTCTTACTCCTTCCTGCCTCCCATCACTACTTTTCCCCTAAGTGTGCATGTTTGCAGAGATTTAAGAACTTCCAGCTCCCATAGCCCAGGAGAATGATCTCCTTGCTATAGGCTGGTAGGAACGCTCTGCTCTCCTCCTCAAGCCAGGGGTGAATGCTTTGGTGTTCAAAGATCAAGCTGGCAGCATCTTCACCCACAATCTCTTATAAAGATTGCACCAAGACCAGTCACTCCTCCCTGCCTCTAGTCACATCACTTGGATAAAGGAGGAGAGCTGAGTATTCTGTTAAACAAAGAGGGTTATGCTAATTTTATGCTAATTAGGTGTATCCATGCAGCCCTGCTATAGAATTACTTCCCTCTGCCCAGGCCTTCTTCAGCTGCAGAAAGGATGACAGGGGCAGGTGACAAGGCACAGTAAGGATGAATGCAATGCAGGAAGTCCAGCAGCACTCAGGAAAAGAAAAAAACCCTGTTACTTTTGGTGGGTTTACTCTCTTTGTGGCTCCATTCCCTTCCAGTGCAACCCTTGGCAAGGCTGCCAAGCTCTCAACCCCAGAAATAGCATGTCAAGCAGCAGAAAAAACAGAGGGGAGGGGGAGATGCAGATAAAAATAGAGAGAAATGTTGATTGCATTGTTACTGCTTCAATTAAGCTCAGACACTTCAGCCTGATGAGTCAACAGCAATGACAAGAGGGCACAGAAAACAAGAGCAACTGCAATGCAAACCAGTTCACTAGTCCCACTAATGTGGAAAGCACTGAACTCCCAAACCAGTCACTGTGATAGGGAAAGGAGGAAATGCTCTAACATTGTCCCTTCTGCACCAGTCTGACAACAGCAGAAGCCACAAAAAGGCAGTGAGTTAATAATGACTGTGCAGGAGAGCTGATGGCTTGGACCAGAAGAGCCATCCCCAGCCCAGCATGCAGCACTGGGCCAGTAAAAGTGGGGCACTGGAGGTCAGCTTGGCTTGTTCAAAGGTAGCCATTGTATTCTCCAGGGGCTTAAATCACACATGTGATTCTTTGTGTGTTTCAGCGGTGGCGGCAGAGACAGGGAAGTAACAGATGGGTATAATTACAGGGACCAAGGCACAGTCCCTTCTCCACCACCCCATGTGATGCACATTTTCTCTACAGGAACAGACTGCCTTGCATCCCCCCCATAAGTCGGGGTGATCCAACTTCCTCCCCACACCACCTCTGCGGCTGGGAGCTGACAGAGCAGGGATTTTGGTCAGGGCAGTGGTGCAAATATAACATATGCTGAGTGAGAGGGAGGACCAGTAGCACTACCGAATGAGAGGTTGGGTGGGAGCATCCACCAGCTGCCCCTGTCAGTCCCTCTCTGAGTGTCAGAGGACAGGCACGGGGCTGAGGCAGGAGCCAGCAGGGTGGAAGGTGGGCAAAAACTCTCAAATAAGCTCTGGTTGGGGTTGTCTGTGGTTGTCTGTGTCACCCACTATGTACAATCACCTCCGAAAAGAAAGGAAGAGATGCAGTTGGTCATAACTTCAAACAGTCTGTCTCTTGGCCTCGCAACACCAATCCCTGGGAAATGTTCACCTCTCCCTGTGAAGTGGTTTACAACACATATAACAAAAACATTTATTGCACCATCTGCCAGCACTCCTCCTTTTATCAACCCCATCAAAGGAATGCTGAGGAAGTCACGTATGGAACCACTTATGACCAGCAGCAGTGCCATAAAGCTCTGCTCTTCAGCCTGGGCTGCCCAGGTTATCCCACCATGTCCCAATTCGGGCATTCATTCTATTCTTGTCCTCTCAGCGTAACATAATGTTCTTACACTTAGAGACTTTCTTAGCCCAGTGTCCCATCTCTGACAGCAGCCAGCCATGAATTCTGAGGGAAAGCGTAAGAGGAACAAGGATGGATGCACAGTGAGCCAGCCCCTGGGATCCCTCCCAGTGTCCATCAATTAGGATCAAGAGCATCCTGTGCTGTTGACTGTATAGATCTAACACCCTTGTTCTCAACTGCAAAGCTCTCCTTGGTGCACTTAAATGATTCCTTTTACATACAATCTCTGCAGCAGCATGCAGCAGGGAATTCTGCATATTAAGTTGATATTGTGCAGAAAAACAAACAAAACAAAATGAAAACATTCTTCTGCTTTAAACCTACTACCCACTCCTGTGCTGCTGAAATGCTCGAGAGACACTACGTTATCATGGGAAATCTCACATTTGGGGCAGTTCCCTGGGTACCCAGCTGCTTCCTGAAGTTCCACATATGTCTCCTTTACTGAAGAGCTTTCCAAGTGATTCCCACCTGTCACTGACTAGGCAGCCATTGATTGTGGCAGGGATATACAATTTTAGGATGATGCTATGCCTCGGTTAAGAAAGTCCCTTTTGAACCTAGAGGCCCATCAATCTGTATAGTTTGGGCTTGCTGTGCCTGCTGGTATTTGAGAAAGAAAAAGTGCCAAGCCTCTGCCTCCTTTGTCCAGGGGAGGAGGAGCCTAGTTAACGTGGGGTTCACTGGGGTGGCATTTGGCAGAAGTCTGGAAACAGGCTCCCAGGCATAGCCTAGCACAGCCTGTCACTCCACTACCAGTCCCTCCCACTCCAAAACTCACAGAGAATACAGTGTAACACCAGAGTTTGCTCAGCTGGGCTAACGTCGCTGCAGGAGAAAGGAAATGCCATGGTGAGTCAGGGTGCTCCATAAGCGCACCTGGGAATTGCTCTTTACCTTCCCAACTGGGGCGGCATCCAGTTGCTGAGAGGAAAAGAAGTACACCTGGAAACACTCAATAGCACCTGAGGTGAAAGCCTGCATACCCTGCTGCACAGGGGAAATACAGTTATCCACTCTCGAGACATGGATCTTTCAGAGAGGAAAGGGGCTGACACATGATTAGAGAGAGCAACATTTGAAAGTCCTTAGATCTTGTGTTTGCACACAGGCGGAGCCAGATCCAAGGTTCACAGTCTTGTTGGTAGCTATTCATCAAAACATTTACACTGCCAATTTGGACAACATTTGTTAAAAATCTATGTTCAGTTCACAAGGCTAGCACCAGACTGTCCAAATAAATGACCAGTTAATCTCTTTTCTTAATGTTATCTCCCAATATTTAGGATTACTTCATGCCAGATACCCTGCTGAAGGGAGGAGGGTTGGGAAGGGGGAGGAGTGGAGAGGGGACTGCTCAGGGGAAGAGCCCAGCCGATATTCATTCTGTTTTGTTCCCCTGTGAGATCCTTTCCATCACACTACTCAGCACAACACAATTAGTGAAAAGGGCCCATTTTTCCTCCAGGAGCCAAAGTCCCAAAAAGGTACAGCTTCAACATCATTAGCAGTTCATCTTCTTAAACCTCCGGGCAGCCCCTAGGCAGATCCCCTCATGCAAACCCCACACCCCTCCCCCCTTTTGGTGTCTGCTTATCAAACTAATGAAGCACATCTACACTGAAAGGTCTTGAGGTAGAAGACAGCAGCTTAACCATGATTCAGTACATGTCCTTTCCCCTCCTCCTCTTTATCAAATAAAACAAGCAGAATTTCCTATATTTAAATGGAAGGGAGGAGGAAGGAAGGAGGGTAAGGGGAGGGAGACATTTGTCTAGTAATTCCCACCAGAAGGAGATGTCTGTTTACTTTCTTTGACTGAGCACTTGCATATTAAAAAGGCTCAGCTCCTTAGTGGACAGGATTTATCAAGTGCCACATTTTCTACTTAATAGGCTGGAGCTGGCAATGCCTGCTCCAGGTAGCTGGAGATGGAAACAACTTTGTGTGACCTTCCCCTTGCCCTTCTCTGAGTCCCCTCTGTACAGGGGAGCCAGCAGAGGACGCAGAGGGAGCTGAGACCCGAGGGCCATACGGTGAGGAAGGGATGCTTCACGTGCCTTAGTACTAAAACAAGAAGACCACTGCAAAAACAATGAAAGCACAACAAGGCTCCATTAGCTTTTTTCCATTCAGTGATATCCGGAAAGGCAATTTCCAGCTTTAGATAAAAACACATAAACATCTTTCATCATGTCACTGACCTAAATATAGATGATTACTTCAAGGCAAGAGAAATGAAAAAAAAAAAAAAAAAAAAAAGAGGAAAAAAAGCCCTATTCTTATACCTTCAAAAGCTATGAAGCAGACTGCAGTAAAGAGGAGCAATAGATAACCAGTCAGATGTAAAAAGAGAGAGAAGGGAATACATATTCTTGAGTTATTGTCCTGATGGATGATTATCCTGGGCCCAGCTTTTACCTGCCCTGTGACACAGGCTTTTTCCATGTCTTCCTGGACACTTGGCTGTCTCCTGGGCTGCCTACTCCTGGCATCCAGAGCCTTTCCCTGCAGCACAGCACAGCAAGCAGGACCTTTGTATTACCATAAAGCCTCCAGAATTCAGATTCACATTAATCCCACCTTAGCCAGGCCACTATGCTGCCCTAAGGGGTCAGGCCATGTTTTTCAAAGGTACATAAACTTGCCCTTGGACCTAGGGACACACTTTGAAATATTTAAAAGCTACACAGGAGCCCAAGTGGTGCCAGACTCCAGTAGCACTTGAGCGCTTGATCGTGTTTCCTTCAGGGTCACTCTCACATCACAGTAAGGTTGCACTGCTCTTGTGAAGGGTAAGTGGTTTTGCTCTCAGTAACTGTGCTGGTTTGCAGCAGCAATCCCCAAAACCATAGTGCCAGGGACCCACCACTAACTAACAAGCTAGAGGGTTCCTGTATGTGTAATACATACACTGGAAGCACAGGGATGTGTAGGCAAGCTCTTTCCACTAACACAACCTAGCATTAAATATCAGTGACAGGTCATGATTCTCCATATTTAATGCATGTCCTACCATTCAGAACCACACAATCACACTTTATGACCCTCACTGATATGTGCTGGGGACAGAATTGGGTACTTAATTGCTTCCTGCCTTAGTTTACCCCATCCATAAACAGTACATTGGCAGAGTATACAGAAAAACTACCATCTTGGGATGGTGTGTGTCATAGGTGTTTGCAAAGACAGATGTGCAGATTGGTGATCACCTGCTGGTTTTTTAAATCAAGTAACATGCACTTAAATATGGTATGCGGCCTTTCAGTACCTTATAGCACCTTCCTGTACCTAAGGGAGAGCCTACAAGAGAGCTGGAGAGGGACATTTTACAAGGGCATGCAGTGACAGGACAAGGGGGAATGGCTTCACACTGACAGAGGGTAAATTTAGATTGGGTATTAGGAACAAATTCTTTTCTGTGAGGGTGGTGAAGCACTGCCACAGGTTGCCCAGAGAAGCTGTGGATGCCCCATCCCTGGGAGTGTTCAAGGCCAGGTTGGATGAAGCCCTGAGCAACTTGGTCTAGTGGAAGGTGTCCCTGGGCATGGCAGGGGTATTGGAATGAGATGATCTTTAAGGTTCCTTCCAATGTAAAGTATTCTGTGGTTCTGTGAGAGCTGTTGTCACGGTTTCAACTCTGTCTTCCTTCTGCTGGGTCAGGGGGATCTTTGCCTGAGAAAGGGCTTTGGGAGCATGAAAGCTATTGTTTACCCAGTAAAACAAAATCATTCTTGTCAAATAAACTGTATACTATTTTAAAAAGAGTTCAGTACGGATAGTTCATTGTCATAAGCCCTTGCTGCTGTACAGTCTCTTCCCAAGTGTTGCACAATTGTCACTGATGAGGGACTGACAAACCACTTTGAGTTTAACCTGACAGAGACTGCCTTTGTTTAGACCCAAACAGAAACTCCCTCTTTCTCCCTAATGTGAGATCATCCTGCATTTGCAACAATAGGCTTGGTTCTTCTGAGACAAGGCAAAGGAAAAGCTCAACCAATCCACTGTACTTGCTTTGCAGTTTTACTGTATTGCAAAGACATAACAAACCTCAAATTTTGCCTCTTGAAAGGCAGGGACCAGATGAAACTAGCCACAAATACCATGCAAGTATCAGCTTCATCACAGACCAACCATAAAGAGTACAATGTTGACTGAAATCCAAGGAACCCACAGGACCTTTTTTTAAAACAAGTTTGAAAAATCACAACAAATGACCATTTTTTTCTCTCCCATTAATGTGGGTTAAGAGTACTTTCCATCAATGCAGGTGAGATGAGTGTCAAAAGGAAAAAAACCAACCACAAAGGAAGGAGCTGGAAGCGGATAGCTCAGGGAAGTCCTCCTTGAGGGACATGAGGTTTGCAGAGAACCAGCATCGACAGCACTCCATGGAAGTGTGACTGCAGATGTGAATGGCTCTGCCAGAGCGAGACACCTGCATGCTCAACCCCACTGGCAGACCTTTGGGTCAGTGGGTTTAACGAGGTTGTGGGCCTGGACTGCACCCTTGTGCCTTGCTCTCTTCACTAGCTGTTAGGCAGAAATAAGACCTGGCCAGGAATAGCAGCACAACAAAGCTGTGTCAAAACTCCATATTCCTTGTCTCACAAAATACCTACTGCTTAAACTGTCAGAGGAAACTAAAAGCTCTCAACTGATCTCAACTCCATAGCATAATTTGCTTTATTTTTTTTCCTGTGGAAATGCAGACTCTTGCACTAAAGGCTACTTCTCATGTCGCATAATACAGTCTTTGACTCAAAGGAATCTGCACTCCAGTGTTTATAAAATTTGCTGCTGGTCTGATAAGACTGAAGACTTCTCCAGCACTGTCAATCCTGTGCACATACTCAGCTGACCTGAAAGACTACTGGAAAAGCTCCGGTGCCCTCCATGATGGGTACTTGCATGGCTGGTAGGTTCTGTGTTTCCTGACTTTCAGGCCAGCATGGGGATTGCTCAGTGCATGTGTCCACACAAGTGAAAGGAGGTTTGTGGTAGGGTAGAGAAACCCACTGCATGATGATTTCCTTTCAAGGGCAGGCACTGGGTTACTATTTCTCTCGTGTTTCACTATGGCTATTCTGAGATGTACCCGTGAAGCTGCAGCCCAACCCAAATTCTTGTGTCCTTTAAAATCTCTAATCAACCACTCCATGGGCTGAAGATGGCAGCAGGCCAATGCCTTATCCACAAAACAGCAGAGGATTATTCTGGGTTATGATACTGTTCTCTAGGTTCCATACATCCAGTGTATTTACACACATCACCGTGCTACTTTGCCTCTTTATTGTTTTAGCTCAAGGTAAAAACCTAGTCCTACCTACACAAAAGACCTGCTTTTTGCCATCATTAATGAATGTATCTCACCACTGTTAACACTCAGAATATGTGCAATCTGAAGTTAAGCTTGCTGGGTGAAAGTCTGGGGAACGAATGGGGAACTTCTCATCAGAACTGCCCTGGGGAAACACTGTGTCTCTTCAGGAAATTTGAGTGAAAATAAACCATAACTGCATGCAAGCACACACATACAGACAGCAGGACTGCCTACATGATTTGACTATGAGCGTTCTGACACACAAACAATGACAATACCCAGAAGCATCAAGAACACAATCATGTGTTTTCTCTAAATCTCCTTCCTGTTTGTGTCACCATTAGGTTTCTGCCAATAGTAACTGATACCTGGTCGTGATATTTAGTTCCTCTGTTGCCTGGCTGAGCTGTAAGTGGAGCCAAATTCAGCGTTGGAGGCCAAGAGCTGGCCTGGCCCTGTGGGTCTCTTTGCCCCCTGCCCTGGTCTGGAGCACTGGGAGGAAATCCTCAGCAGGAGCAGCTAAAGCAGCACAGCTGGAGAGCTGCCAGTGTTAAGATGCACAGGGTTCGGGAGTTAAAGGAATAGAAAACCTGCATAGATATAGCCTGGAAGTATGTATCAATAATATTAAGGGAGAAAATTCTTTGAATTGTAGAATCATAGAATGGTTTTGGGTTGGAAGAGACCTTAAATATCATCTCGTTCCAGCCCTCCATGTACAGGGACACCTTCCACTAGATTGAATTAAAGTTATCCATTTTTCTGTACCTGACAGAGACAAGCATGCTCTACAAAATGAGCAGGTTCTGGTTTTGCCCTTTTTAAGTTTGTACTGGTGGTTGGATTGCGTTCCTATCTGAGTCAGATGGGCACCTTTCTGAGAGTGCCTGTGTTTGTTGTCAGCTTGTGTGCATTATCACATTGTAATCAATCCAACAGTCCATCTCTTACCTAAAATATAAATACTAATTTGAGGGCTCAGGAAGAACAGCTATTTTATTTTCAGTTAAAGAAAGAAGAAAAAAAGAAAGGAGGAGGCTGGGCATCATAACAGTAATTTATTATTTTACTGGTGTATTATCATTGGGTAATAAGAGCAACTTGAAACTGCCAGTTATCTCATAAGAGGGGTATCACCTTTTCTATTTTGGATGACTCCATCGATAAATGCAGATTCTGCTTGCTAACAATCCATCACATAATCAGTGGCCTTACAACAGGAGAGACTGCATGAGAAAGGGAGACAAACAAACCTGCAAACACACAAACACTTGATGTGAGCTGAGCCCTTGGCTCGGCAACAGAGCAAGGGGAGAGGGGGAGGGGGCCGGGAGGAATCGCCTGGAGCATTCGGCAGGTCACACACACAGAGTGTGCAACAGCAAACTCAGTTTACAAAGAGACATCTGTTCCATTACTTCGATGCATTGTGGCTAATTACATCCTGGCCCATCTGTGAAATGACAGCCACTTATTCTCCAGTGAACCATAAAATCTGTACATGTTCAACGTGGGCAGTGGGGAGTAAGAGGAGTGCAGGGAAGTAGGGGAGGGAGGAGGATGGAGAGGGGAGAACAGGAGAATGGCACCAAGGCAAAGCACCAAGAAAACACCGTAACTCCCATTCCTGTCTGGTGTCAGCCGGGAAAGAAGGAACTCTGGAAGAAAGGCCCTAACAAAGCACTGCCATTTTGATGCAGGGCTGCAAAACCTAGTCTAACCCAAAGCTCCTCACTCCCCATTTTTGCATGTGTAGGAGAGCAAGATGTGCCAGCAGCAGAAATTATACCAGACCTGCATCCCTGTGCTTTACATGCGTATTTCTATGGTGTTTCTGCCATCGCTGCTTATATCATCCCTACCTGCTGGTCGCACAGCTTTATTAGAGTTTATTCTCCTGTACATAAATCTAAGTTAGGTTCAGAGGAATTAAAACCAAGGACTTAGCCCCCACCATCTCCAACAGATTTTTAGAAAAATGAAAGAAACTGCAAGAAAATGAATCTCACCTCAACTTTTCTACATGTAACAAAAAGAGCCTTGCATTCAGGCATGACTGCAAGCCCCCAAGTTACATAAGACAATGCACATCTTATTTCCATACCTGGAGTAGAGAAGCCAAAGTATGGCATTCAGCACCATACCTATGGATGCTGAAAAAGCTTCAGCAAGGAATTTCTTCAGCTCTCAGCAGCATTTTGTGAGAGCTCTGTCTTTCCCATGCAAGTCGTTCAAAACAATGTTACAGTTCTGTAAACTTCTGCACCTGCTGGTTGTTTTTCACCATTGTTATGGTTCCAACTAGAAAAACATTTAGAGATGGGCGTCTTAGAACTTGGCCAATCACCTTAAGGGGTGGATGGCCGAAAGAACCAATTACCTCATGCCATTTAATGCACTTTTTGCGAACTAACATATAAAAACCCTCTAAGAAGTTATTAAATCGCCTCGGCCTCCTTTTACCCTGAGCCTGGACTTTGTGTCGTTTCTCCGTTCCGCGGTGAGAACAGCGACACATACCAGCTAAGAAGAGTTAAATCTTGATCCTGGTAAGTCTGTCAGGAAATCTGCAAACTTTTCAGCAAAGTTGCGTGAAGTATCAATATATATTGCAAAGATTTGACAGCAAGTTTTGTTAGGGGAACGGTGGCTTGGCTTGATGCTAGCACAGAGCTCTTATAGCAGCAGCTTCACCAGCAGCTATCCACAATTATTGACTTCTGATCCCATATCCGGCCACAATCCTGCTGCACAAATTTCTGCAAAATTCCCTGTTTTGGTGGCTTTGGTGAACGGGGCTCTCGGATGGTGGAAGTAGCCAAACTATTACGAGGCAATTAAGAAATGGCTATGGGGTTAAGAGTGGGGCACAGACTAGAAACAGGGCCTGGTTGCTCAATGCCAGCTTGGTAACTGGAGGCACTGCTTTTGTTCCAGGATTTCTGGTGTAAAAGCATCACTTTCCCATTAATGCAATCACTCTGTGTGGATTTGGGCAGAATTTTCTCAGTGTGATGAATTGCTCACTCCCAAAATATCAGCAAAACTAAGCGTACAAGGAAGGAGGGTAAGGAGGATTGCTCATATCATCTACAAGCCAAAGTCATGGAAATCTGAAGTCTAAAACCAGCATTGTAACAGCCAAACTAAAGAAAGCTAGGATGCTTTGGGATGGGATTTCTTGCATTTGGCCATGGGCTAAAGGAAGATATTAATCCATCTGAATCCCTGACTGAACCATATCCTGCAAGTGTTACAGACATTCAAGACAGTCAGGTCTAGAGGGGAAGAAAAATACAATTAATCTAGGTTCTCTTAGATGATACACCAACAGATGCAAAAAAAGGGAAGCACTGTAGGAGGCTGGCTAGTGTTCACAGCCTAAAGCAAATCCACCTGAGGCTGAAACATCAGGATAAATAGTGCAAGCTTGGTGTTTTTGCTCCAGCTTTAAAACCGGCCTCAGTAGCTGTTGACAAACCAATATAACAGGGATGAAAAGGGATCAGGACCTAGTGTTGGGAGCAAAAGTAAATGGCAAATTTAATGTTTTTTTCATTAAAACGTTCACTACTTCCTCCAACTTTTGGTCTGCATTCTGTTGATTCTCCTTTAATCATTCTTTTCTGATGAAGGCTTCAACACTTCTTAAGGCCAGAATGCACACTGAAAGTCACCTTGCTTATGACACACAGGTCACAGACCTAGGCAGTGGAGAAGCTTGAATCTTGTTGTGGTCAAGCAGGGATCCTACAACTCAGCCTTTTAGGGGGCCCTGTGGTCCAGCTGGGACATGAGGATGCTGGAAGAGTGGTGTCTCTAGGACAACCTACCCATCCTGCATGAAAACAGCAGCATCACCTGAGCTCTGTGTGGTGTTTTTGTAATGGGCAGGGTGGTAGTCAGGGTATTGCAGGGTTTCTCTGTAGGTAGATGCAGAAACTCCTACACCCTGGAGCTCTGCTAGTGGTTAGCATATACCATAGTTTGTGAATCTCAAAGGTAAAGCACATCTCTTCCAAAGCACCTACTTTGACTGACAGGTTAAAAGCAAGTGGCTCAGTCTCACTGTACTTGACAAAACCTGAAAAGCTATTGAAAAGCAACTGAGTGGTGTCGGTCTAATTTAGAATGGATGATACATCCATTTTACCAATTTCACTGCACAACAGGCAATCGGAGAAGGCAAACCAAGGGGAAGGAGAGGGCTGACTGAGCTGAATTCAATCTTGCAGTAGGTTCTACTGCTGGAATAGCTGGTGCTTAGTCTATGGATAAATAAAGGATTTCATTTTCCATGGGCATCAGGCTGCCTTTCCTCACCAGCACTAAACTCAGCCTCACAAAAGAAAAGATTAACAGAAAAAGAAGCTCACAGTGTGAAACTCTACAAAGAGCTTACAGGAAGGATTTGTAGTAAATTAATATCACTAGCAAGCATACAGTTCCCAGAAGCTCACAAGCTTTTGGTGTAAACTGTGGTTTAGTTGGCTCACATGCTAGGTGTAGGATCCAGCAACCTCAGTTGCACAGAGGGACCTCCTTCCACCCTGCCTTAATGATGAACTTGATCTCAGCCATGGTTTTGTTGGATGTATTGACCCGTCACTTCTGATCATTCATCTGGGAGCGATGGCCAGCACAGCATCTTAGCCTGCTCTTGGGTATGAAGCCTTAATGTTTTACAGTAGGTTACCACAAGCTCAACTTAATGAGCATCAAGAAAGCATATCAGGTGTGGGCCCAGGATTGATCCTGAGTTCATTCTGATCTGGAAAGATTAAAAGAGATTAAGAGAGATACTCCTCTATTTTCTTTTTCCCTTACCTTTCACACTGAATATGGACACCCAAGGTGAGCTTCTTCTCTCTTCTCTAGCAAAAGCTATGACAACTGGAGAAGAGCAAACAGGTGACATCACAGGAGTCAGAAGTAAAAAATGAAGCAATGGCAGAAGGCAAGGTTTTTAATCATTCCATTTAAAATGCTGCTTCCCCCTGAGTTTGTGTGGTATGATTTTTTCCTCATATCTATTTCAATAAGGAATGAAAAATTTGTAACAAAGGACATCTGTTCTGTAAATGCAAAGCTTCCAGCTTTTCAATAAAGATGAAAAAAATGTCTTTGAGACTTTCAGGAGTTTCTCTGTCAGAAAGCAGAGATATCCTTGAGGCCTATACAACAAAGTGAAAGCTACCTGCTCTCTTTCAGAATCCATCCCTTCTCCCCCAACTGTTGCCTGATGTGAAATTCTTTTAAAGTCATTTTCTCCACCTGTAAAATAAAGGTGACCAGCACAATATTTCAAAGATACGGCTCTATGCTTCCTCTTAGGTAAATTCTTCTAAGGCAAGGGAGGTATGACTTTGCAAAAGCTAAAAGCATTCCCAACCAGCAGCTGGAAAGAACAAAGTGCTAAATTCCTCCCCTGAGAACTCTGCCTGTTCACAGAGAGATGCCACCTTTCCGAGCCTTCCTGGTTATATCACCATCCCCCCAGACTTCCTGAGCTGCTGATGCTTATCTCTAAGGTAGGGCAGATGCATGCACTGATTTTTCTTAGGGAAGAAGACAGCAAGCCAACTGCTACTAATTCTCCCTGGTTACATTACCTGGTTACAGTCCTGATACCAAGGTGATTAGACAGCAATGCATAAAGAAACAAGCTGAAAATAACTAAACTATCATTTTGCCTTAATAGAAAAGACTGGAGGGGGATATTTGTCTCTAAATTTGAAGGTTAACACAAGCAGCATTTGAACTGGCTTTAAAATACTAGTTGCTCACCTTTCATCCTTATCCTGGCAGAAAGCTGGCTAGCTTGGGCCTTTGAAAGTTCAGTACAAAAGGGATAGAGGAGGAAAGAAAACTTTGGGAATATGTATTAATTAACAAGTCAGCAGGGGAGGGGTTTTCGGTAAATTAATGCCATGCTCACTAAGGAAAACAAAACCTGGAAGAGGCATTAAGAATATGCGTGCACATACACAAAATATACAACAGGGTTCCTACGTGCATCACTGCTTGGAACCCTGCAGTCAGCTGCTGGGTCCTCTGTTCACAAATACTACCTGTAAGTAAATCTGGATAGGAACTGCTTCTGAAAATGTAGAGCAAGGCAAATTACACATACTTTACAGCTGCACACAAAAATGACAAGTTCCAGATGCTTCAGAAAAGCCATCCCAGGGAAAAATGAAATGCAGGCACAAGCCCTAGTGGAAAAACCACTTCACATGTGAGCTTGCATGAGAGGGGAAGAGGGATGGAGAGGGGCTATATTTTGGCAGAGGACAGGCTCAGTGTTCCTTTTCGTAAGTACACATAAACCCAAACTTCAAATAAAACACCTGTCATGCAGAGTTGACTTGTGCTTGCAACCACATGGCATGAAGTGATGCCACATACTCAGATTTATTTATCCAACAGCAGGAGTGCCAAGTGGTCTAACAGGAAGAGCTTACCCATTGGGAAAGCCAATCCTTAGAAAGCATAATTTCAAGGAATTCAGAGTGTTTGTTATTCAAATAAACCTACTGTGACTGTAGTAGCTTGGAGGAAAAGGGTGTGTTTAATTCTGATGTACACACTGGGAAGTGATGGCACAGCTGGGCTGCCCAGGATGTCTGAAGAAGAGCTCTGCCTCCCAGTCCTTGTCCACTGACCTTGGAGTTTCAGCTTCCAGAGCGTAACACTCAGTTACTGGAATGGTCATTGGCATAATAAAAATCACAAGTTTAAGTCCCTCTGTGAGCCTGATTTACAGCAGCTGCAAGTGCTGATTCCTGGAGATGGAGGAATATGCAGCTGGACCTTGAGTGTAGGGGGCTGCTGAGGACATGGATCCCAGGACAGTGGCCCTCCTGGCCAGTCACAATTAGCAGTGCTTGCTAGTGAGAGACCCAAGTCATTAGCTGGCATGGAAAGCTAATCACCTGTCTGCTCTTACAAAAGGGATGGTCCCTACAGGAGAAAGGTTGGTGGCTGGGACCACTCAGGGGACAATGTCTGTTCTCTAAATGGTGTCCTATGAATAAATCAATGTCCAAATTCCAGGGCTTCTAAACCTCTACAAACACAAACACTCAGAAAGTATATACAGTAAAAAATTATTCTGAATAAAAATGCCTCCACCTGAGCCCCAGCTTTCCAATGCCCTCTCCCTGGTTAACACTTCCCTGCCCAGACTGTCCTGTCTGTCTCTGTTTTGTTGTTCCCATAGTACATTATTTGTTGAAATAAATATGGAGATAAGGCTGAGCAAGACAGTCAAGACAGCCAGACTGAAATAAATTCATCACTCATGGGCTCTCAAGGGAAGAAAACCGTGCATTTTTTCTAAATGATTATTTCTGAAACACTGAAGGAATGGCTATATCACTAATGAGGCCAGTGCTCCATGACTGCTGATTATAAATGACCTAAAAAGAGACAAGGGGATGGTGCATGTGTGTACAGGGGGATGGGAAAAGAGATGAATTGTTCTTCCTTAGGATCTGGAATTGACTCCCTGGGCTTCTCAAAAGTCTGAGAGCATTTGTAGATTGCCACAAAGGCAGGCCTGGCATATTTACAGCTGCACAAGGAAGTTTGGACTGCAGTGCTGGGCTATTCTAACAAGTAGACACACAATTTCTCTCTTCCCATGGTAGGTCACCATCTACTCACTGCAATAATAATTAAAAAGGAAAATGAGCTCTCAGTCCCCCGTGGGTCTAAATTATAGGGCCTGCAGGTTGATGCAGCCAGACTTGAGGCTAAAGCGAGGAATAAGATTCACTTATGTCTTCTCTCACTCACTAATTCCCATGGAAACAAGAAACTCCTGACAAATGACTCAAATATGCTTGCAAAAATCTTACTCATATGTTTGGCTGGCTACCTTCCCCCATGCTTTCAGGTTGAATGATTACAGGTGCATTACACATACAGCAATCCCAGGGCAGCTGATGGTGGAACAGAGCAGGATGGCCGCATGTAAAGGAGGGCCAGATGCCAGCCACAAGCAGGAAAATCAGTAATGTGAATTCAGAGAATAATAACACAGTTTGGCCATAAAAAGCTGCAGCCTTCAGATTGCTAGCAGTATTATTTATATCACATGGTATGTAGAAGTGAGAGCATTCAGAAGTAAAAGATATGTAAGGAACAGCCCCGATACAAAATGTGACTTGAGGGTACTGAGAAGATGGGGTTTACTTATTTATTTAAGGCTTGGTTTATATACAGAAATTACTCAGGACACCTTGGAGAGCAGAGATCTGAAAATGAGCTTCTGCAGAAGCTCAGACAAAGGAGCCTTGACAGATATTAAGTGGATTCTAGTCACACGCCACTGCCAGAGGTTTCCTAGCACTTTGTAAAGACTGTCCCTTTTTTGCAGGTAGCGACATCCTCTTGCCTGACCTGATAGAATTTGGGAGATGAAGCTTTGCTTCCATCAAAACTGTTCCAACTTGTGTGTAGATTTAGGGTAGTAAATGGGAGCATTCTCAGTGCAGAGGCTCAGATCAGGGTCTCTACAATTACCTATAGTCTCTATTTCAGCTGACTCAAGCAGCTCATCACTAATACTTACTGCAGTCTCAATAGGGAACTCCAGAAGGCTTTCTCCCCCTCTCAGGAGACGCCCTTTCCTTGGAGCCTGGGATCACTCACTGATCTCCTCACAGGTACCCATCTTTACAAAGACGGAAAGCCTGCGTAGACTTAGCATAGCTGCTGAATCTAGGGGTGGAAGCAGGGCAGAAAAGTTTAACTAAGTTCTCTTCCTTTGCACAGGTCATTTGTCACAACCCTTTATAGCTAATAACCCCTCTGTAAAATTTATAAGCCAATAATAGAACAGGGGAGTAATTCACTAATAGCCTATATAAGGTGGTTTAGAAATCTTGTAGGAAAAAACTCCAATATATTAAATGCCACAGGTTTCAGAAGCAAATGCTGTAGGTGACACTCTTTTTAAGCCTTTTGAGTTCAGGAGGCCTAGATCTATGCAAGATTTGTTTGAGCCTAGCCACTGCCACAGCACTTCCCTCGGAAACATCACTGCTGGGACCTGGGGCCACCGGCCAGCTGCACGCAACCTATGCTGGAGCCCGTTTCCTTTCCATCTCTCAATAGTTGCAGACAGAGTTCCCTTCTGTATCCCTCATGTAAGTCAACCTACAGATAAATGAAGTACCTCATTTGCTTTTCCAAAAGCCACTACTTCACCACAGAAAGTAAATCTGACAAGCAAGTGAAGACCATCCACTGGGCTACACTGCCTCTCTCTATCTTGCTTGGAGCAGGAAGCATAAAGAAATCAGCCCAGATGCTGTATCACTATCATTTCAGAAGTTCTCTAATGAATCTGAGCCCAGGTTGGAGCTTTAAAAGACTGTGGTGGTGTGTCAGCATAAACAGCCACAACTAGTGTCATGTCAGGTGGTAACAAGGCCACTGCTGTTTTTACAAGCATCATGCACTTAGCAGATAAAAATTAGCATCCTATCCAAGACACCACAAATCGCCCTTATTACCGGCAAGGAGAAACAATGCCCCTGCATGATTGCTGGTACTTGGGGCCACTGATAGCAAGTTCAGTTTCTTACAAGCTGTCCATTAGTATGATGAAGGGACTAATAACCACCACACATGGGGTTTTATCTTTTCTTTTTCCTCTTGTTGGTCCAATGGCAATTGCTAATAGCTTTCTGGGGCTCCTTTAAATAAACAGAATGAATTACCCTGCACAATGATACTGTGGCTTACAGACAACTAATTATGTCATGGAGGGCTTTCTTAATATGTACGTTTATTTGCAGAGGGCCACGTCTAACCTGAAGCAAATTTATTCAGCCTTTATGCTATCAGCTGGTACAAAAATGACACTGAATACACAGCAGATCCAGATTGCACAGCTTTAGCAGGCAAGCTCTCCCAGGAGGCTCAAAAACAACACATGGAGTACCCATATTCCAGAACATGTGTAGCTGCGTGGCTGCGAGCCTCCCGCGCACTGACTGTGGTGCCATGGCAGACTGTGACTGTTGTGTAAATAAAGCTCTGCTTTTCTTCACTCACGTTTGCTACATGTTGAACAATCACCACTTGCTATGCCTTATACCCTGAATACATGCCTTGCTGGAGGAATAATGGAAATCCTGGGCCAAAATAAACAAAACAACAGGACAGAACTCAACAGATGGGCAACATGGAAAAAAAGATACATTGGGAAACTGCTCTACTAGTAAGAGAAGAAGAAAAAGAGAAGTTAAGTGTCTAAGTGACTCACTGTATGTTATGTGGCCAGCTGTGTTAGAGGCTGGAAACAAACTTAGGGTTTCCTGACACCCGCTCCCTGCTTAGACAGAGATAGCACCAAACCAAAATGAATTTTTTAAAAATAGACTTAGCAGACAGATATCTAACTGACAAGACAGGTTCATATCAAATTATTCAAAGTGGATGTGACTGCCTTTTTGCGCTCCTGCAAACCTAAAGACTTTGTTCTTTAAAGTGAGATGCTGAGTGAGAGGATTTTTTAAGGTGCGCAGCCCCCCTCCTCCCCACTCCCTGCATAAACAGCAAATGAAAGCATTTGATTTGCAACCAATTCTGGACAGCCATGTTGTACAAAACAGTAACTCCTTCTCCTCAGGGACAATATCCTAAAAGGATGAAGCAAGGACACCTCTCAAACCACACTCATAATGATCCTTAGCATTAACAAGAGTTATATATGTAAAAAGCAGCATATATCTTGCTAAGCAAGTGAGAGTGGCACATGAACTGGTAGAAGAGGGCAGAGTATCTTATTCACAGCTATTAGCTGACTGGCCAAAAAACCTGAGTAGAAATGCATGTTCAATTATACATGTATTCAACTCTTGTACATGTATCATGACCACCTACACCTCTACGAAGAACATGGTCCTTAACTTGCTGTTTGAGGCATTTGAGTCAATGGGCTTCATAAGAAAATGATAGCCTTTACAAAGGAGCTTCAAAAATCTCATTAAAGATGTTTTCTGCAATTTTCTAAGGCTCTACCTTTCCCTTCACACAAGAGGATGATTTTTACAGGGAGCAAACTGAATGATGAATCGCAAGCTCACTGTAGAACTGTAGCAGAAACAGGAGACAGAGAGATTTCTCAGGGACCAGACTGACCTTGATGAGCAGCTTCCAGATAAAAACTACAGTGCTTGGTTTCCCACTATGATTTTCAGAGGTGGGTCACTTCAGTTACATCTCTCCCTTTAGCAACAGACAGCCCTAGCAGAGATGACACACTCTCAGAGGGCTCCTCTTTACAAAAGAAACCATTAGAAGATGACAGGACAGGCACAGAGAATTCTGACATGGAAGTCAGAAAAAAAAAAAAAGGCATGAATGAGACAAAGAACAAGGGTGCACCATGTCCTGGGTTCCTCAGCATGCCCCTGCAGCACGATGCCATGGAGACGGGATCTCCTGCTGTAGGCCAGTGGAACAGCAGAAGACTTTAGGCAGAAAGTGGCCAAACCAACCTGTTGAGAACTGTGCAATGTTAGGCACAAAGAGGTCATGTGAGGTCCTTGCTACAGTTACCATTACACACCTCAGTTTTGTACTGCTCAACTCTGATAACTCAAGTGACAACATAAGAAGAATTGAATCTGGACAAGTTGATTAAAGCATGGAAAAACATGCCAGTCCTAAAGTAGAGCTTCTGCACAGAACCATCCTCTCTTCCTTTAAGCCTCTGATTTTCAGAACAATTTTAAGGAAACTATATGTACCTGCACAGCAGCAATAGCCATGACCTAGTTAGTGACTCCCAAAGGAGACCCTGACGTTTCTTACAGCATTCTTGTTACTCTTATGCAAGGGAGATTAAAAGACCATCACAGAGCAGCCAACCTTGAATTTTTAAAAATCAGGAAGCAAATCCTTAAAATCATAGAATATCTTGAGTTGGAAGGGACCCACAAGGATCACAGAGTCCAACTCCTGGCCCTGCATAGGACATCCCAGGAATCACACCCTGTGCCTGAGAGCAGTGTGCAAACACTCCTTGAACTCTGTCAGGTTTGGTGCTGTGACCACTGCCCTGGGGAGTCTGTTTCAGGCTCAACCACCCTTGGGGTGAAAACTTTCTTCTGATGTCCAGCCTCCCTGACTCAACTTCAGGCCATTCCCTCAGGTCCTGTCACTGGTCACCAGAGAGAAGAGATCAGACTTCAGTATTTCTGCTTAGTATAATGTTTTGTCTTTTTCTCCTTTGCCCATTTTTGCAGGTGCCAGGTTCAAACTTTTCTTTCCTAGAAGATGCCTTTTCCAAAACACAAAAATGAAGACTGTCACTGAATGTGAAGCCTTTCAAAGAAGACACCAAATAACAACTCCATGCTAAAATGTAAGCTGAAAAACATGGATTGTCTTCTGAAAGCATGGTTCTCACTCATCAACACTTCTGAGACACAGGAATAGGCAGGAGTCACATGTGAATTTTGGTGTCTTAAAATGACATCCCATTTTCTGAGTTCCCAAGGCCAATGGCCGCACATGGAAAAACAGGGGGAATAAGCAATTTCATGCAGTCTGATACTATAGTCCTGCTCTACTCACCCTGTGTTAACCTACCCATTGAGGTTGCTGGGGTAGCATCATGTAACATATTGATTTTTTAGCTATTTTAAGTGAATATAGGATTTATATGTGCATTTTTCCTTCAAAGAATGAAGCTGTAGAGGGCACAGCAAGACACATTTTGTTCTGTCAAAGCAGTTTGTGAGTGGAACAGCAAACCTTTGCTTTCTGATATTACAGACAGAGGCATGAAAAGAGAACAGGTTCCTGGTGCCTCCACATATGCAGGTGCCCCTGAGTGAGTGCAGAGATCCATGCTCCGATCACAAGACAGCACTGAAGGATGTCAAAATTGCCAAAGAACACCATGCCTGCAGGCAAGCAGTGATTTCCCTCTGCCTTTAAGACTCATATCTTCAAATTTATAGCCCAAACAGGAGTCCACAAATGGGACACACACTAAAACTTCCTTCCAGAAAAGGGAAAGCATCTGTTCCAATAGGTTGACTGTATCTGAACCACAGGTCACCTCCTGTGTGCAGCTGTGCAGGGAAACCAAATTCCCCATAGGATGCAGTTCCACATGGGTGATTGACATACGTGGTGCCTACTGACAGGCACCCTGAAACTTTGGCATTTCTTCCACATTTTAATTCCTCAAGCTTTAGTACTGTAGGATTCATACCTCGGAAGCTGCGATTCTTGGGGGCAGCATACAATTTACAGAGGAACTCTGCACCTTTTCTTTCCTCTTCCCTTTCTCTTCTGGATTTTTATACAGGACTTTAATTCTTTTCCTTCCCTGCCCCCCTGCCTCCAGCTGCTTTCAATTGATACAGGAGAAAGTAGAGGTCACAGGAAGAGTGAAGACACATAATCTAATTTTCATTTTGTCCATTAATCATGCATGATTTCAGCCAGCCATTTAACAAGGTGGAACTCTAGAGTGATCACTCTCTAGAGTGATGGGGGAAAATTCACTCTAATTCCCATTGCTGCTCCACACTCCTGTTCATGCTGCACAGAGCAGCCTCTCCTTCTTACAGAGAAAAATGGATCTACATGTCCCAAAAAGCATATGCTGTCCTGGAAGTCTTCTCAAGAGCTTTTTACTAAATTTAAAAGTGTCAAACTGAAGCTGTTGGTGCTTCATTTGTGGGTGGCTGGATTTTGGGTGGCGCCACTACAGGCAGGTGCGACAAAGCAAACCAAATAAGAAGCTCTGTATTTTAGAACATTTTGATATGAAGCTGTCACTATTGCTGCACATTATTCTAGCTCACAAGTCAGAAAGCCTAGAAGTAGTTCTCTGTGTCTACACCCCTTATATACTCTCTGCTATTTGCCAGACTCCAAGCTAGTCAGGATCAAATCTCCTAAAGTGAGACAGTTCTGGAAATTACAGAGATGTGCACTAATCATAGGTAAGGTCAAGGAGACTGGATGCATTGGGCCTTGCACATCCACAAATGAGACAGAAAAAGGCACCTTCTTTCTCTGCTGGGGTTTGATGAGTACTGCAACATTTGCCATCTTGGAAGATGATGTCTCAGCCCCTCTCTCTATCTCACCTTTGTTTAAGTGTTTGGCAAAGTGACCTTAGTGTGTGGAGGGGAAGAAATCTCTCTCTGATTTAAGAATAGTCCTTAGCAGCTGTGTTGGGAGTGAGGGGTGAGGAACCCAAGGAGAACTGCAGCAAGGGAGACTTCTCAGTGATCGTCCATCTGCTCAACAGGAGGGACCCGGCCTCCTCTCTACGTCCATGGATGAACTCTGGACACCCCAGTTACTCTATATAGAAGGAAGCTTCTGTATTTCACAAGGTTTCTATGCCAGCTGTGAATGCCCCAGTCTCCTTCCACTCACCGTGCTTTTGTCAAAGAAAGAGAGCAAAGGCTTATCCTGGACTTCAAGGCAAGAGACCCAAGGACACATACCTCCCCTGGAGGGGAAAAAATGGGTTTTCCAAACCAAAAAGGTGATAAGCCTGAGAAGTGTTATCTCACTCAGAGGCCGCTCAAGGGCATAATTCAGCAGAAAGTAAGAATTAGCAGTACATTCCTTTGCCCTGTCAAGGGCGCCCGTTCAAGGGAACAGTGGGATGTTTAAAGGAACAGGAATGCAGATGCACAGAAGTAGGAGAAGATTTGAGTAGGTCAGAGTCTGAGTTGCTGACAATCACTATTTTGGAGGGACCCTGTTCAGCTCTGCAATGGAAAAGGCACTTGCCAAGACAGCATTGCCACTCTGGACCCTTTTGCTCTACTCTGATGACAAAGAGGTGCTCATTGGTTCTAGGGAAAAAACTGTGTCCTGCAGCTGGTTGTCCATCTTTCTCCAAAAATTACAACCTTGTTTCCAGGAGACTTCTCTAGTAAGATCACTGACTCAAGTAAAGGGGCCATGATCCCAATCTTTAAGTCCCCAAAATACAGGGATTTCCCAAAATGCCAGTGCTATATCATCCCTGACACAGGCTATGGAGAGGTGTCATGGGGACCAAAAGTCCCTTTAGCACAACTCTGATAGGAACAGGGTGACAAACAGGTGAAATGAAAGATTTATTTCATTGTATTTTCCAATTCTTAAGGGCTAACAGCCAATGCCTGTGAAACCAGGAATATGGGAAGGGTAGCAGGGATTACATTTATCTGTCAGTGTTTCTAATCAAATTTACCAACTGTGGAAGATGTTTGGGCACTCTTGTCTAGTCAGATCAAAATAATAAAGATACAGAAAGAAATTTTTAAAGGAAGAAATGAGAATTAAAGACCCAACCTGCACTCACTTTCTGTGGGATTCGGGAGCATCACTGCCTTTTTGAAAACTTCCCTTTGCATGTGAAGAACACAGTTGTGTGAACTGAAATACGGCACCTGCTGTCAAGAGTATGGAACAAGAGCAGGCAGATTGGCTCAGTTCTTATGATTCTATTAAATTAATTTTTAGTACTCCATAACAGAATTACCATAAAGTTCAGGAGTGATTGTGTGTCATAATTAAAAGAATTTTCACAACACCATTACCTGAGCAAGCCCGCTGTATTACAAGCAACTTTATCAGTTGCTGAGCCAAACCGTATTTCACAAGGCAAAAACCTGATCAGGCCACATTTGCCAGGTGAGTATTATGTAGTGTTTCCTTTTCAGGTGCTTGATCTGAGAGTAGCAGCAGAGGCTTAAAATCTTAGCTGCTTGGTTTGAGTTTTGCTACATGAGTATGTTTTCAGTAAATTACATATTGCAAGCAACCCCTGGATGCACAATCCCACCTCTACTAATAGACTTTTCTATTCTGACAGGAACAATCAGCATGAAATGATCCCCTTCAATTTACAAAAGAAGTTCCCAGTCTCTGAGTTTTAAACTATTAGTGATCCATTACTTGCAACAAAACCCAACATAGATACTCTGTTAACAGCCTGGATTTTAAATATTCACTATTCATGGTGGCTGTTTGTCTGTGTGTGCAGGAAGGACTAACTGTGCTCTGGCTTCCTGGGACACCATCGAAAACAAGAGGGGATTTTGTAAGTGGACTGTTTCCTGGTTTAAGTATTTAAATTGGTTTCCTCTTTTCCCCCATCATGCATTATTCTGAGCAAGAGGATGTAACTCTGCTTGCAGGACAGAAACAAGAAGCAGATGATGCAACAGGAAAGCAGAGACAGATATGCACAGAAGCCAATTTAAAAAAAATTATTTTACTAACACCACCATTTAAATGCAAAATGCAAAGAGAAATGACAATATACACCCAAGCTTGCTTCTAAGGGAATGAATAAGCCCAAAAATCCTTCAAAAAGATTATATTTAAAAAATCTGACATGCCTTTTAAATAGATAAAGCAGGTCAGCTTTGGAGTGACTGAAATACAACACTTTGTCATAACCATAATTTTGTACTTGGATCCAGATACTATGACAGAAAACATTTGATAGCAAATAGAAAAAAAATATGACAGGTGCCCATTCCTGACCAATAATGATACAAAACGTGCACAGGATTTGAAGAACAACATCAACAAATTCTTTAAATCCTTGTCTACCTTCTGCAACTGAGCCAGGATATTTTCTTCCAAAATAAATTATTTTTTTCTTTTTAATCATATGTCGCCTTTAGACATTTTAGATTTGTGTTTTTCTCCTGTACCCAAATACTTCCTTTGTGGGAAAGCAAAAGTAAACATAAAAAAGAAATGCAATAAGTATGGTCAAAATGTCTCAGTGACGATCATATTTTTTGCTAATACTGGGATGATTTTGCCCTTTTAAAAATCAAGCCTAACTGAATGCTGCTAAGGCATCCAAAATTGCACCAAAAAATTATGGTCCTACCCTATTAATTTCTGTTTTCCAAGGATTGCTACTGATATCACGTATTGGAAGACATGACCTACTTTCTGTATTTTCAGAAAATACAAATAAGGAAGATCTCATTGCTAAATATATTTAAAAACCAGAAGAAAGAGAGGGGAGTCACAAGCAGTAGGGCAGAGAGGTGGGCTTGGGTGAAGTAGAGGTACTTTGCCAGACGACACAAAACATTCCTGGTTTTCACTACTGACCACGACTTTTTTTTTTAACAAGGGCACAGCATTTAAGCAAAAAGGAATTCACTCACTCAATGCCAAGCCACTGGCAAATAAAATAATTGCATCAGGTGTACTCTCTTCTCTGGAAGAAGAATGTGCCTTTGCACAGTGCTTGACCACCTGAAGCTGCCCCAAAATTCTGCTGGCCAGGGGCTGCCTGTGCTGGGATTCAAGGGAACCATGGCTGCACTCCAAGCCGTGGGACTCGGTTCTGTTATTAAAGGATATCAAACTTCCATGTGCAGAGGTGGCTCTTGGACAAACCTGAGGCTTAGTTTGCTGTAGATTACTTCCTGGGGTCCTCATGTGAAAAAGACTCCGAAATATCCCTTGGGTACTAACTGCTGCTTATTCCCCAATTTAAAAGCCCCACAGCCTTGAAGCAGTGTACGACCTGTTTCTGCAGTAACAGACATGAACTTCTCAGAACTAGTTATCAGAAGGAGTATACACCTTCTCCACAAATCCATCTAAACACTGAAGCTTTACTAAATACACTCTGTTCCCTTGTCAAACTACATGGGTCTGATTTTCCTGCACAGGATGAGGTAGGATCTTGCTGCTACCAAAGCTGAAAGCCCCAAATGCAACATGACTAAGAACGGAATTGCCCTGTTTCCAGAACTAAGGCAGGCTCCACATGCTAATTCTCTGCTAAGCCAAAGCATGGGGCTTTGATTTCCTAACCTCAGAATGTTATCTGGCTCTGGTGTAGGATTACCATTAGCTCTGTACATCTGTCTTTACAGAAGGGTCACTGTCACACCATATGTCACTTGGACAACCTTTATTCTTTCTAGATATTTGTCTTTTTTAAAATCAGTGTTCATCTGGAAGAGCCTGGATTCCCTTGGCTTTCAAAATCTGCTTTGCATTGCTAATGCATGAGGCTGTAGGCAAAGTTAGTGAGACAGAGAAAGACACAGAGAGATACTAAAAAGCTGCTAAGACAAAATGTTTTCAGGTTGCTCTTCTCTTCAATACTAACAAAAACCCCTCCCCACAACTGCCCAAACAAAACATCAGAGAAGGTTTATTCAATTTCCATTTACCAAACAAATTACCTCTTTTTTTTTTTTTTTTTTCTCTAAAATGGCTTCTGCATAAGTTCATTATCTTCAATGAATATTCCTGACTTGCAGCAGTGTAACAAGAGAGAGTCTGACCTAGAAAGAGCAGGTCAGGCTCCACATGGAAGCCATCACAGGGTGGCAAGTCACAGCCTCAGTACACACAAGGTATCCCAATCTTTTGATACAGGAGGAAAAGATTCATGGACAATTAATTCTCCCTCTCCCCTCTCTAGTACTGTAGTAAGAGAAAGGGTCGTCAGTCTCCAGATTGTCACTCTCTCAAAGGAACAACAAAAGAAAGAAATCAGGGGATCTGGAGGGAGAATTGAAATGGATCTTTCAAGATCAATGGCCAGCCTTCTGGGACATTATGACGATTTTATACTTCTATAGTACCTTTCATCCTGAAGGAACACAAACACTCCTCTAAATTGTATACTGATCTCACATGAAGGCTGCATCCAGTGAAAGGGAGCAGAGAAAACCATGTCCATGCAGGTGGTCATATGACTGCTCCTGTGCCAGAGGGAGCACAGGAACACCTACAGGAGATGCAGGTCTCTGCCCCAGTGGTTTAATAAGCCTGGGCCCGAGTATGTAACACAGACTTGTGCAAGGGGATGTAGGGGGAAAGAAGATGACCAAAACATAGGGAAGCCAGAAGGAAAGAGAAAAAACAGTCACAGCTTGCTTCAGAGGGGAAGGACATCAAGTCAAACCACATATATAAGAAGCAAATGGAAACATTCCACAGGCACTCAGAAACAAAAGCAAGACCTGGAGAATCGTATTGAAGCTACAAGGGAGATCCAGGGCACATTCCTGTTGCAGAGGAAGGCAACAGGGCTTTTTCTACCAGCTTAAGAATGAGCAAGTCACAGCAGAGTTCAGACTCAAGATGAGGACGCTGAAGAAAAGAGCCTGTCTCTCACTGAAAACCACAAAGGTTCCCTGCCTCACTTCTATGCCTCGTCTTCCACTGCTTTTCTAATGAAAAAGTTCACCATGGAATGCAGACAAAAGAGCAGCATCAGCTACATCCCTACCAGGGTGTCCAGTGGATTAAAGGTGCTCCTGCAGCCCTGACTCAAACTGGTCAGCTCAAAAGTGTCATTAGAGAGCTCATGCAAAGAGTTTTCAAACAAATTCAGCTACACTCAGATACAAAGATACATCAAGTATATGATCTGTTGTTGTTCCACTGAGAGTAAATCCTCACCTAAGGCTCAATTTTTAAAAATTAGTCTTAACAGCTCATCTTCCTGTGCCTCTTGTATTTCCCTATTCCCTTGAAGCCTGGGGCATCCGGGTATGACTGTGATCTTGCCCATGATGGGATGGTAAGATACAAATGACAGAGGAAGAGACTACAGGTTGACCTCATTGTCAGATAAAATCCATTATGTGTGATTAAAACTTAACAAAATGCAGTCACATTAAAAATTACTATCATGAAGTGCACCATGATTTACTTACTAAATGAATGAGAAATTTATCTGAATAAAATAGTCCTAGCCCTCCTGCATTGGCAACGCATGATAAATTGCTGATTGTGAGAAGATCATTGCTTGCTGTTGGATGACTTACACACATTGATTTTTCCTAACAACACATTATCATAATAGCATCTCTACATATATTACATAAAGTTTCCTCTTAGCAAGCAAAAATTATTTCAGGACTTCAGGTCCCAAACTGCAAAGAACAAAGATGGAAAGGAAGGATTTACAAACTACCTCCTTGCCTTTTATTATGCAGATCAAAGGTCCAACCCACTGGATCTTACTTAATCTTGAAGAGATGGGAACAACATTCAAGAAAGTGCAGGCATTGTGCAATCACAGCTATGATCACAGTGGGTTGTTTTTTGCATAGTAGTGATCTAATTTTGTGAGGCCAAAAAAAGTCTTTGAGAAAGAAGAATGCAATCCCAAAGAACAAGGAAAAAACCCCCATCATTTCTCCAATTTCATTAAGATGCACAGGGGCAGACTGCAGTCCTTACATAAGTGCTCCCATTGACTAAGGTTGTGTAGGTGAGAAATCTCTCACTAAGTTGAAAAGGCAAAGCACAGCCTATTAATAGGAAAATAAAAGTGGTGGAATAGATAAGAAAAATGGAGGGGAGAGAGAAACATCACATATTCTCAATTAACTTAAAATCAATCACAATAACCCGCATTCTTTTCTTTGAGGAATCTGAGAGGTGATAAAAGACCACCTTAAAAAAAAACAACAATGCCCTGCTATTCAGTGTCCTCTCAAGTACCTGCATTTCAGACTTACTCATGAGGATTTTCCAAAAATCCATGCTTTTCACAGAGGAATGTGATGCTCAGAAGCATGAACAAATCAGCCTATTTACTGACATTAATGTTTTGGGTTTTTTGACCCAGTACACTGTACTTACAGCAGAGAGCCTGGGCAGCAGAGCAAAGCAGACACATCAGCTGCCTCTGGTGAAAGAGCCAAAGGTGCCAGAGTGCACTCAGGAGAGCTCCTGGTCTATGCCGGCCACTCCACAGCTGCTGTCTGCTATAGGAAGCACAATGCTGGGAGCTCTGCTTAAGTTACAGCCCTGATATTTCCACTCTGCTCTGACCTGTGGTGCCCAGAAGCCAAAGAGCGCACACCCTCTCTGGCACAAGGCTTGCCAAGTAGCTGGCAAGCAGAGAAGGCAAGCAGCATGCTCCAGACAGGTGAGTGGATAATAAGGCGTAAGGGTTCTGTTGGTCTTTATTCAGCTTTCCCTGGCCAGCTGCAGTGGGAAACATCTTGCTGACAGCAATGCAGGATTGACATGCATGGTGTGAGCAGTGCAGCTTTTACTGAAAGGCAGAAGGGCTTAGGGGCCCTGTTCTTTCCACAGGCTGCTCTCTCCTGAAGGGCTGCACTGGTACCCGTGGTTTTCCCCCTACCTGACCCCCAGTCATTGCCAAGCTGGGGCCTTTTCCACTGCTCCATTAGCACAGAAATCCCAGGTTTGCAGTGCATCTGACACACTGTCTATCCCCAGCCAAAGCAGGCTTCGAGCAAGGGTGCCTGCAGGTGACACCCATGTCCCTTTCAGCAGGGCCCTTGGAAAACAGCCCACCCCTTATGTAACCTGAATCAAGGACTATTTTTTTTGGTAGCAGTTTTCACTCCTGTCTGCAACTTGGGAAGGACTGGGGATGTAATCCCTGTGCTGTTTGCAAACCAGGTACAGGAATGGGTAAGTGGAAAGGGAAATTTCCAGAGCAGCACAGCTGGTGACTTCTCTTGTGTCACCATGAGAAATCTCTGACATCTCCCACTGACACTCAGAGCTTTACCTGCTTCAGACACATAAGCTTTTGGGTACATACAGTTTCCCCATTGTGTTATCTTTTACCTAGGGGATGTGAGCAGGTGCTTGGACAAACACAGAAATTATTCTCCTTGATCCTGGACTAGCAACCCCCATGTAGTCAGATGAATAAGGTGAATACATCTTCAGAGTGACCACATACACTAAATTTTACTGTACATCCATGTGCATTGTGTAGTTTGTGATACACATAATAACTACTCCAGAAATGTCTTAAAAGGTTTAAAATATTTCTGTTCTGTGCATGTGTCTGTGGGAACGGTGAAGCTGTCTTCAAGTGATGGGACCAGTTTCACATGATATGAAGGGTTTAAAAGTCACTCTGCCAAAGAATCACTTAAAATTGCTTTTCCATCTGTAAGACTGCAAGGGTTTGTAGCCCTAATTTACTGCATTCTCCCGCCATAGATGAATCCTCTAGGTGTGTGTCCCTGGCCACTTAACAATAGAAAATTCCTACATTTTTAGTTTTGTTTTAGCCATCTGTGATAAGGGAAAACTATAAATAATCATGACCCAGTGAAGCATTTCCATAGTTTGGAACACTGAAATTCTAGTTGAGATGGATTAGTGGTCAGACTGCAGGTGGGGAGGCCAAATTTATCTCATGGATGGTGCTACTGCATTAGTAAGATTATAGCTGAGATTCCCCAGTCCTTCATCTGTCCTATGACTGGTTAAGAAACCATTTAATATGGCAACAAGTATTTAATACTATTTCCATCTTCCAGAGGTATACAGACCACAGAAAGCCGTGGTGTCTGCAGTAATTTCCTGTGAACTGTGGCAATACCAAAACAAGGTCCTGTGCTATTAAATGGGTAAGGAGGGGAAGCAGAGAGCTAAAAGATGGATGAGGGGAAACAGGAGGTACACTTGAGCAAGAAACTTAGAGGGAGAGAAAGAAAAATGGGTCATGGAGTAGAGGGAGAGAGAAAAGGAGCAGACAAATAATATAGGACAGATTAAAACCAAAAAACAAGAGGAAAAAAAACCCAAACCAAACCTCCCCAACCTGCTGGATTCAGAGGGAAAGAAGTACACATTGGAAAAATAATTCTCTGGAAAGTGCATGTTGGGCATGGAATCTTGCTTTCTCTAGGCAATACCATGTACAAAAATGAATTAAAATTCAGATTCCTTTGAGAATGTTTACTCTTCAAGGAATGTCATGTCACAAAAGGAGGAGTCATCTCAGGATGGACCATACACTCTCTCTAGGTAGACACTTTCAAATTATTTTTCTTTCTGTTTTTAAAGACACTGACTTTTCTCTAGTTTCTCCAAACAGCATAAGCAAACAAAAGGCATCTTATGGGTTTACCTGTTTTTCAAACCAGCAGATTTTAACCAGAAGTGAGGGACCTGGCAGAACAGATTCTACAGAAGGGTGCTAGCATAAGCAGCCAAAGCTTCTGGAGTGAGTAATAGGCTTTAATGCTGCCCAAGTGTGAAACAGAAGTGAAAAGGAGACAGAGGAAACAAGTTTTTGCCAAACTCGGGCTTGCTGTCTTATGAGATACTTGACCCTCTCTAGGCAGCTCTCCTCTTAACAGTAGAGGAAGAGCTGCTAACAAGCTCCCACCGGGTGTAAATGAGGAAGCACCTGTTTGGAAGAAGACATGTTGCCACAGAATGGGTGGTTTTGTCCCAGTGTGTAAGATATGCTTGCAGGCTAATGCATACAACATGTTCCTCTTGCACATGAAAAAGGGGCTGAGTACGGGGTGGGAGGACTCCAGAAAGCAACAACAGAACAAAGAACATAGAGACCAACAGACCGGTTCCTCTCCTTATTGACAAATTTGGCTGTCTCAGACAACACTAAGCTGGTGAACATTAACATAAAGAGGGCAAGTTTCCCACTGCCCATGAGGAATGAAATCTTTGCTGAGAGAGCAGAAGCCACATTCTTTAGCAAATCAGATGTGTCAGCTGGGATTTGGCAGAACCTCCTGAGCACAGGACTCCAAATCTGCACTTAACCACTTACTAGGACAGTCTTTCAAGAAGTATTAAGTGTTCCTATTATGGACACATACATGTTGCAGCATTAGGAAATCTTTCTGGAGGGAACACACATGCTGATAACATACTGCTTCTAGGTAGCATTAGCCTTGAATATTTAGAAATTATTTGGAAAACACCAGAAATAGGATCCACATAGATAAAATGAAAGACAAAAATAGGAATTCAGAAGTGAAAGGTACACCTTGCTGCCGAGCTGGAACATTCTAACCATCCAGGGAGCATAGACTGATCATCAGAGAGCATTCCTTCACACAGACACAGGTTAGGTAGAAGTTGAGCTCAAAGCTTTGAATGGATGCTGACACTGGTCCTGGTATCGCTGCTCTGGGATCAGGTGGCCAAGCCCTCTGCTGAGGCACAACCAGGCTGTAAGTCACATTGCTTTAGAGAAGGGACAGAAAAGCTCCCGGTATTATATGTCCAAAAAGCCATACTAGCCACAAAGGTGTATCTAAACACAAGTTTAAAAAGGGCTGTTGGGCTCCACATGTAACTCCACAAAACACAATGATACTTGCTCACAAGTTCAGAACACTCCTGAGCTACAGTCATGAACTGCAGTAAACAAAGGTGAGCAAAAATGAGCCCCTAAAAATGGGACTGTTAATTTTCCTTTGAAAATATGAGCCTTACTTGGTCCTAGGTTCCTAGCTGGAACATTAGTCAGTACTTACTGATGTTCTCCTCAAGCAAAAGAGGTGAGATGTATTCATGCTCCTGGAACAAACAGCCTCCTTCAGTGCCATCAAAATGTTCCTGGGGCAGGGGAGTAGAGGGAGGACGTTTAAGGAACACAGGGATTACAACAGAGCAGGGCATTTTCTCTTTCTGGCAGTGCTTAGTCTCCCAGACTTCTCTCTGTGTCTTTCTTCCTCTTCTGCCATTTCTTGCACCTTACGGAGCAGCACAGATAATTGTGGACATTCCAATTGTGGCATTTATGATTTTCAGAGCTCTTCACAGTGCTACCCAAAATGAAGCTGTCACTGTGTGTAATCTTTAATTAGCTGCAACACCTCTGAGCTGGGCACTGCTTCTTCCGACATGTGGCTCTGACAGCCTCCACAAAGCCCCACCACAGCAGAAATACCTAGATTTTCTTCCCTCACAATGTTGGTTTTTTTAACAGCTTGATCAGGTGTACAGGACTGCCTGAAGGAGCAGTTGGGAAAGGATTGCCATGTATTCCCCTATTTGCAAAGGAACCCGTTTCCCAATTACACTGGTAACTGGTGATGGGTACATGAGGAGAGGAACCCTGCAGTTTCCTCTGTTCCCTAGGCTAGCTCTCTATGTGCACCAGCCCTTCTGGCCTGCCCCCCACAAAATGCCATTCCTAGCTAGCCTGCAAACAGGAAAGAGGAGATGATGCAGGAGACAGAAAAGGAAGATGTGTACAGCATGGGGAGTCAGCAAACAGTCCTGGGGGGGAAGGAGGACCCCATGCTGACTTTTCATAATTCCCCCCCCTTCCTCCCCTGATGATGTCTCTTCTTCTGTTTAGCTGAGTATAGAGCCATGGGCAGGGAAGGAGTCACCCACATGTTTAAAAAAAAAAAAAAGAAGAAGATTGAGGGAAAATAAAGAGAACAACAGGATGGA
This sequence comes from Dicrurus megarhynchus, assembly GCA_013399195.1. Taxonomy (NCBI): domain Eukaryota; kingdom Metazoa; phylum Chordata; class Aves; order Passeriformes; family Dicruridae; genus Dicrurus; species Dicrurus megarhynchus. The sequence continues at coordinate 292,742 of VXAD01004030.1, read as the reverse complement.
GGTTGCTTTTAAGATAATTACAACCTAGTTCAAAGTAGTATTTTTAATTAGAGGATACCCTATAACCTTTACCCTTATCGATTGATTATTTGATAAGTTTTCTTTGCTGCAAGCTCCTTAACAGAGAGAAAACAGACCAGAGGGAGAATGCAGGGAAAGAAAAGGGTCCATGGCAGAGCAGGCTGGGTGATCACTGTGGAGCAGAAACTGCATGAAATCTGCTTAACTGAGTTAAGCAGCAAAGACAGTCCATCCTTCACGCAGTAAAGAGAGCACAGGGGAGAATACTGCTTGTTGAAGAATCACTCTTGCTGCAATAATATTTCTATATGTACAATTAAACTCTTCTTTAAATACTACTGAAAAAACTAAATTTCAAGTTTGCTTTTAATTAAATCTCAGCTTGTATATGCCCCTACTTTGGAGGGAGATGGAAAAAGAGATGGAAAAAGTTAATTTTTAATCCAGTCTCTTGTTCTCTTTACAAAGGGTGGGAAAGACAATGAGACTATGCTTCAACTGAAAAATAAACTCCCAGACTACCCAGAAGAGGCTTTCCTAGTAAAGGGATTTGCTAACAGTTTGTTTCCTGCAGAACAGAATAGTCAAAAGGCAATTTTAAATTTAACGTCAGCAGAGATACATGAAATGACACTGAGGCTTAGAAATGCCGCTGAGGGTGGAAATGGAGCCTGAAAGGAGGCAGTTTGTTTCATCTCTTATAATCAGTACAGAGAGCAGTAAGGCCCCAGATCTCAGTAATCTAAAGTTCATTGTTATATGACTGATGAAGGCTAAACATTTATTTATTTAATTATTTGTATTCAAATTCTTTAGAAATTATAAGGACCCTCACCCACTCCCCTTTAGGTGGTTATTCTGCGGAAATAAGATAGGTCTGAGTGTGTTCAGATCCAAAACAGTGCCAGAGAAAATGGGTGGACAACTGCAAAGCCTTTCCTTGGCCTTTCCAGCAAAGCCTGTTCTCTTCCAAAATGAGTTGAAAGACTTGCTTGACTCCCACTACCAGCACGGGAAAGCTGACCACCAGTCTCACTGGTTAGCCTGAGACCTGGAAGATTGGGCAGAGAAGGAAGAATAGATCTTCCCTGTCCCTCTGAAAAAGTGATGAAGTAGAGAGACCTTCCTGGCCCTGGATCTGTACTGTTAAATCTGGACAGGAGCTGCTGCTGATTTTATCACTGCTGCAAACTACAAGGTCTGGTAAATCCACTGCACTCACAGCCTTCTTGTTGGTGGCAGATGAAGGAATTTTGGTACATGTTGAGCAATTACTTCACCTGTGTATTCGGTATGGACTGTAACTTGGAAACAATGTAATTTCTTTTTGTGATGTGTATTTTCAAAAAGGACTATGTGACACCTTAGAAATACAAGCACAACCAAAGGGAAGCTTCCAAGAAAGAGGTCTGGAGTTGCATCAGAACCTTGATGGTACAGTTGGGTAAAAGAACAGGTTGGATTGGAATGGGGGTAAGGAAAATCCCCAGTATTACATTATCTGATAATGCCACTGCAAGATTCATAATTTCACATATTTTCCCTTCACTTTCATATTCTAAAACCAAAAGGGGAAGGGAGAATCAAAGCTTTACTCTAAAAAGCAAACTCCTGTCCCAGATGGATACAGAACAGCTGGAAGTCAAGAATCCTAGGAGTTCAGAAAACAGGAAGATAACTACTACCTTATCCCCAATATGTATTAATTTTATGAGCTCATGATCTTAAAGCAATTTTAGAATTTCTGAATATTTCCAACCAGCAGTGTTATGAGGCATGAGTTGACTGTTTTTTAGACATTCAGACTTCTATATTTATGAATTTAAACACAGGAATATACGTTCCTGTAAAATTAAGGTCTGATTAATATTTTTGAGATGTTGAGAAGCAAATTGGAAAACTTAGGAATTGTGGAAGGGAAATGAATAAATACAGGGACAAGAAGTATTCTAAATGTCTACAATCCAGGAAAAGGTAAAGCTACGGATACATGGACTTACAAAATTTACACAGGGACAAATCTAAAACTCAAATATTATCTAAGTGCAAGCTAGGATTCAATCTGCATCATGGTTGGGTCATGCAAGATCCCAGACTGGAGAAAAAGGAATCAGAGCAAGTCAAACCAAAATGCTCAGACAAGTGCTCTGCGAGCTCTGGCAACCAGTAGTGAGGCACTAAAGGCTAAATAGACAAAGTGCTCTCAAGGATGGAAAACTTACTCTTTGTCTTTGGAATGAGTCTTCTCTCAAAATAAAAATGGAAAATGACAAAATCTAACTCATGAGCTGAACTCACTATCTATATGAAAACAGGACAGGTACTGGTTGGCAATAAATACGATGAACATGAAGAGTTACAAAGGCCTGGGGACGATAAGAAGTTGGTTATGGCTGGTATTGCTGAAAGCAGGTTATGGCTGGTATTGCTGAAAGCAGGTGGAACAGGTCATGAGACTGGAAAGCTAAAACTGATGATGCTAACTTGCACTTTCAGGAAAAAATGGCACAAAAAACCCACCAGGAAAGGGTAGCACTCTATGTAAAAATATGCAGCTACTGGCTATAGACATTTCAAAACCACAGTGTTTCACAACTGCAATTGTAATGAATAAAACTGAAGGAGAGTTGATTGGCACACATTGAATCATTAAACTATTGGACCTTGCTAAATAACAGGACAAACTGCATTTTACATAGCAATCTAGGTCATGTAGGAAGGAAAAGTCTAAGAAAAAGAAGTATAGGGGACATTTAATATACACTTTGTGCAGTCAGTAATACAAATTATCTGCATCTAAAAATAATGTAGGACATTTTCTTTACAGCTGTGAATAATACACACTGTAAGTCTTCAAGAATCTAGACAAGAAGAAAATCACTCAACAATGTATTTTTATAAATCTTAAATGGAGAAGTTTCTATGAATCAAAGATTTACCACTACAACTGTGTTTTTTAAAGTGGAAAAGACCAGATATTCTGACACATTCTCTAGCAAAATGATGGAACAACTGGTTTCAGCTCTTTACCAGCAATGACTTGGAGGATTTAACAGTGAATACTGGTCAGCAAGGTTTCAGGACAGTAGGTTTCACCAAAGGATTTAATAGAATCATAGGCTTATTTAGGCTGGAAAAGACCTCTAAGATCACCAAGTTCAACCTTTAACCCAACACTGCCAAGTCCACCACTAAACCACAGCCCTAAGGGCCACATGTGCATGTCTTTTAAATACCTCCAGGGATGGTGAATCAACCACTTCCCTGAGCAGTCTGTTCCCATTTCCTTACAATAGGATGAGTGGTTTAGTTGAGGCATGGGAGCAATGCTCTTATACTTCGATTTTGCAAGGTTTAGGCTGAGGAAAAAAACTTTTAAGAAAAACACTGCCATATGAAATGAACAAAGTTCCAACATATTACATTAATAAGTACACACCCACAGGTCACAAAATGAGGTAACACCAACAAAATTGGGTTTTAGGATTATGCCATGGAGATCTTAGCCAAATGCTATCCAAAGTTTGTTTCTAGTGATTTATGCTAACATGGGTGGCCTCCTTCCCAACACAATGGGCAGATGACAGCAGGCATGGTAAGAAGGCTAGGCTATGTTCACAGATTGCCTGGTAAGATGGTCAGAATTCATCCGAGCAAATTTGTTAACCTGCTTGTCCTTAAAAGTCTACCAGAGACTGATTTCTAGGGAGCACATTTGGACCTTTGTAAAAAGCAGGCACTGTGTCTAAACTCTAAGTCAAAGCTTTTGTGGAAAGCAGTGTCTACAAGTCAAATATAGCATAGACAGGCATTCACTACAGCTCTATGGGCAGCTCAGCAAATTATCCTCACTGTCTCTGCCATTATTTCAATTCCAGCCTGTCTCCCCTAAAATCTGGTAAGACAGTTGTGTCTCTGTCACACTTTCATGCAGTGAATACAAATCTGTCTTTCTTCTTTACTTTCAGGTAGGCTTTTAAAAAAGGCCAAATCCCAGAACATGAACAATCTCTTTTTCTCACTGTCCCAAAGAAAACCTTCAAAAAAGTGTAAAATCTCTCTTACAATTCCAGAGACAAACACACCTTTTCACTTCTAAAGGACAACAATGATTATGTTTTGGAAATGTTCTCAGGTCTCCCTTTATCTTTGGCATGCAAAACCAGACTGAGCAGATGATACATCTTGAATGTATAAGATTAAAACAAAGTACAGATAATTAAATGTGAAGATATGCTTGGAGGATGGTGTCTATTTTTCTCCTTCATTCACATCCCTACAATTTTAAACAATATAAGTAGTGGTTTCAATAGGAAATAAGTGCAGCATCCTCACAGTCCCATGCAGGCAAAGAGCTGCAGTCTAGTTTTATTTTCCTTACACCCACGGAGAATTCTGTTTTGTTTGGACCTCTCATTACTTTCCCTCACACACTTGGCTCCAAATACCAATTTCTGCCTCAGCCCTTCAACTTTTTTTCCATTGGGCTGCTTTTTTCTCTTACCATTATGCATTTGTATTGAACACCTGGAACCAAGAAAAGGCATAATTAATTATTCTTAAATTTCCCAAAGAAAACGTTTTTATTTTTCTCAGTTTGAAATTACTTTTTGGTTTGAGGAAAAAGAGAAAAAAGTGCCTCCCATAAAACCTTGCATACATCTCAAAAACTTAATGGAACATTTTAGGTAAAACAACAGTGTAATTTCTGAGAAGGAGGTGGGTTGAGCCTTTCTTAATTTCATTTCTAAAATCGTATAAAAAGTCTAAACAAAGTCACTGTTGCATCTTGGTGTGGAACTAATTTCTTTCATTATCACTTGAGAGCCAGAAGAGAAGAGGATCTCTACCCCTCAAATACCTATTAAATTACCAGCTCTGTGAAAATCTACTTGCTGGATTAGCCTATAAGCTCCAGCTAAGCAATAATGGAAGAACCACCCAGAAGAAGCAAGAGCAAAAAAAGGGCAACACCTGTGACATAGTCACAAACTAACAACTGGGTTTAGGGTAGATCAGGATACATGGAGCAAGGTAAAGAGCGGGGAATTCTAAGTACGAGTCTGACCAAGTGGAGAACAGTCAGGCACAAGGGAATGTTAGTAGGACAGAAAGGGAATGTTAGTAGGACAGAATCTTGATAAGGTAGACGAGTCAGGAACCACCATGAGTTTTGCTGGATATAGATGGGTCAGGGTCTGCCCATGGTTTTAACACTCAATTCCAGAAAAAAATCCCATCAAAATTACCTTCAGGCCACCCCTGGAAAATTCCCTGACTCCAAAATCCAAACCAGTATCTGCTTCGTGCAAAAACACCCCCTCCAGTGCTCCTTTGAAGAGACAGAAGGTATAGAATAAGATACAGGACTTCATGGTTCAGGGCACATGGGTTGTTCAGCAACAGTGTGTAAAGGGTTACACCTGCAGTGCCAGTACCAGTCCTGGATCTCCACAGAAAAGCAAAGGACTAACACATCCGACAGGAAGTCTCAATACCCACAGTGCAGAGAGCCTTTAGAGAAATCCTACTTCTGTTGGATACAAGTTCTGCTAGCTAGGCTGCTAATTTAGCACTCTGCCTGTCCAACCACTCACACATATATTGAACAGAAAGGCTTCCTTCTCTTTACAAGAGTAGGCAGTGATGCTCAGCTTGCTCAGGACACAAGCCCAAAGTACTGACACCATTAATAGGACAGTCACAGGCAGCTGACCTCCACAGAGCATTTGCAAGGCCCCAGCTGGACTGAAAAAAATGGTGTGTCTCACTAAAATACTCTCAACAACTGAAGCAATGAGTTCATGTAAAAATGCTACTTATTACAACAGAAGTACCTCAGGCACAAATGGGTTTTAATTACCGTCTGCACACATGCACAGAACTAAGCCATACCTAAATTTTACAGCAGTACACAGAAAATAAGTGAAGGCACTTATGTACATGTCAGCTGATGTCTAAATCAGCTTTTGGTTCTCAAATATGCCCTTGTAAGAGTAACTTGACAGAAGTATATGGTCACTGCTAACTAGATGCAATAGGTAGATTCTTTTTCCTCTTACATATAATTTGGTAAATCATTGTGATTATTTAATACAAACATATACTTTAACAAATCTCCATCAAACCCCAAAACTACAATGAAAGTAGAAACTATAAACTGACAGAAAGATACATCCACTTTAAATTCAGAAATGTATTTCAAACTGAAGAGTGCAATATTCTTACTTTTCATCTGTGACCATGTAGTAAGTCATAGAATCAGATAATCGGCATCAGTCTGGGTTTAACTTAACAATATCAACGTTTTACCACTTTTGTAAAAACAGTGTAAGTTCCATCAAGCACATCTCACAATAATAAGCCTTCTAATTTTCTATGGGAAAATGTTTTTCAGAGATGCAGGAGAGAAAGAAGGAAGAAATTACAGTTAGAAACTTATTGTTTCAACCTTTCTCACAAAAAAAATCCCTTCAGTGTAGGCAAGTGGGTTCCACAAGTAGTAAAGGGGCCTTTTGACATCTACACAAAAGCAAGAAGTCCCTCATCCTGGATGGATCAATAAATGTGAATTGCACATAATATATAAAAAGGTATGGCTCTGCCTTAAGTTTCTTCCTTGTATGTCACAGAAATGACTTAATATCTGGACTTGTTCATGGAAGAATGTCTAGTTGTATCCAAATCTAGTTTTTCCTACATTAAAAAAAAAAAAAGAGGAACTGAGTGAGATTAGATATATGACACCTTGACTACCCATTCATATTGGGGAATTGCAGAGAGATACTAACACGAATTTCTTGACTTATGAAATGGAGGAGATGGCATTAACTCTTTCACACAGGCAGTTCATCCTCTCAACTGTTTGATGGGTCTTTGAGATCAACAGATTTAACAACAGCAAAAGAAAGAAACAATAAAGCATTAGACAGCATGACCAAGCATCCTCTGCCTCTCAGTTACAAACCAACAAATCTGTAACTCCAATTACAGTCTGAGTTCCATGCCATTATTGCAGTAGTTCTCTAGATAAGCCCTCCCAAAAAAAAAGAGGCTTTAGATCACCTATGTCTAAAGCAATAGGCAAGCAGAATTAATATAAAAATACGAACCTTTGAGCTGTCACCATACATCCTGAACCAAAACCAGGAGGCAGATAAACATTTCTTTTTGTTTTGCAATTAATTTTAAATAATATGTGATATGCTCTGACCTGGTAAAGCTCCTACTCCTCCTTATTGGTTGATTCCCAAACTCCACAAGCTGAAGGAATTACAAATTTTGCTGTATTTCTACATGCATTACAGTGTGAGTCTCAGTTAAACCATGCTCAGAATGAAGTATTCCTTGTAGGTGGTGTGGAAACAGCTAATTTGGTAAAAAGCTGTTGTGCTGAAACAATCAACCAACAATTCTATTAGTGTATTATACACTATTAGTGTATATCAGACTTCTTGACATGTTTTGGTGGCACGTTACTTCTGTGAAGGCATCACCTACTTTGGGAATTGATTACTAACTTTAATAATTTTTAAACTCTCAAAACAACATTTAGAAAATTTGTTCTTGAGCCTTTCCATGACACCAGTGGGCAGATCTTTACAGGGGCTGCACAATTAAGAATACCCAGCTGACCCAGGAGGCAACAAGACATTGATGTAACCACTATTCAAACTGGTTATTAACTCATTACAAAGCATTCCCCAAGCCTGGCAACTGCTGCACCGTAGCTTAGCATGGAATACACGTGAGACAGTGATGCCAAGGCACTGAAGCCAAATGGCTTTAGCCTCTTGCTGAAAGACAAAACACTTTGGGTTGCTAAAGACTGCTTGAAAGTCCCAGAATAAACCATCTCATCTCGTCACATCTCATCATCATGGTCCAAGCACCACTAAAAGCATTCCGTTGTTCTTACTTTTTCCAGTCAAAACCAAAGGCACTCGGCACCCAAAATGTTCATCCTTTGTTCCCGGAGCCAAAATGCCAAAAATGCTGTTTAAAGCTGGCTTGATCTCTACTCCAAGAAGAAGGAACCAACCACTCCATCTTTTTGTTACAATGCTAACTGCACTGTGGGAAACTAAGCCATGCAGTGGTTTGGGATCCAAAACCATCAAGTCTTGCATTATGGAAAAAAAAGGAAACAAACCCTCCAAGGAGAAGTGACTTCTGACCCAAAATTTCCCAGAGTGGCCCTACACACTCATCAGAGGAAGCACAGGGAAAGAGCAGTGAATTAACAACAGGTCTAAAGTATAATGCAACATAATTTCAGTTGTTTCTTAAAATTATCAGGCTCCAATACCATGTGAAAAATCCAAGAAGCATCTGCAATGACATTCCATACTTTCCAGGAGAAAGAGGAGGTGAGTGGAGGAGACTGGACAAAGAGGTACTAAGCCTTTGTACTGGCCTCTTGTTGCCCACATGTTGTGCACTCACACTTACCTGACCAAGGGCAGGGAGTGTTGCATATGCCATGGGCTGATTTATCATTCCTTTCTGCTTCATGATGAGCATGCGTTTTTGCTCCTCACTCAGGTGTGCCATTTGAGCTGGCATCTGCGGCTGCTGGGATTGCTGCTGCTGGATGTATGGCATCATGGGGTTCTTCCCGGGATTTGCCATTGGTGGGGTCATCCTCTGACTCAGCTCGGTATTGAAATGGGTCAGAGGTTTGGTGTTGCCATAAGAAAGCATATTGGGCTGTTTGCTTAAGGAGTTTGTGACCAAGTTATTTGGCTGCTGACTGATCATGTTCATGTGATTTTGAGGGAGGTAGTTATTAATTGTGGTCTTCTGGGGATTGTTTGCCATAGGAGGCACTACTGGGTTTTGGTTGTTAAAGGCTTGAGAGTACATCATTGGACTATTTGGTTTGTCTGCACTGAAGGGTCCTCCGTAGGGACTAGATGGAGGCCCCACTGGTGACCAGCTTGAGGGCTGATTTGGATGCTGTTGCTGCTTCTGCTGCATGAGCTTGGCTCTTTGCTGCTGCTGGGCTGCCATCTGCTTGAGCTGCTCAGCTGGGGACAGGTCAGCGCTCGGCAGGGTCACCGGCCCAGGCCCCGACCCTGCAACAGCCGATGCTGGGTTCATCAGGAAGCCATTTCCAGAGCGTGCCTGCGTCTGTCCGGGAGTGTGGGCCTGGCTGGGAGTCTGAGGGGACTGGACAATACAGTTTGCTGGTGATCCAGCAGGGACTGGGGCCGGTGGTGCGCTGGATGCAGAAGCAATGCTGGAGGCTGTGGAGATGTTGGAAAATGGAGGACCGGAAGAAGATGGTCTGACCTGGGGAGACCCTAATGGGACATGAGCAAATGGAGAATGGGATGGATCGCTTTTTACGCTTGCACTCTCCTGGGTCTCTGTGGCAGGCCTGGGAAATTCGGGCTCCTTCTTCTCTTCAAAGTCTTCGTTGAACAAATCCTGTATATCATCTTCTGGGACGGTGTTCGCCAGTTCATCTATGAGCTCCTGCCACTCCTGATCATTTAGGTTAATGTCTGAGAAGAGCTTGTTCTGATTTGAAAGAGATGTTTCAGAAGTGTCTATGCAGTTGGAGTCATCCAAAGGCTCTTGCTTTAGTTCCTTGTTCTGCAGGATGTTAAAACTATCATCCAGCTCATTGCAGCCATTAACAGGGAGCTTTATCTCGGAAAGCCCACCATTTTCACCCAAGTCTTCTAGACCACTCCTGTGAGTTCCACTGTTCTGCAGGGGCAGAGGAGCTTTCATGTCAAGCTGGTGAAGAGGAGAAACAGCAGCCAAAGGCAAATTAATGGGCAAGCTGTTGATTGCCTCGATGCCCGGTACATCCTTTCGTGTCCGCTTGCTGGTCGGAGAAAAGTTCCCATCACAAACTCCGTTCTGCTGTTCTCCATTGAGAGGTGAACGTGTGCCTTCCAACTTCCTTTTGACCGTCTCTTGAAGCTTAAAGAAAACAAGAGGAAAGAAAAAATTAACCATTTGCAGATGCAAAAAAAGTGCTCATGGGCACTGTGACAAGATACTCCTCCTCAAGCCAGTGACAATAAGTTTTAAAACTGATTAGGAAGTTTCTCTGATTTCATTCTTATGCCTTGATCAATTTGAAAACACAGTCTAAAAAAGCCCGGACAACCAAACACTTCCCCCTGCCCCAAACCAAACCTAACCTAACCTTCCCTTGACTAGGAAAGCAGAACTGTAAAATAAGTCTGTGCTTTCCAAGCCAAGTCTGTGCTAACTTCCAAGAAATTTGGGGAGCAAGCTGACTAATTCAGCTTGTTAGTGCCTAATACAGGGATGAGATTTAAACTGTGTGCCTAACACAGTGAGGACTCTTAAACTGGAACAAAAAAAGAAAAAAGGAATCACTAAAATTTACTGTTCACTCTGAAATTCTTTTTGTTGGAAGTTTCTAGAAGTATCTTTAAAAATAACTGCAATACGATTGACTACTTATATTGAAATGTGTTGTTGACAAAAAAAAATTTTAACATAGTTTCATTTGATTAGCCCTCTGTTCTTGGCTAACATATTGAGAATCACTTTTAAGGGAGGAAAAAATATATCCACCCTAGAAAATAGAAGGTGCTTTGCATAATGTTAACTCAATCAAATAATGAAAAAAAAAAAGGAAATCAGCTGTGTGCTAGGAGCTAACTTAAAACATAAATAGCTAACAGAAATAATAACAAGATAAGTCTCCAGAAAAGCAAATAAACTGGAATATAAGAATTTTATAAAATACAGTGTATTAACATCAGCTTTAAGTCAGGTTAAAGAAGCATAGCAAAGAACTGTAATAAGCTACACTCACCACTCACACCCGAGTCCTTCACTTACGTACCAGACTAAAAAAAGCATCTCTCTTCAGCTAGGGCAAAAAACAATAGTGGGGAGGGGAGGAAGCAAAGAGGTCACAGCTCTAGCAAATGCCTTCAGGACACACATGCATCCTTGATACTAGAACAATAGAAGACAAAATACTGAAAGATTTTATCAATTTTTAAATTATTCTTACTGGTAGGAAAGTTCCAGATAGGCAGCTCCCACCCCTTCCCTAACCTAGAGGTCCTCAACCTTCTTTCTTTTCACAATCCAGATCCCATTTATTTCTCCCATCCCAGAGGGCTGGTTCCCCTTTCATCCCACGTATAAGACAGGCAAGCAAATCCGTATCTTGCTCAGGATTTGGACGGAGTGGTTCTGGGAAGGCTGTGCCCTTCTCCTGCCCCTCAGGCCAGCGTGGCCTCTTTCAGCACACAATGCAGAGGGATGTGGCCGGCACAGGCATTGCTGCAGCCACAGCTGAGCATGCATAGGACACCAAGCTACTGGTGAGGCTGCTCTTCTGCAGAGAACCAAGCAGAAAGGCAAGGCTATGGGTCTAAGCAGACAATCAATTCCTTGAGTTGCACTGGAGCAGAACAGCTTTTTTATGTGGGAAAACAATTAACATATGAATAAGAGTCCCCAGTGGGTCACTGTTGGCGTAAGTGACCGAGACTTTGCTGCCTCTTCTGCCTTGCACAAAGCCAGCATGTGCCAAGCTCCCACAGGCAGAAATTCCTCCACCTCTTGGCTTCTGTGGTGCCACATAGACCAGCCGCTCTGTGACCACAGCCTCTGCCACATGGCTGGTCTCCCCCTCTGGTGTCTGCTCTTAAAACTCTGAATTTGTAGAGTTGTGAATGTTCATCTTGGAGATGAGAAAGTCCTGGGCAGACCTTTATAGCACCTTCCAGCACCCAAAGGGCCTACAAGAGGGCTGGAGAAGGACTATCTACAAGTGATAGGACAAGGGGGAATGGCTTCAAACTGACAGAGTGTGGGTTTAGATATTAGGAAGAAATTCTTCCCTGTGAGGATGGTGAGGCCCTGGCACAGGTTGCCCAGAGAAGCTGTGGATGTCCCGTCCCTGGAAGTGTTCAAGGCCAGCCTGGATGAGGCTCTGAGCAACCTGGTCTAGTGGAAGGTGTCCCTGCCCATGGAAAGGAGGTTGGAATTAGATGATTTTTAAGGTCCCTTCCAACTTAGACCATTCTGTGGATTTATGCCTGTGCAGCAGCTCTCCATACCCTGAGTCTCTCCCCTCCCCAGTTTCTGGAGATGACGGAACAGCACAGCCAGTGGTTTGCACCAAGAAGTTCTCCCTGTGTTGCAGGCTGTGATGGGGAACCAGCCTGCAGCAATGTGGGCATCAGGAAGGCTGTGAGCATGTTTTGGGCCTCCCTATCAAGTCCCTGTCACTGCATTCCCACTCTTCTCCCAGCAGCAGCAGCTCTTGTCCCCGCAGATGCAGGTGGGAATGCACACTGTGCCACTCTCTCTAGATTAATGCGTGGCATAGACAGGTTTATCAGCCATAGTCTGCAGGAACCCACCAGGCTGCAGAGCACGGAGCCCTGCAGGAAAGGACCACCTTCTCATCTTTCTGTCCCATGGCAGCAGAGCTCTGCTAGCAAGAGGTGCTTGCCCAGAGGTGGTAATTGCCTCAGTCTGTGCCAGTTAGCAGCCATGTGGAAAAGAAGTCAACACCCAGGACTAGTGTGAAGGATCAAATTCAGATCCCACAAAGGGACTTACAGTATAGCTCTCACCTCTGCTGCCTCCCTCCCCTAAAAACCCATGTTAAGCTGAACACCAGTGTGTGACATTACAGCTCCCTGCTGCTTTTTGAGTCGTGTATCTGCCGTGCTGCAGAATCCTACAGTTGAGTTTGTTCCACTGATCTTTATATAACCCTGGATCAGACCCTGTAGGCAGGAAAGGATGGTACAGATGCGGTAATAGCACTGCTTCACAAGTACAGCAGCATAGCTCCAGGGCAAGAAACGAAAGAGCAGGAGCTGGCCTCAAGTGCAGGTGGTCAGTTGATATAATGGGTTAAAATAGCATATCTAAATATTGCCCTAATGGGCCACTCACACAATTTACAGCTGAAATCACCCATTTCAACTTCTAAGCCATCTCACTGCAGAGTCACTCTTGCCACATCAGAAAAACATTCACCAAACAGCAAGTGACTCAAAACCAAGCTCAATGGGCTAAAACAGGATTTGAAGAAATGTTCAAAATGTGTGGTGGCCCTTTACCCCAAGTTCACATTGACCAAATGCTGGGCTAAAGTAAGAACAGGACCTGGTGGCAGGCTTCTAATCATGAAGTAAAGTTCCTATAAGGAAAAGATGGGAAGAAAGTTTGTCTTAATGACAAGGCAGGGAGTAGTGAGAGTGATTATCTCCTGAGGAATACAAGCGAACTGACTCCATACATTTTGCAAGTTTGAATGAATCCTTTACAAAATATTGGTAAAAGTGATATGCTTTCACATGGTTTCACACTTTCAGGTTTTTAAACATTTACTATTTTATCTTGAATCTATCACCTTATTTGTATATGAATGTTTACCAAAAGAATCAAAACTATCTGGTCTGGCAAATAACCAGCCCTAAAAATATCAGTTCCTAAAGTTTCATCATGTGCTGGAACTTGGATGTCCCTCTGTACAAATATACAGTTACTTTAGTGAAAGTAAAAGCAGGCTCAGTATATAAATATTAATAATCATGTTTATTATGCATTACAACAAAAAGCAGCTTGACATGGAAACTATTTTCTATCAAATATGAAGCATACAGAAGTTGTGCCTTGTTGCAAAAAGAAATTAAATTAAACCTATTTTAAGTTCATACCTCCACATTGTTCTCCTTCAGAGACTTTAGGATTTGGGGGGTTAACAGGCACTAATCTTTTTATTTTCTTTGTTTGCTCATTGAAAAACTGTAGGTAGACAGAAACTTAACACGAAAGGTTTGTTTGAAGGTAACATGCTGGGTACAACCTTTGCAGGTGGGGAAGCACCTTGATTCCAGCATTTTGGAGGAGTTGGGAGCCATAACAATAGATGTATCTCCTTTTTTTGAGGTACAACACAGAAATATTTTTATCAAATGATTTCAATGAAAACTTTCCTTTTCATATCTTGATTCCATTCCCAATCACCATGTTAACTCTTGGATGGTTTGGATATCCTACACTGAGCATATACTGGCAAACAGTTTACCACCACCAGGATTCCACAGTGCCTTAGACTAAAACCCCAGCACTTCCCCTTCCCTCTATAAACACAATCCCTGAAGTAAAATATTATCTTTTAAAGTACCCTCCTTCTCCTTCTTAGTACAAGTACAAAGTTTGTGCATGTTTTACAGCATGCATCATGAAGATATTAGCAAGAGCTGAGAGATTTATGTCTAGGAGCAGAAGACTGTTGACACAAAAAATTAAAAAAAGGAAAATATCAAAATCAAAGGAAAATATTAAAATAAAACAACCCCCTTGCCAGCTTCATAAGCCTTTAGCTTTAATCACACAAAATATTTGGCTGATGAATCTTCATTTCACAGCAGTTTTCTACCCCAAAGCAAAAGAGGGTGAAGCAGGACTCTCGATTCTTTATATGCCTTTGGAGAAACTCCAGTTGCAGAGTGAGAAAAGGTCAAATTTGGCAGGTTGACTTTTTAAATGACTTTCAATTGGAGGAGAGGCAGGGGGACAGAAGCCATGCACGCAAACACACACTGACCCGAATGGTCTAATCCAACCCATCCTGAAATCCTCGGCAGAGCTTCTTGGACATGCCATGACAGACCCAATAGATAAACAAGAGTGTATGGAGGCTGTTGGCAGGGCTTTCATCTGTGAGGAGAGGCTGCTCCGCTTCATCTCACCAGCAGCAATTCATTTTTCAAAAGAAATGAGACAGAGGTACTGTTGTTATAGCAACAGCCGAGCCACTCGCCAGCCCATCCTCCACCGTGGAGCTGCCTTTGGTGGGCGGCTGTTCCAGTCATCCATGGGGAGTGACTGGGGCTGTGGCAGCAGAATAGTCCTTCCATTGCTCCTTAAAAAAACCCCAACACAAAAACCAGGGGGAGATGGGGAAGCCGAGAGGCTAAATTCTCTCTATGCCAGTAGAAGCTGGACACAACTCACAGGGTCTAACATAGGTCCACTTCTCCTCTGTGAGCCCCCAGAGGAGGCTGATATCACTTTTACAGATGTTTTTGTGTACCAGCTACATGTAGCCACTGACTTTCCTCTCCCTAGGGCAGCTCCAGCCACTTCAATACAAGACAAGGGCAACAACTCTGAGAGGTCTGGTCCACTTGGCTCCCCAGCTCTGCTGGAACATGCCCTGCTCTGGAGCTATCTTTGCTCCCTGTGGGAAAGCAGAGAAACTAGCCAAAGCCCCAAGTCCATCTTCCTCAGAGAATATGCATGTGTACAAAAAACAAGGGTTATCATCTTCTCCACATGCTCTTCTGTGACTCTTTCTGTTAAAAATTGATCTTTTCAGTTCTTCATGTTGCATCAGTCTGGCCCACCAGTCATCATGACCTTCAATTCCTTTCCATGAAATTAATTCGTCTTGGCCCTTCCTCCAGGGTTTCTACTCTCCTTTCCATCAGTGTGTCTATTCCTGAGTTTGCCCCACCTTTCTTCTCGCTTCTTCTCCTAGAGCTTCTCCAGAAAGATCTTGATACTTTTTACCTCCAACAGGGAGTACTTACCATGAGCTCTGCCAAACACCACCCCAATTCAGCAGTCCCCAGCCTGCACCCTGAAGACTGAGTCCACTTTGCTACTTAACTTCTTGTGCTGCCCTCAAATCCTATCAACAATTTAGGAAGTGTCCCAGGGGTGACTGTGAAGTGACACTAAGCACATGGATTTGACATGACAGCATCTGAGATCAGTAAGGAATAATCAGCATTGCCATTTGCATGCCAGCAATTCAGCTTCAACATTTGAAAAGATTTTTTGCACTCACCTCCTTGCTGTATCACCTCTGACACTGCCATTCTAAAGTCAGTGTTGCCAGAGTGCCACTGCCTGAGGTACAGCCACATCTTGTCACCAATGTTTTCAGTCCACCAGCTCCATAGTGGCCTCCCAATGACACCTGCTCCAGCATCCTGCAGAGGTGGTGGGGACCACAGGACCTGTTTCAAAAACCCCTGTTGGAGCTGAACTCAGACAAGTAGCCAAGCAATTTGGAGGTGAGTTACATATCACTACTTCCCACAAATGAAAGGATTTCATGCATCCAACCACTCCCCTACTATTTGAATTTCCTCATGCTGCTGAAAGCATGGCACTGATGCCTGCTAACTGACAGGATGAAGCCTGACGTAGCAAATTGATTTTGGAGCACAATTGCTCATTTAGAGTTCATGCTGTGTTCTTCCATGCTAGGCCTGGCTGCCCAGCTCTTGTTGGCCAGGGCAATGTTTCAAATATGCAAGAAATTCACGTGAAATCTGTCTGAAGTTGGTAAAATCTCATCCTGCCAACCTAGCCTATAACCTGTTCAACTCTGCAGGCTCACAGAGTAACCTCTGCCCCAGGGAAGGGGTCAACCTTTTGCCCCTTACCCTGCAAAGGGCTGCTGGGGACTCTTGTCATCACCATTGTTTTTGCTGTCAGTCACCAGAAGAATGAAACACCTCTCAGTAATAGTAAAATGATGATCAAGGCACTGGTTAAATCTGCAAGAGCTAACAGGGAGGAAAACAATCTACTTCCTCACATTTTAGCCAGTCAGACAGGAAGGGTTTCTCTCTGAAGAGTGAGAGTAAAAAGTCTTGGTGCCTGGATGCAAAGCTGGCAGCACAAGCCCCTTGCCAGAGCTGCCTGCCCCAGCCAGCTGTCAGGGCCTCAGCAACCTGTCAAGCTCCCAGCCACCAGCAGGAACTGGATCACACCGGGAGATCAAGCAGAGAATCGGGAAGAAGGGTAACAAAAAAGGCACTGCATGAGAACAAAATAGCAACAGCACTGGTGAAGTCAAACCAGGTAAATGCTGTGACTCCACCTGCCCTCAGTCAGCTAGGTAAGGATGCTGGTGTGTGCTAAAGCAGCTTGAGAAAAGCTGAGTGCAAAGACATTGCACAGCAAGTTTAACTGAACTTTAGAGCACAAATTATTTAATGGATGGAATGCTGTTATCAACGTCAAAGAGCCTTCCTGCCCAAGTGTATGATCTACATGTATGTATGATCTACTCCTCTTCAGATCCATCTAATTCAATCCTGCTTTGGCCCAATAGGGTAGACACTGGCAAAGCAGTAACCTCATTGCTTTGGGAGTGCCAGCACTGCTCCATTTGTGCAAAAGTCTTAGTGAAGGTGCTAAGAGCCTGCAAGCTGAACACCTGAGCTGGTGGTGCCTACTCCTGCCTCTCACACCCAGCAGCTGAGCTCTGCTCTCTCTGAAATTGTCCTTGCAGACGGCATGAGCTGCATTTTCAGGGTGTGTTATGAAGATTTAGTCAGGCAGCCTCTAACTGACTTGTCTGGGAGTTGTTCTGATGAGTCTTCACCCTTGGAAAACATTTCCAATCTGCTTTGTATGTGGACAGAAGACAGGCTAATGATAAAAAGAAGACACTGGAGATTATTAAAGCTGTGCCTCCCAAAGAACTCATACAAATCAGGGTAGAAACGACATGCAGGAACCTCTTGTGTTTTAACCTAAGAAGCAGCAAAACAGCACACCCAGTGTTGTTGTACATGCACCATAGTTACTCAGTAGCTCTTTAAACTGTGTATGTGACACTAGGAATGGTTTCCTGGGGAAAATTTTGTCCTAGGTCATCCTTGGATGAGCACAAGTCATAGCAGGCTAGTGAAATATGCTGTTGGCATCCTGCCTGCCTAGCAAAGGGGTATGTGGCACACGAAAGCATTCCTGTCCTCTGCAAAGGAGGAGCAGCTCTGTGACACAGCCTCTGCTTTCCTTGTCATTAAGGCATCAGTAGGATGTGAGCTCTGTTCCTGACTTGAGAACTGACAGACTAAAACCTTGTCTAACTGATGTAAGGGAAAAGCCCTTCCTATGCTTAGGGCGAGCAAATCACCTTCCAGCTGCTTGCAAAATACTGCCATGGCACAATCTACATACATAATATATTACTCCAGAATATTCTCGGAGAAACTCTGAAGAATGAGCCAGAAGAGACGGTGGAAGGCATGACAGTACTCCTGACACCTGATGACACCATAGATTTCCATGGACTATGAGTTTCTATTGGATCTCTTTTATTACCAAAGTCTGTCTAGTGCATGATCTCTAGAAGACAGATAGCAAGCTGACAGAAGGCTGAACTCAGAAATGGCACAGTTGTCTTCCATTCATATCACTGGTGTTAACTCCCAACACACATCATTTCATGGCAACATAGCTACTTATTCCATAGATGCATGAAGCAGCACTTTCCAGTTCCTCAAATCAATGTGGGCTAAGTAATTTTGGGGATTCTTCCACATGACTAAGTTCAAGTTCATGGTTTTTGAAGCAAAGTGTTCCATACAATTGGAAAAGGAAGGAAATGAAAGCCACATAATCTATACACTGTACCTGTTCAAGCCCACACATTTTAGTCACCCTCTTGGGGTAACATCATAAATGAAACTTCCACTTGAAAATAATTTAAATATCAAATTAACAGATTTCCACAACTAATACATTAAAAGAAAAAATCTTGGGAATCGGTTATACTGTGCTGCAAACAAAATGGTGAATTTAGCCTCCTCTTCCCCATCTGTTCCCTGTGCCTGAATGGGCAGCTTCACTGAGGACATAGGTCAGCTGATGATTTTTCTGCAAGGACAAATATCTTTAAAGGGGTGCAGGTTATCTAAGTACAAGTTGAACAATTAACAATACAGTAAGCATTGCAAAGGAGACCCAAGCCTGGGGGAAGGGGAGGGAAATGAATCCTTTGCATGGTAATTAATTCTTGTATTTTTTCTACATTTTAATTGTTTGCATAGTAATGAGACATCTTTTGGGGAAAGGAAAAAAAATCCAACATGGGACACATGAGTTTGGAAATAAATTTGTGCTCAGCTACTGACCATTTAAAAAATAAATAATAAAATCACATAACTGAAAATCCCAAAATAGAAAATATGTCAGAGACAGCTTTTTCCTTCAGTCAAACAATTCCCTGATCAGCACAATCAGCTTGATCCATCTCTAGGAAAGAAGAGCAATGCAGGAACTGGTTGTTTGTCTTGACTTTGCATATCTCTTTAAAAGAACAGGCAGCAGCAGTTTTGAAAGACTTCTGGACAAAACCCATGGCTCAATCCTGAAATTGCTGAAGCCCTCAGGTCACAGAACCATAGAAAGGTCTGGGTTGGAAGGGACCTTAAAGAGCATCCTGTTCCAACACCCCTGCCATGGGCAGGGGTAAACACCCCAGACCAGGTTGTTTAGGGCCCCATCCAACCTGCCTTGAACACACCCACGGTGAATCCTCTTACAGGGGTGCATTGATAAGGTCATTTCTACTGCATCAAAATTTCTTCAGAGATAGACACTACGTCTGATGGAACAACTCCTCTTTGCATTAATTTTTTGGCTTCAATGCAAGTTATAGACAGTACTGGCAAAAAAATAAAATGCAGGATCACTGAAGATCTGTGAAGATTCAAGGACTCAAAGGACTGTATAGGACACCCCAGACATGTTCTGAATTATTCTGAGCACACTTTGAGAGCTATTTGCCAAGGGCTAAAGGCCAGACAGCACTGAACAGCAGATTTGCCCTAAATATGGCCAAGTAAACCATACAAACTTTAGCTCTTTGTGGCCTCAGTACCTTCACCTCAAGCTACTGACCTCAGGTCCCACAAAGGCACACAGCACAACTAATGGAAGAGCACGTGTCTGGTCTCCCAGCTCCCAGCAGTTACCAGAGTCGCAGACTCACAAGACTGGACTTGCTGTGTGGCATCAACTGCAAATGTACTATTTAAGTCTACTGATGAAGTGTAAAGAAAAAGATTTTAAGCAAATGAAGGCCCTGATTCAACACAATATTTAGCACATGCTTCACCTTGAGTACACTAAGCAACCTAAAATACAAAGAATGGTTTTTATAATGAATGACATCAGACCAAGACCTTTGCTTACCTTCTTTATTTCATCTATGGCAGCTGTCTCCAACCCAGGATAAACCTCTTCCTCTCTCCCATCTTACTCTGGATATACATACACAGTGTTGAACTCATGGCAGCAACGGCAGGAAGATTCCCAAATCACAGAGGTGTGTAAGGCTTAGAGAACTCTCCACACAAACCAAAAAGATTACCAGGAGAAAGGTGGGCAGTGTTCTTCCAAACAGGTCACATTCCCAGTTAGTTATGGCCATGTACCACATTACAACCAGGCACTTTCATCTATTTGTGTATTTTGAAAACAGCCCTCCAAGGGAAGGAATTGCAGCTCATAATGTTATAGATATCTGTACATTCCCAGTGTACACAACACAGTTTTTGGGATTTTTTTTACCTTTTTCCTTTTGCTGTCAAAAAAAATTCCCTGGTTTTTCCACACAAGTGCACACATGCACATGTAGTCACTGCTCATGATACTCACATGGGTTTTAATCTCAGCAATCTATGCATACTGAGCATATATTAGCAGCTAATTAAAATTAAATTTAGGCTGCAAGTCCCATTCACCACTGAAGGTTTGGACCCTTAAGAGTGCTAAATAAATGCAAGACTAAAAAACACTTGCTGTTGTTGTAGTAAGTAAAGACCAAGTCACAGAGAACACTACAGTTCTTTCCTAAACCCTTTGAAGGTCTGAAGCACTAGACATCATAGTTTGCTATTAGATAAGCCATAGAAATGCATTATAAGCCAGTGTGAATTCATATAATGGGCTTCCCCTAATCTTATTTTCCTTTTCAAAAGACTTCTCCTTCCCTCCTTTTTCTCCTATTGTAGGAATGATAAGCCACCTAGTACTAAGTGATTTTAATTTGTTAGTCTGAAGACACAGTACTCTTGGGCTACTACGAAATTATGTGGATTTTGGTCTCAGAAAAACATAGGTGAGATGAATCTAAAAGGAAAAATAAACCTAATTGTGTGTCTAACCCTCCCCCCCAACCATCATTTATCACTTAAATGCTGTCATTCAGATGCAAACATACATTAAACCTCTAAATTTCACTTCAGAAAACAGAGCAGGCAGCTGCCTAAAGCTGTATATTAAGTCAGTGGCAGGGTTAGAATTGGACTAAAATCTCCCAAATCCTATCCCCAGCCAAAGGGAATACAAAATATCTTACATCTTGTCAGATCAATGTGCTTTTGTGTCTCCTTTTTTTCTTATTCAGGAAAAAGTAGGGGTATGTACAGGGAGCTATGAACAGTACATGGAGTCTCGGAACTCTTGTGGGCACCATAAGAAAGGTGCAGGCAACAACAGGTCAAGTCATTCCAGTCTTAAGAATGCAATTCATATCCCCTATACTAGGCTGAGATGGGAATGAGATAAATCATGCTCCAGAAGTGTCTTTTTTTTTTTTCACTGACCTTAAAGGGAGCCTTGGTAATCAGCTGAAAAAGACACATCCACAGTCAGATGCCTCCATCTGGACCCTCCCCACGCCACCGTTATTTTCCCAGTCACAATTAGGGCACTAATTACATGCTACTGCTGTTGACATCTGTGTTTAATAAAGATTTCTGACTGGGTTGGGTCTTTCCCCCAGTTTCATTTCCAGAGGCTTCAGTTTTGTTCCTCTAAACTCTAAGAAAACAAGCTTAAAATCTTCCTACTTTGGTCTATAATAATGATATTACATTTGCTCTTGGAAAGAGCGTTACTTTCTTGCCTTGCCAAGGGAAAGGTTGTGCAGCTCCAAGTTCTTGCTTAGTAACTAACTTACATGTTCAATCACTTCTGGGTTATTTAAGAGAGGCAAGGAGAAGAGGAGAACTAGCAGGAGGAGCTGTCAGTTTAAATCCCAGATAAACAGTAAGTAGTGTTACAACCATGATGGTCTAATCAAAGTCTACAGAGAGGGGAAAAAAAAAGTATTTTTAATTAGACACACAGGGAACCATAGACAAGCTTTGGGGTAAGCAAGCACTTCTTCCTTCTTTAATTACAGTTATAGTAACCTTAGTAACAACCGTAACAATGAGCAAACATGCTAAAGAAATTATATAAAATCATGTAGATATTGGGCATATAGGATTGTGTGCAAATCTGCTGTGTGATAGTTTCCCATAGTACAAAATTTGTTTTTAAAGGAAATTACATGGGCAGCAGGTTGAGGTTTTTCCTACAGCTATTTACAATACTCCTTTATTTTTCCTCCTTTCTTCTAAGCTTTTCAAAACAATCAAATGAAAAATAAAAGCCTGGCAATTAGCATATTTCAGAATTACATTAAGGGCCCAGCTTTAAAATGCACAGCTGCCTGACTTTTTTTCAATGCCAGGTGGATGACACAAGGCCAAGAACAACTTTGAATAGTGTGGCTCCTGATGGCTGTAGCATTTGCAGGGACCGTGATTTCATTATATCTGGGGACATAAGTCATTACTATTTTCTTTACTTTTTTTTCCAAAACTCAAAAGCTTTCTGATATTGCCAAACTTCAAATTCAGACCTGCAATAATCATATTAGAAACATTCAATGCTGTAAACATAGAGGATTTTCCTGACTCATCAGTAAAGTAGTGGCAGCCTTCTCCTCTCCCTGCTAATGACAAAGGACTGCAATGCCTGGAACTAAAGCAGATTTTCTCCCATTGAGTGTTCCCGATGTCTCTGTACAGCAGCATGACCTACCCAACAAAGTTCTCTCCATACAGGGCATGGAAATGTTACCAAACAGAGAACTAAGTGGGCTCCAGGTAAAAGGCTCCCTAAGGAGCTGCAGGGGAACACAACAGAACACAGCACCCTTCTTGGGAATGCCATCTCCCCAGGTAACCACTGTGGAGCAGAGGTTCAAACCACAAGGATTCAGACTAAACCACAGAACTGCAGAGATTCTCCTCTTGGTCCCAGCACAGCAGGGCTGCACACGGCCTGTGTGCTCTGGCATTCCTGGCTCCAACCTCTCCTAGTAAAAGCACACAGTACAGGAGTCCCCACTGGGGATAAAGCTGCTCTCGTGCTAAGAGCTACAACCGGTCCCTGCCTCCTCTGCTTTCCCAGTGCTCTGCTGGAGCTCTGGAGCTCTCACCGGGGTAGCAGCAGTGATTGGAGGAGGCTGTGACAAACAAGTGGCAAGATACCATTGCAGATCTGTGCAGTGATGTGAGGCTGCAGGGAGCTGGGTATGAAATGTGCATCAGGCAGGTGGGAAACATTTGCTCCCCCCTTGCACAGTCCCATCTTTTTCCTTCTCCTGTCTCAGTTCAGATCTCACAGCCTCACAGTGTGAGCCTTCTGCAGCCTCAAGTTTTGTGGCTGCAGAAAGCAAGGTAGCCTTAGAGCATGAGCCTTCCTTGTGACAGCTACAGGGCCTCTGCTTGCCCAGTGCATGCTCATATGCTGCAAACAGCCTCTCCCGTCTTTCCAACTTCTTTCTTCCCAGCTCTGCTGGTGTTTACAGGTCTTGAATAAAGCCACGAGAAAAACTGCCCTCATTAGCAGTTTCCTCAAAAAGCCAATTGGAGCAGGGCATTCATCTCCCCCAGCAATTTTCAAACTCACATGAAAAACACGAACGGAGACAAAGCCTAGGGTTGCTCCAGGAATTCCAGCTACCGCCAA
Source organism: Dicrurus megarhynchus (assembly GCA_013399195.1). Lineage (NCBI taxonomy): Eukaryota > Metazoa > Chordata > Aves > Passeriformes > Dicruridae > Dicrurus > Dicrurus megarhynchus. The sequence goes on along the minus strand of VXAD01004030.1, from coordinate 269,129 downwards.
TGAGAGGAATTTGCATAACATGCCCCCCATATTCAGCGCAAACAAGAGACTTTTGCTACAACTGTTTTCTTGGCTTTCCTCATTTCACCTCACTCTTCAGGAACAAGAAGAAACCTTCTTCACATATGCAGGGGACTGCAAAAGCAAACTGTGTACAGATGGGCTCAGCAAGAGGTTCTTAGACCTGGGATAGCTGGAAGATGTGCCAGGGAAGGCTGACTGTGTGCCTGCTCTGTTTCTTACACTCTACTTGCTCACTGCTGAGTGGACACCGGGCTAAATGTCCCTTTGAGATGACCCAGTACAACAGATCCTATACACACAGTGTCTGCAGAAGAAATGTTACTTAGAAGATCTTTACTAAAATAAAACAAACAGAACCCTCCGTCTACCAGATTTTCAATGTTCTTGTTATGAAGCATTTTGATGATAATGTATGATTTTACAAAGCAGCAGCTATACAATGCAACATGGTACAAACTCATTTCTAGTAGCCCCTAAATAAAGAGGAGTTGGTGCAAAATAACAGCCTTAATCCCTTGCTTTACTTCTTTTTGAACATGGACTGAATGCCAGATTGTGGCCATCCTGTCAGAAGATAACCAATTGACCATACTTTCTCTTTTTCCCTTGTTCATCCCCCACCTCCTCCCAAAACTTGCAGCTCCAACACAACCAAAACCTACCTATCTGATTTTGGGTTCTGGAACTGTGATAACTACCACACCAAACATGAGGCATAAGTAAGCAATTTTAGCTGTTAGGATCTCAACATCCTTTCTAAAGAGAACCCCTCTCACTAATATACAGTGCATACAATACAATTTAAAGCTATTTTTTCATATACAGAGAGCTTCTATTTCACATGGAAAGTGAAAGACACTGGTAGGAGCTGCAGACAAGAGAGCCTTGCGCCAAAATCTTCAATGTGCCGAGGTCCCTGATACAAAGGATGACGTTGTGTTGAAAAATTAGGTTTTGCTAGAGAGCAGACAAGTCACATCAGAGATAAAAAGTCACAGAACTGATAGAAGTCACTTAAAGAAATGTGAATTGTTATGATAATCAAAATGCATTTTCTCTGCCTTGTATGTGTAAAATGTAATCTAACAGAATTTAATTAAACAATAAACTAATTAATTTTTTGAAAATATAGAAGAATAAATATATGGAGATCCTAGAAAGGCAAGGAGACTATTTTTTCTTTTTCCTAGTTTTCCTTACTTTTCACATGTGATGCTGTGACCCAAATTAACTCCACATAAATTCTGAATATAAAAAGATCACCAAATTAATTTTTTAATAGGGAAGGAAAAAAAAATCAACTTTGTTGGCAGACCTGGAACTCCATTCCTCAGAATGATTAGTTTGGCCACTGGAGGGCTCCAATATTGCTTCACAAAAGCAAGAGAAAGTTTACTAGGAAGGATAAACACATAAATAGCCTGGGCAATAAAGTTCAAACATAATACTCAGCCTGAAAGAAGATCTATGGGCTTGCAAGCATTTTGTAAGAGTCAGGACTAATTTAACTGTTCTTTTGCTCTTGTAGCACAAAAGGAGTTGAAGAAGAATGATTTTCCTACAGTTTGGCTATAAACGTCTCATCCAATACACCTATAATAGTACCTATTAAAATGGGTTTTGTATACAATTGCAGAATGAGTAGGTGTCTGCAGGAAAGCAAAATCCATAGGTTTTGTTGCTACATGTTAGTAAAACATTTCTTCATGAAAGCCCAATGCTGCAGAGTACAAAAGAAGCACATTCTCTGTCCCTCTTGTGACTCCGGTCTTCCCAATGAAAGTTTACAGAGATAAATCAGGCAACTCAGCAACTGGGAGCACAGGGAGGTGCTCCTGCTACATGAAGTCCTTGATGGTTCCTCTTTGGATAAGCCATTGTTGGGAGTTGCCTTTTATTTTTTAAGAGAATTTATATGTTCAGGTACAGAAAGTCAAGGAATAACTGGCCCTAAAACTAATGTGTCTTTTCCCAGTAACATGGCAGGCAAGATCTTATCAGAAAAATGTTATGTGGTCCTGCAGAAGCAAGTACAGGCACTGATGTCAGTTGATAAGCTAATGACAGCAGCTTATCAGCCGATAAGCTAATGACTGCAGTGCTACAGTTAATGATAAAACAAAAGCTATTTCAGTATAGGGGCATGAGAAAAAGTATTTTGGACATCATTCTACCTACAAAAGTACAGGAGGGAAAAAAATGTCTAAGTACCCCTGGACTCCCCAGTCCTTCCAGCTGGGGGTGGGGAGAATTAATCCTGGGCTGAGATGCTAAATGTTGGAAGTTTCACACTGAGCCAAATTTTACAAGTGACTTAAGCAGTGATGAAAATAAAAGAGGTTTATTGGAAATATTGAAAGATGCTAGTGGGTACTATGATAAGGCCAACTGAGTGCTGTTCTTGTTTGATGAAGTGCACTCTATTGGGCTGATGCACAAAACATCACGGTTTGCTGGCACACACTATTTTTTTCTGCTTCTTCAATGTAAAGGAAAAAAGGAAAAAATAAAAAGCTTGCTTAAAAATATCCCTGCTGCTCTCCTGTAGCCCCTTCCTCCAGCACATCACACATTAATGCCAATCTGCTGGGAGACTGCAATTTGAACATAATGAGATATTAATGAGCTTTGCACATGTCCCCAGTCACAAGAGTTCCCCCCCTCTGCAGCTCATTTCTCACAAAGCTACAGAGATGTTTTGCTTGTTTTCCTGACACTGCATTTGCGACTCCCCCATCCTGCCCCCCCTCCCGGCAAACCCTGCTGCACCCTTCCTCTTAAGCTGCCAGCTCTAAAGAGCACCAAATGGGCTGGTACTGTCTTGTTTCCCGGACTAATGGATGCTTGTTTAAACACTGGTGCTGTTTGCATTGCTGCGGCTCACTGCATGTTAAACACAGACCTCTGAAACCCTATGCCAATCCAATAAAGGTATCAGCAGTTCAGCGTGGGGAGGCAATTACTATAAAGTCCCAAGTGTGCCTTCTAAGCTCAAGGAAGGAAAATTTGATTGAACAACTAAAAGCAAAATCTGATTCAGTTCAGCATCACTAGGAAGACATGAGGTTTCACTGCAGCCAGGCCTGTGGAGGGCAGGAGGAAGTCAATGGGTGAGCTGGGGAGAGCAACTGCACATTGTTAAGAGGGCTTTAAAGCTGGCCTGGTAGTGATGGTCTCCTGCCTCCACAGAGCTCCTTCCCCCTTCATTCACATGCCAAAGTGTGCTCTCTTTCCTCCCTCCCTCCACCCTGCTTCTTTTTTTTTTTTTTTTTTTTTTTAATTTTTTACTTCCAATTTTTTTTT
>VXAD01004030.1:247244-265743 GCA_013399195.1 Dicrurus megarhynchus | reverse complement strand
CCCTCCACCCTGCTTCTTTTTTTTTTTTTTGTGATTTTAAATTATATACTGCCAATTTTGTTTCACCCTTCATCAATTCTTGAAACAATTATTCCCCCGGTAAAGGTCTTTTCCTCTGTACAAAGTCATTGTCATATCAAAGGGGAAGTGTTAAACAGGAGCAGCTATGATAGCAGGCTGATGGTAACCAAAAAAAGACCTGTGCTTCATTGAGAGATGAAAAAAATCCAAATCTCAGACTAACGACAGTCAATATTTCAATGGACCTGCTCTTTACCTGGCTGAGGGCAGAAAGTCAAGGGAGAAAGAAGATGCATTTGCATTCATTTAATCCATACAAAGCTGCTTTAAAATGTTCTGCTTCCTTTACTTTTAAGTGAAAGATTTTAAACAGACTCTGTAAGATGGCCTCACTCTGAGGGTGGCTTTGCAAATGCTATGGAAAGTTTTCCAAGCACTTTTTGTGGCTGCAGCTACCCTCAGAAACCTAGGAAAAGGGGATTTGCTATACCAGATGAGGCCAGCAAGCCAACAAGCTTGGCATCCTGCCCCTAGTTGTGTTCCACAGCTCCGAGACTGTGGGGGGCTAAAACTTTCCCTTCCATGCTGCAGGGAAGGGATTGTGTGTACAGCTGGGAATCAGGGGAAAAATCTTTGAGGGTGAGCCTGTTTGCCTCAGAGCTGAGTCCCCAATTCTGTGGGCCAAGTTTGCCCTGTAGGAAGACAGCCGGCAGAACTCAACTGGCACCAGCCCCTGTCAAGAGTTCCCGACCACTGCCCCAGCCAGGGCTGGCATCTGGCTAATGGGCTTAAGGATCAAGTTGTCCCTTCAAAGCAAAGTTCTCACAGGTCAGAAATGCAGTGTGATGCTAAGAAAGGCAGGCTGAAAGGTAGAAGGTTGTGCCAATTAGCTGATTACTGAAGGATGAATATCATCTGACTGCCATCACTCCCACTGGGAGAAACTGCCATTCTCCACACTGCAGCAAGGAGGGCAGGGAGAAGAAGCATTGCCTAGTTTTGAAAAGGGCTATCTGCAGGGGAGACTGCTTCTTTATTTATTTTCTTACAATTTAAGAAAACAACTTGTGGGGAGAGGATGGAGTTAATTCCAAAATCTCACCCTTCCTGCTCTAGAATTACTCTTGAAGCTGCAAATCCCCTGCAGACTCTAAACTCAGGGCAGGCAACAAGATGCCACAGGCAGCCTGAGTACAGCTAGTTAGGGAGTGAGTGCTTGATGGGTGTTTTGGCAGAAATTAGGAGCTTTAAACCAAGAGGGTAAAAGTGCTGGGAAACATTTGTTTTGTTTATATCTATATTAAAAAAAAAAAAAGCACAGTAACTTTCCTATTTTGTTTTACAGCAAAACACAAACAAACAGCACTTGTTTTGCTGGCATTCCTTGCCAGAGCTGGGGCAGGGGGGAGGATGAGCTGGAGACATAATGTCTAGGTAAAGGGGGAATCCTTCCACAAAGTGCTCTTCAGTTAGAGCTTGGAATCTAGAGATTTAATTTCCACACCTTAGAACAAAGATTGTTACTAAGAGGACAGGGCAAAGAGCACCATTGTCCTGGGTGGAGAAATGCAGCAGCCAGAGCCTGCTGCATTGGTTAATACCAAAACAAAAACCAGGCTGTCTTGAAAGCATCACACCCAGAGATCCCCGAGAGGCTCTTGTCACATTATAACTCCTTCACTCTCTTGAAGCTGAGAATACAGTTTATGTGAGGGCTCACCAGTGGTAAGTGGAATGATTTCCTGATGAGACTGGGGAAGGACGTGGCTTCCAAAATCAACTGCTGCAGAATCTAGCCTTTAATTTGAACAAAACAGCACAAGAACAAAACCCCCAGCCCTTGTGATTGCACAGATAACTTCCCAAATATGACCCATTGATGTGCTTATGTTTCTGAGTCTGCAGACAGGCTTCTGCTGTTCCCAAGAAGCTGCACCATGAAATCAATAAGACTCATTAAGGATAATCAGTACCCTATGGGCAGCAGCAAAACTGCCAAGAATCCTGCCAGTTTTGTCTTTCTATTGTTACTGGGGAAGCTCTGATTGACAGGAAAGGTAGATTTCACACTTGTTTACATTCAGCAGTCAGAGGAAGTTGCAGATGAAGTCCTGTGGGAAGGTCTAGCCACAGCATCCCACAAAGAATATCAGCATTTGCTCCAGTCAGAGAAGGGCTTTGCAATCTCACAATCACCTACACGTGTGTCATCCCACTGCAACACGGGAGGAGGCTCTTTTCTGTCTCCTTTTGCATCCTGGTATACTGCTTATCCTTGAGCTCCTCAATAAGCCTCCCTGACTCCTGACACCCCACTGTACTGGTGAGTTGATAATCTTCAATTCCTCAGCTTTGAGATGCACAGGGAGCTACACCATGAAAGACAGAATAGGCTGTTAAATAACACAAGGTGTGCTGGAGGTTATTTTCATTCTCTTAATTCTAGCACTGCAACTAGAGGATCTGCCACTCATTGTCTTACCATATGTTGCTGGTGAACCACTAAGGAGGTATCTTAGGATTCAAGGAAGGCACCCAGTGGTCCCTTCAGCTTGTTCAAGGTCTGCCTCGCCCAGCTCCCATCCCATTTCAGTCACTTCCAGTTTTCGCTTGTTCCCTTCAGCCTAGAACCTCCTTGGGCACTGAACTGGCCTTAGACCACACCACACATACTCTCTGACACAGACTAGCGTAAGTGACAAAATAGATGTGTAGACAGGGCCACTGAAGATGAATCGCCATGGAGATTTTAATTCCAGAATGAAATTACTACCAATTTTTAAAGATTCAGTTACTTGAAGGCATACATTACATACTTGTTATTTGTTTAAAACATATTTCACAATTTCATTTGAAATGGTACCTCTGAAGGGACTGACTGGTTTCCATCTTTGAGATATGACTCAAGAAAATGCACAAAGGACACAATAAGGTTTAAAGCAACAAGAATTTCCTCCTTCCCATCCCCTTTGAATAACATGCACCATGACAGCATAGTTATACATTTACAGTTTAAGTTGATCATTCCTCAGAATAAAATAGCTTTTTCCAGGAACCTAGAACCTAGGTTTACACAATGGAGATAGTTTCCTATTAATCAATATTGTGGAAGAAAAGTGTAATAAATTGCTTTACATCCACTGTCTGTAATCTGTTTAGATAAAAAACCTGAACATTCTTACAATTCACACTTTCAAGTGAAATAAATGGAAGGATTGACAGAGACTACATTTGCCAGGAGAAAAATCTAGGGGAAAGAAAAAATCCCCTGTGTATTCTTCAACCATAGTATCATCTCATCAGAAAATGCACAGGGTGACGCTGAGGTAAAGGAAATGGAGAAGATGCCATTTCCTGCTTCATTTCCTCCAGGGAGAATCTGGAGCTAGGTTTCATCATTACAAATCTAAACCACCACATGTAGACTAAATGGTTTGTTTGCAGTCCCAGGCCTCCAAGGGAAGCACTCAGTTATAAGCAGCAGTGGCTGAGCTCCGCCTCTGTGAAGTGGAAGGGCAGCGAGAGAAAGTGGAGGTGTGAAGAGTAAGGAATGGGGGTTGTCACTTCCAGTCTTGGTTTCTAGGTCCTGAGTAGGGTAAGTACAAGCTCCACTAAAGAAGATACACTTACTGGCCTGGGAAGTGGAATTTCAGGTTGTCAGTTACAGAAACAAGAGAGGAAAAAAACCCCAAAACACCAAAAGCAACCACCTACATTTCCATTTCTGGAACAGTTCAAATATTGAGTGTGTCTCATCTACACGTATAAAGGAGACACATTTTGAAAAATGCCAAGTATCAGATTTCTGAACATGAGACCTTAGCACGTAAGGAACTTTGAACAGGTACCCCAAAACCGAAAGACATTTCTGGAGATGTTTATTGTTCCTGCCAGTTCACATCAATAATCCCTGCCTTGAAATCAGCAATATTAGACTGGTACTCACTTTCACTAACCACACAAAAATCAGCCACATAACAGTGCACAAAAATGGCAAGTCATCAGCTGTACTTCACTGAAGGTACCTAATGAGAATGTTATGATATGCCCAAGCATTAATAAACTTACATCAGAAGCTGCTGACTACATGTGGTTTTGGATGGGCTCTTTAAGAAGCCTGAAGAATGGAGGCAAATTAGATGCTATTGGAAAGCACTTTGCAGAACACCCTGAGAGTGGCCCGGGGGATCAGAATTTGGAAAGCACACTAGGGATTGATGGGCTTTGTGTTACTGACAAACAAGGGAGGCTGGTTTGGTTTCAAACAGCTGAAAATATCCCCACTTTTGGTCATCTGCCATGTCTCATGTTGGAACCTTTGGTGTTGTATTTCAACCATCTCCCCAGATTCCTGCAACTCATAGTACAGCATTTAAAACAAACTGAAAACAGTGCCAGGTTCACCTTAAAATGCCTCACTGAAATAATTTCCAAAGTGGATTCTGGTACTTCCCCAAATAAAGTGTGTGACAGAGCCAAAGTGTTTCACTTGCAGTGATGCTAAGGACTGGGCATGGCCAGCCTTAGCCATAAGGCTTGGATCTGGCCTGAAAGGTAGTTTTTCTTGGTGCCCATGTCAGCAGGACAAACCAATTACCAGTCTCAGCATGCTTCTGGTGTCTTGAGCACTGCCAGCAGATTGAAAGGATTGGCACTTATCAAAAGGATTGTGGATGATCAGGGCTCTTTTCTGCCAACTAAATGGAACAACTGCCTTCTTTGGCCTGACACCAGGATTTATAGATCCTACAATGTAGATTTAAGGTCATCCAGTAGCATATACTTTCTCTTTTCTCTATGGCATACTTAGATAATCAGAGGAATGGTTATTAATGGTAACAATAAAACAAATAAATCAATAAATCAGAGTATTGCAATTCCAGTAACTGGCAAGGGTAGCTTAGAGATCAAAACTCAGATGTCAACCTAAAACTCAGATTTCAAAGTAGTTTTTCAGAGGCCATGCTATTAATAGACAATTAACACTGATGCCTACAGGAAACCTCATCCAGCTATGGGACAGGTATCCAATCCCCTCGAAATCACTTCAGCTCTACAGTGGCCCAGAGAACTCCAGTTTATGCTTCTTTAGACATGCTGTGAGAGTGTTCTTATATAAGAAACACCATCACATACTTCCTTTCCTATAACAGCTTCCTTCCTCTCTCTGAGCTCACAGGGATGTGTGCTGATGTGGATGCATGTCGATGCATGAAGGCGTTCACTACACATTTCAGTCTCTGCTAATTATCCAGTTTGCATCTGTTCAGCTGTACTTCTGCCTTGCATCTGTTTCACCCAAGGAAATCTTGTAGAAAGCTTCAAGGAAAGAAAAAAAAAATCCAGGAAAATACAATGTTTCCCTTGGCACTTCTGTATTAGTGGCCAGGCTGATAGTTCTGCCTATGGAAGTGACAAATTTTGCATTGTTTGGCCTGCATTTCTCCTTCAGAAGCAAGCACAGAAACTATCAGCAGCAGTGTTGTACAGAGTGAAAGAAACAATCTGTTCAAAGCCTTTCCTGGATGCTCTTCCAATAAAAGTTGAGAGATTATTTTCTTGCAATTTGAACAAGTGATCACTCCAAATGAGAACTTCCAGAATTTAAACAGTCCTGTGATTATTTTAATTCTGGATTATGATCCACACTTCACATAAATCCCCTACCTGAGTAACAGCTGCAAATCAAAACCACCCAGACATTATGAGTAGGCCAAGTGAGCAGCCTTTTGGGCTGCCTGATTTTGGCAGCTAATACCTGCAGCAGCTTCTGTTTTCCTGCTCGTTGCTGGCCAGAATGACCTCAGGACAGGAAGCTGGCAGATTTTGCAAGTAACACACAGTGTTGAAGACTCGGATCCACTAGGAACCAGGTCCCTTGTGTCAGCTGCAACCACAACCCAGCTGTGAATGCCACAAAGTTAGGGAATATTTGAGTTGCACTTTTCGGGTAGCCCCCTCCACCCTGCCTCATTTTGATTACTTTATCTTCCAGAACTTTATCGTCATTCCAGCTTACAAAGCATCTCCTGCTGGTGGACTGACAAAAAGAGAGCCAGTAACAAAGCAGCCTAATACTGTCTTAGTCAAAAAAAGTCTCCTCAGAAGAGTAAGTGGCAGGAGGGAAGTGGAAACCCTGTGGAGCAAAAGTACACAAAGGCTGTGCTGATGCTAGCTCTGCATCCCCAGCTCCTATTGATGTTTATTCCTGAAACATGTCAGTAATAACAGGAACATCAGCCGGCACTGATTTTAGGAAGGGAGAGAAAGGAGAATGTCTTTTTTCTTCTCTTCCTCATTTAGGTCCCATGGGCAGCCCCTACCTGGACTAGCTCTCTTGTGTCTAGGGCTCTGCCAAGAGTCTGTGCCCTGGCTCAGGGCAGGGAATACCCTGCATGGCTGTCCTGGCATTTGCTGGGCCTTTGCCCAGCTATTGGTGGCTTACCCCATCATATATTATACATTATAGACTCCATGATGTTTACAGGCTGGACAGCTAAATATTTACCTGATCTAAATTTACCCAATCAAACTTTGGATCTGGTAAACTTATTATAGTAACAGGTGACTCTTGACCCTTTGGGCCTCTCTGCTTCCCGAGGTCCATGATGGGTGTGTTGTGAAACTAGAGCCTGGCTGTCACTGCATTAGGGTCTGGAAGAGAAGATGATAGAAAGCTACTTTTAAGCCAGACCTGCCATAATTTTGGTCTCAGATGGAAAGACTTACACCCCAGACTGAAGTTTCCATCACTACCGTTTATAGGAGGAAGGAGGCAGACAGAGCAACATTCTCTCCAGCACTTCCCTACTTCTCCTTTCCACCCATCTACACTTCTCAGCGGAGCTGGAGAACAGAATGTCTCAAGGTGTCTATTTTCCTCTTGGCCATTCCTGCTAGACCAAGCCCTGAGGTGCCAGCAGTAACCTTGCAATGAAGTAGCAATACATTAAAGAGAGAATGAACAGCATTAATACAGCTCTCCTTAAAGGAGCATACTGATACCAGGACTAGCAGTAAGGAGATAAAAAAAATAAATCACAGCATCCTCACTTAAAATTGCCTCTAATGCAGAGTTGTTACAGGACCTTTAAAGAGAAGAGATAGGATGGAGAGAGACCAACAGGAGGTAAAAATGTTCTGTGTATGAAGCCCTTTGCCCAGTGTGCTTCAGTAAGTCAGTATTTCTCAGCAACAAGCACTCAAATTCATGAAAGTGCTTTCATGGCAATGGAACAGACTACAGCAAAGAAACTCTGCTTTACCATTTACTTAATGACCTGGGGAAGGTATTAGTCAAAACATTTATCCTATGAAGCTACAATAAATCAACCATTTCAATCTGTTCACTTCCAAAAGATTTGGTCTCTGTGTAAGAGCTTTTCTCTACACATTCCACAGAAAGACAAGACAACCTTTTTGTCTCCTTTTTTCTAGACAAATATTCTGTTAATCCTTACTAGTTTATTATTTTTATTCATAACAATCAGATTATTATGTAATTCTTAACTGCAGCAAGAACTGTGTAAAGACTAATGCCTAGATCTCACTGACAGAAAGGATTTTAACATCTCAGATTATGTTTAAAAAACATAAATACACCAGATTTGTTCTAGGCAAAATATTCATTCTACTTTCCCAGATGATGCCACTTTGTTCTGGCACACTGTCAATAAAGAAAACCAGATTATAAAGGTCTTGGCTTTGTTTTTACATTGTTGTAGAATAGATAAGCAAAGAACTGGAATGTCAAAATCTGGCCCATAATTAATAAATTCAACTCAACAAATTCTTTCCTTCTCTGTGCGAAGTATTGCTTGAGCCAAGAGTCCCAAATCACAGGGAAAGCAGGGACAAGTGAGGTTTATTTGTTTGACTTTCAGATGGCAGCTCTACTCAGGCGACTTTCTGAAAACTGAGGCACCGTCAGTATTTCAGAAAGTGAGGAAGCTTTTCATCCTTTCTATAGGAAATGAGCACCCTTCTCACAGCAGGGCAGGCATGATACTCTTAAAGCCAAGAAACAGAGCACACAGGCAAAATACCACCTCCTGATCCTGAATTATTTAACCCATGCCCAGCCATTAGGGTTGTTTATTATTGTAGCAGTAATTTTCTAGTAAATTGCTGGAATGTCTTTGAGAATGGCTCTGGCTAAATTAAAAATGTTTTCAATTATTATTATTTCCAACTAAAGTTTCTCTCTTTTGGGATTTTGCAAATGGCACCTGTGTACATTTTCTGCTCATTGGGTGAGCAGTCTCAGTAGAATCCTTACACCATGTGAGAGTCCCATGGGAATGGAAAACAGTTTACCCTAGATAGATGAATTTATATTGTTACATTATAAAAGCTTTTGCAGAAAGAAGACTTTGTAGCAGGTGTCAAGTTTCTGTACTGTGTAATCTATCATCAAATCTCAAAGACATCTGGCCAATTATTTTATTTTCCTTTTAAAAACCAAGAAGGGGAAATACAAGCAAATTTAACATTTACATTACTATTTGCGGAAGCGAAAATAATGTTTTTTCTAGCATGTTAATGTCATATTTAGTTTTTAGTGTAACATGTTGACAAATTAATATTTTCTAGAAAACTTCTCTGCTACCATTAAAAAATGGGGATTTTTCCACTTTATGACATCTTTAATCAATGTTAACATAATTTTTTTAAAAGGTGGGTAGATGTTGCTCACTTTGAATTACTTTGTTTCTTTAGGGAATCTTTTCCTAGGTGCAGACTGAATTTGAACTTTCAAATTCCTTTGTTTGACCAGACAGCTCAGCATACCTTGGCTCTGCTTTACTTCCCCCAGCATCTGACTGTTGCAAAACACTGAAACCTTCTCCTGCATCAGAATGCTAACAGCACCGATGCAGATTTCTTGGAGTAACTCCAATGGGAACTCAGTCCTGCATCGCATTTGAGAACTTTCTGAAAGGTGCCAATATAATTTAGGCTGTAATCCTTACCCTCAGAAACACACAGGATTATGCAAATTGTGCCGCCTGAGTAAGAAACATGCATCCCTCAACAGCACTGTTTGGGGAGAGGTCAAGGTTTTTATGCTGCATAACTATAACTCTTTCCTGCTACAAGTTACCTTGTATGCACACACAGCTCAAGGAGACAGATAACAACTCCTCTGAATGAGGGAAAGAGTCCTTAAGAAAAAACACACACAGACCACCCAGTCCCCATTTCCCCCAAATCTTCCTTGTTTTCTGTTTTCTAAACATTTTTCTCTGCAGCCTTAAGATCCTTTGCTGTTTATGTCCAACACCCACCCCAAAAGCTCTCGACCACCACCACACCACACAACACTGCTCCCTGCAGCAAAGCATGCTGGCCTCTGCACCATGCATCCCAATTCCATGATAAGGATGAAAGTCTCCTTAGAGCTTGGCAATTCTTGTAAGCAAATAGCAGCTCTCTCTTAAGGCAGGGAGGCTGAATCATGTGCACCTTTTCATTGTTTTTGGATGTAAAACTTGCTAAACTTACTAGTTCTATTTTTCTATTGCAATCCTCTAGTAGCTACCCATCATAAGCAGCAAATATGAACCCATGTTAAAAATCTGAGCATATAATTTGGGGTGTAATAAAAAAGTGAATTTGCAAGTTGCAGGAAGGGAGGAAAAAGGCAAAAAGTAAGGCAAAAAAAGCAACAGCAACCTGCTAAAACTTCCTCCTGACATTGATTCATTTCAGCTGGTGAGAAGTTCCATGCTGGGAACCACACAGATACTATCGCTGGTTTTGTCAGAGAATCCTTCTCAAGTTTCACCTAACCCATTTAAACTCCTGCTACTGTTGCAAAAGCATCATAAAAATAGCAGCAAAACCGTGCTTTTTGAAGTAAGCAGTGCAGAAAAATATCCTTCACAAAAGCAAAGTTTGCAGCACGCTGTAATTAAGCTCCCATCCTGACAGTGGGAGCATGGAGTTTCATTCTAAATATAGCAGAAAGCTCTCCAATGTACAACCCCCTTTCTAAAGCAAGATTTACAAAATTAGTCAGTATATGCCAGCCTCTACCTAGGAATTCTTTAAGAAATATTTGGGGTTCCAGTGCAGGGAACTTTACAGCAGAGATTTAATGTAGTCTCTGGTGTCAATAATTTTGGTTGGTTTATTCCTTGCCTACACAGTCCTCAGAGCAGAGCATCCCCTACTCACAGGCAGGAAGAGCAGCCTCTGCCAGGCCTGTTGGCTCAAGCAGGCAGCAGCACACACACAACACAAATCCTCCTAACCCTTGACTTTTCCCCTAGTATTTATCTCTTTACCCAGCTTCCAGCAACTGCTTCTCATGGTGTTTTACCTTGAGCTGGGAAGGCAGTAAGGACTCCATCAGCTTTGGATTGTCTTTCTTTAATTCAGTCTAAAGCAGAGATTTAAGCCAGCTTGGACTAGCTCATACTAAAATGCAGCATGGCTGACAGGCATGAATGAGACCACACCAAATTTAAACTGAGTTTGGAAACCATCTTCTTAATTAGATATTCTTAATGTCAGGAAAATTAATCCATGATGTCAGAGGTTTTATGTCCAAAAAGGAGACAGAAGAGTCCTGTAACTATTCTAATAAAGGGAGAGGCCATGGGACATTCCCCTGGGGTCTCTCAAATTGCTAGAGGATGCAGCCTCCCATTTATCCTAATTTCCAAGCCACATTTCCTTCTCTCTTTCCCCATTGGCTGAGGTACTTGAGAGGTGTGGGCTTCCCAAATCGCCTAATACAGACCCTCTTCTAATGTGCATCCCTCCCTTATTTTTCTCTGTGTCTCTGTTCTTTTTCTCAAAGTCCAGGAATTTAGCATGGCCTTGGGTAAGCAACAGTCTGTGTCAATTAGTGGAATTCCTATGGAATTTATGGTTCCTCGCATTGCTTCTTTCACCTATCAGTATCTGTGTTTATCTACCAGCAGGCCCACAGTTTGTTTGTAAAGACACCTCCTTCTCATTCCGTTCATTAATACAGATCAGCTACAAATCCTAACTGCATCACCTGATAGCAGAATAATCAATAATTTCCACAAATAAGCTTTCTTTTAACTTTGGAGAAATGGGCCTCTAGCCTGTGTTGTATCTATATGTTTCTGGTCCAGGTTGCAGGTCTTCTCAGCTGCATCCTGTACCATTTTTGGTGCAAAGTAAAGAGGAAGGAAGCTCTGGGGTCACCCTCCATGGCAGTGCCCATGTTGCTGGAACTTCTCGTGGGTGGGTAAGTGGCTACTGATGAGAGCCTATGAAGAGGTGGACATAGCTCTGAGGTTGGACACCAGGCAGGATGAGTGTTTCCAAGCAGGTGTGCACTATGACTGCTTCAGACTGTTGTAATGGCTCCAAAGCAGCTGGGTAAACAATAAAAATAGCAACGCGCTCCCAGCAAAAATCCATTTTTGATTGAGTCCAGCCTGCTCCTCCCCGCACTCTGTAAGCTGAGCCCAGCTGCTGGCAACACGCAGCTCAAAGTTTGGCTCTGGGCTTTATGGCTGATTCCATGGACCTGTGCAGCACCTAGGCAAGCTTGGCAGAAGCACAGTCCAGCTCCTCAGCTCCATCCCTGATGGCTATCCAGGCCACGCTGAACCTACAGAAGAGCAACAGGAACATGGGAATACCCTGGCAATACTACCAAATATTGGGATGTACTCAGGTACTTACAAGAGAAGCATGTTTCCCAGTCTACATGGCCCTGGATGAGCCCAAGGATGTACCTTTTTCTGACCTCCCTTTCCCAGCATTTAATCTGTGCAAAATTCAGGCCTGCTGCAGTGCACAGCATTTAATGCTGATCTGCACATTACATCATTCACCTTCCTAAAGGTGGGCATGACAGTAATGGCACAGAGCATCAGACCTGTGTGTCCCTTTTTGATCCCCAGGCTGTCTTGTGGATGGACGGCCAAATTTCCTGACATAAAACCCAGAATCCTGCATGCCTACGGATGCTGTTCTTCTTGGAAGTCTTAATACTTCTCCTGTTCTGTACAGCACCATGCAGGATGAATCTTCCTCCTACTGCATATACCAAAAGTCACATGGAAAATTGAGCAGTGTCACAGCCTGTATCAATGTCCTTTAAAAACAAAATTCCAAGCCCTGTATTTAGTAGGAGGCTCCAGGCTGTGTGTGGAAGCTGTGAACATTTAACAGTGAGCAAATCCACTGTTTACCCAAGGCTGTTTTCCTTGTGGTGTTTTCTTTTTTTCAGTAGCATGCATGCATGCCTTTGGTGTTTACTGTCAGCAATTTTCAATGTGCTGACACGGCTAAAAGTGACCACAAAGCCAATGCAAGCAGGCAAAGAGGAGAAGCAGAAGTAGAAATGTCAGGAGGCACAGACTCCAACTTTGCAATCCTGCAGCAGTAAGGACCAAGGTAACCCAGCTATCATGGAGAAGAACTGGATCCCTGTGTCACAATGGTCATAACCTGTGTGAGGGAGGAAAGAGCACAGCAGTGCAGGTCACACCACCTCTATCCTCTGAGGCTGTGTGCTGAGAATCAATAGCTTCCCCAGGCAGGGTCCCAGCCCACAGGATCAATTCAGAGCCATGATTTCATAGTTAGTCTGCTGTGAACTCCTTGCAATTCCCAGCGGTGATTTAAGAGCTGTGCCGATAGCAGAGCCATGAACTCTCCTTACTGGAGGCAAGATCTGAGTTTCCTCAAAGTGACATTCAGCCTGTCTTTTTCCTGGGCTGTGGCACAATCACTACAGACACAGCTTCAGGTGAAACAATACAAACTAATTCTACCGTGGAATAAAAGGGACAAAGGGAGGCCTTTAAAAAGTACCTGGGACGTGATAAAATAGCTGCCCCCAGCAGACCCTCAGCCCATACAGCACCCTGATACAAGTGCTGGAGGGTTAGAAACAAGCTTGCATTCATTCATCTTTTTGAAATATATATTTTCCAAGGCCAGTTATTGTATGAAATTTTTCAGGATTAGATTTTTCCAGCCTCACAGCTGTTTTCAGTCCAAGATATCAAAAAGACAGACATAACAATAACTAACATTGTCCATTTTCCTTTGTCCCAGTCCTGGGACTTGCAGATTTGGAGCAATTCAGTGCAAGCATGTATCACAGG
Source organism: Dicrurus megarhynchus (assembly GCA_013399195.1). Lineage (NCBI taxonomy): Eukaryota > Metazoa > Chordata > Aves > Passeriformes > Dicruridae > Dicrurus > Dicrurus megarhynchus. The sequence goes on along the minus strand of VXAD01004030.1, from coordinate 252,619 downwards.
AGAAAATAATTATTTTTATTAATGTCCTCCATAATTATGGAGAGTAGAATTATTTATGTAGCGAAACATACTAAAAAACTCTAATAAAATACACTGTGAATCTTTTACTTTTTGAGGAACATCTGCATCAATGGCAAAGAGAAAGAAAAATGAGAAATGATGGGTTCATGAAGAGCTCCAAACATTACTTCAGGCATTAGTCCAGTAAGGTATAGTGAATATAGCCCTCTTTATAGTGGACTGAAATAGGTGAGCTCTCCAGAGAGCTACTTGGATCCTCTAACTTAGTTCCTGCTCCAGGAAATGCCTCCAGCACCCTTGAAAACAACTAGGATCTACCTGGTTTTGATTGATCAGCACAGCAGTTGTGTTCTTTATTGCCTTGTTGCTCAGTCTCTTTTTTATCCCTTCCTAAACTGCAGTAAAAACATTCCCCCAAACTGAAGCCAGCAGGGCAACACAATTATGATAAGACTCGCAAAATACAACCATTTGCATATCCGTGACTGACACAGAAGATCATTAATTAGGCATTCTGAGTATATGTATATATGTATAAATTAGCATCTATTCATCATTTAGACTGTAATAGGTTTTTTTATATCTGAATATTAACTATGGAGGAAAATTACTAAGTATTCCATGGAAGGGCATCCAACAAGAAATTTCATCAGCAAAAATAAAATGAGAATTACAAAAATAATCAAAATAGTGGAGTGAACACTGAAGAATCTGACCTTGGTAGTGCCTATCCCTGCTCTGTTCCACCTCACTTGTTGCAAGCTCTCTGTTACCTCTCCCACCACCCAAGCACATGCATCCCCAACAATTCTTTATGGTAGGAGCATTTCAGCAGTACTATTTTTGACTGAATTTAAAAGGCAATGTAAAAACCTTCAGGATTTCACACATCTGCTATCCACAATCCCTACACCTAATTAATATTAAAGAGGACACAGACTGAGAGCAGAGCTTCTAACTACACCACTACCTAGCAGAGCTCCCAAAGACACACATCTTGCACCAGCGCAGACTAATTCTTATTGGGGAGAATAATTAGAAGGAAACAGGCCTTTTAAGTTTTTTAAAAAGCTGGATGTAACCTCTTTGCAGGAAGTAAAAGACACTTCAAAGACTGCACTTTCGCAAATGAAAGAAATCTGGTGATTTTGGAAGTGTGAGATGACAACTTGAAAAATTACCAAAGCTTACAGCTCTTGAACAGAAATAAACAAGGCAGGAATGCTGGAAACATTTATAGGCAAGACAGAAACTAAAGATATAACTGCCAATATTAACAAAGTTTGCTCAGAGCTACAAAATGCACAAAGGGTAGACAAAAAAAAAAGATAACGAGGGGGTCTCAGGTGGCAAAAGCAGAAGCAGCTGCTTTGCTGTGCTGCTTTACCCTTTCCAAGCATCTGGCCTTTTCTTTTAAGAACACTGATGCTTACAATCAACCAGTGAAATGCAAAACCCACAGAGAAGTGGAAAACTAACAGAAGCAGCATCCTCCAAAGGGTAGATATTTATCTAGAGAAAATGAAGACGAACTTCATAACATTGAAGTTCTTACTGGGCTACCTGTATGGCACCGCATTAGCAAACACAGAAAATGGAAAGCACACTAGCAAAAGAACAAAGTGTGAAACCTCTGTTTTCTTTTGTTATTTTTCTGCTTCCAAAATAGGGATCACAGACTGTTCCTTGTCCATCACAGTGGTAGCTCTTATGTGCAATGGTTAGGCAGCTGCTATCCCAGCATCTTCTGCATTGGTAGAGATGGAAAGTCCGTAATCACATAATTAATCACATTAGTTCTGTGTGATATCATTGAGAACAGTGCAACTGGGTGACTGATACATAAGTTATTTAAGCTGGGCAATGAAATTGAGTATCTGGGAAAGAAACAAAAGAAAAAAAAAGAAAGCAATTTAAAGAATATCTGATTTTTTTTTTTTTTTAAATGCAGGTTTCTTTGTGATTCAAGTTTCCTGAATTCATCTAAATTTAGATTCAGGGATAGCAAGCACAAAGGATGTACCCTCACAAGCCCTCCTCATTCCTCCTACTCTTTGACTTCATCAATGTGCAAGCCCATTGACCTTGCTCAGCATCTCTGCCCTACCCTATTATTACTACGGTATCACCTTTAAAATATCCATATATAGAACCCATTACAATATTGTAAACTTATTGAAGCATGTCCACACACACATCCAAAAGAAACAAAACTGGTAGAAGCATTTAGTGGTCTAGGTTTCTTCTCTTCAACTTAAAAAACAAAAGCAGGAAGGAAACTCTGGCTTAATATTCTGCCTTTCTGCAAATGTAAATGTCATACATCATCTCTGCATTTTGGGGTTGTTTTTAGCTCTCAAGCTCCAGGTCTGATCTAGACAGTTGTGGAGTGCTGACAGCTCCCACTAAACACACGCAAGAATGACTCCAGCTTTGCCAGAACTAAGCAGGGGGTGGGTACAACTTTCTGAAGGTCCTTCAGAACAAACAGAAGGAACTTGTGATTTTCTGCATGCCAGCTTTTGAGTGCATGCCTGCTGAGCATGATCCCTGAAATTACACAGCTTATGAAGGCAGGGAGAAGACAGGTCACAGCTATGTCTTGGGGACAAAGCTGCACTGAGTAGTATGTGGATGAAGGTAAAAGAGCATCACAGATAAGATAACAACATATAGACAAGCAAAGGTCATTTCCCTTGGTGTCAAGGCATCAATTTTAACCACAGAAGCTAAGAAGATCATTTAAGTGAGAATCTTCCATGCCAAAAAAATCCACTCACCAATCCAGACTAATACCTGCCAGGCAACAACCCATAGGAACCACACAAATAAACCAGAAAATTCAACTATGTAGCGAAATGAAAACTGATGAGGTAAACAGGCATAACTTGGTCCAGTTGGGTCTTTTCAAATGTGGTCATTAAATATGAACAGGACAGGTAAGGGTAATCTACAGGATCCAGTGCTCAAAGCAGACTCAGAGAAGTGCAAGGTTCCTGTTTCAGTCTTTAATGAAAGAGCAAAGGCAAGTCCGGCTCAGGGCCTTGCAGATTTTATCAAAAGGGCCTGTTCTTCTATGCTTAAGAAGCTGCTAATGATCTGGTTGAATGGGCGTGAATCCCTGAAGGAAGGATCCTTCAAAGATAGAACAAAAATCTTTGATTGAGGCTTTGACGAAACATAAAGTGCCTTCTGACAGTTTGGGACGAAATCATCTCTGAAAGCTGAACACAATTCAAGCATTTATTCCAAACTCTTGTATCATCCGCTGGCTATAGGAAAGGGATTGATTTCTTGAAAAAGACTGTTCTGGCAAGAGGATGAGTGACAAAAGGGATAAAAAGCTCTATCACCATTTACATGGAAAAAAAGCTCTATCAACATTTACATGGAAAAAACTGACCACCTTCGGTGTGCCAAGCCACAGCTTTTCCTTTTTTTTTTTCTTTTCTTTTTGGACAATGCTCTCAGGCACATGGTTCTTTTGGTTGTCCTGTCCAGGGCTAGGAGTTAGACTTGATCGTTGTGGGTCCCTTCCGATTCAGGATATTGTACAATTCTATGATTTTCTGCAGGGACTATTAAACTACCACTCAGACTGCTTCAGCAAGCCTCCTTCAAGAGTTTGGGACAGACTCTCCTCTGGACCAAAGCAGTTGTCTCAATGGCCCGCCACAACCAGATTTCATTCACAGTAGAAAGTTTATAGTGCAAGAACTCTTCTGGGAGACGTCATCCTGAGAAAGAAAACAGACTGAAAGAAAATAAAAGGGAACCACCTACAAAGGTTCAGTAGCATCAGAGGGGAAGGTTACTCAAAGTCTGAAAAGAAGAAGAAACAACCCACCTGTCAGTTTGCTTGCTGGCTCTTGCCAAGTACCCTTTTGTGAGCCTCAAAAACCTAAATTTACCAGAATCCTGCTCTAGGTAAAGCAACACTAGTTATACAACTTGATCTTAATTGAAATATTTGGTGCCTGCTGATATGTTCAAACAAATTCACCAGATCTTGATTATGCGCTGGCAATTAAAGCCATTAAGTCAGTAGACAGACAGCAGGTTATTTCATTGCTATTTGACATAGCCAGCCAACGTTCTTTCCCCCTATGTGATAGCACTGTAATTAGCAGTAATCAAATACTATTTGTGTGAGGTGTTGTGAGTCTGCTTCCTTAGCTAGCAAGATACTTCTGCCAATTGCAGAACACAGAAACCTACCTCTGGTCAGACCATGCACAAGATAGAAAAAGGGGAAGGAAACAATGAAACAGGAGGAACAAAGGATGATTGCTTATTTCAGGCTGAAGGAGTTCTTGAAAGCAAGATTAAAAATTAAGAACTTTTTTTATTTCTGCAAGCTATATATTAAAAAAAGTTAAGCTAAATTACAAAAGCACGATCAAAGAATATTGTGAAATACAATAATAATTAAAATTATATTTAGCATTTATGTATTCCCTGCTTGAGAAACGCATGCAACTTCTATTAGATTAATGGATGTTCTACTCATGCATCAAACAGAGACTAAAGCCTAATAGTGCATTACATTTTCAAAGTGCTGTACAAACATTAACTAATTAATCCTCATAACCACCCTGCATGGTAGGTAAGTCATACATGAAGTGTATATCTGAGCAAGCCTAAGAGCAAGACAGCACCACTCTGTGCTCTTTAACACAGACTGGAAATTAATCACATTTATGCTGCACCAAACTCAGATGAATTCTACAAGAGCAAGAGTGGGACGCATGGTGAGCCAAGTTCACTGAAGTCAGCAAGAAAAGAAGTAAATTACAGCTCTCTCTCTCTCTTCCCTCCTTCCCTGGGCTGTGGTGGACCACTCTTGATGAGCGCAAAGTATTAATGCCCACTGCTTCCCCTTTAAATTTCTACTGGGGGGAGAGAGCTCTTGAACCCTGGGAAGAGAAGGGAAAAGATCCATAGGAGCCTCATCACTGCAGACTTCTCCTCTGTCAGTACCATTCCCTTTGATATCTTGATCTTCCCCGCTTTCTGCTACTATTCTCCCTGGCAGGCTTTCTGTCTTCAAAACCTTTAGCAAAGTCTGTAATTCAAAGTTGCAACAGGACCCCAGGAGGAGGAACTCAGCCCATGATTTGGGTACTCCAATTACAACACCTGAATGATTTCTCTTTAAATAGTAATCTAGCAGTGAACATGCTTCATCTTTCCCTGGTGAAGAGACACTGCATTCTGAACACCCACTCTCAACAGGCCATAGGCAGGTGTAACTTTACAAGGAGCAACGTCCTTTAATGCCATGTAAAAAAGTCCCAGGAGATATATGCTCAAAGAACATTTTATAAATGTAACAAGACGACACAGTAGTACAC